>JAVHZT010000073.1:0-329985 GCA_035079005.1 Fraxinus americana | reverse complement strand
ACATGGGAGTTTTTCCGAAGTTTTTCTTTTCAAGATCAATGATAAGTGTATTTTTGTGCATTTATTCGGGGCCATATTACTAAACTTTTGTGTCGTTTTAGTATTGTATTTTACTTAACTTAGGTTAGTTTTATCTTATTTCAATTTTGGACATGTTTCTAAGCAATTGAAAAAGAAAGAAAGATCAACTGGCAAACGGATGGAAGTTTGAGGACTAATATGCATTTGAGTAAAAGTTGAAACACTAAAATTGAAGTAATATGATGTAAAGAACCAAGATGAAAGAAAGAATAAAGAAAAGGGTTCAAAGGAAAAATCACAGTTTTTCATAACTTGGTAGCCACCCAACCCATAAACTCAAATAACAGGGGCTATTTTTAATGTCTGAGCGGTCGCTCCATTTTTACTAGACACCCGCTCCATTTTTACTAGACGCCCGCCCAAGCTAAATCGTGAAATTTTTTTTGATTTCCTAATTTGATTTCAATCTTGAGACGTCTTTTAAAGACATAGGGTCGTCCAAAAGTAATTATCATGTGTTATAACATATTCTAAGAGATTTTGGGAGCATAGACGGTGGCAAGAACATGAAAATCGATTCAAGACTCGAAGATTCAATTCAAGTATTGTTTGAGTGATGTCGATTCTTCAATATTTCTTTTGTTTTCTTCTTCATAACATGTTAGGCCAGTTTTGTTTATGCTAGGAGAATCATAAATATAATATGAATTTTAATCTTTAGTTTATATGTTTGACATTAAAAACAAGTTTTTGAATATTGAATGATTTATATGATTTTCTTTTCTCCACAATTATTGTGCACAGCAGTTATATAAATTTGGTGGCTTATTTCATGTATTCGAAAGAAGGAAAATATGTTCAACATATATAAATTGTCATAGGATCTGATAGGGGAATAGAAATATATTGCTATACCTTATGTAAATCTTTGAGTGATATCATAAAAATTCATGCATTTTTATATGTTCGCATCCATCATAAAAATATAGTTGAATCATATATAAAAGTAGATTTAACATTACTCGAGAGATACCATTAAATAAAATAGGAACATTGATTCGTCAAAATTCAATCATGTTGTCAAAGTATAAAATTAGGGTTAAAATGGATTAATGTATGGGAATTCGGGATCCTGCTACGTTTGTCAATTATTAAATACATTAATTTGCATTTGGTTTAATTAATTTACTAAATATTATATATTTCTTGTTCACAAATTTTGCATTTTTAATTAAAAAACAAAACGATCCACAATGGATTTTCAGACAAGAATGGAATAAAATATGCAAATACACTTCCTAAACAACAAATAAGCTGTTAAAACAGAGGGAGGGAGGGACGTGAACAACACGCAGGTTGCAGCTGCAATAAAAGCATAATTTGTAGCCAGCCTCTCGCCATGGACAGAACATAGCTGAATGAATAGAGAGAACATATCATGGTATATTTTGAAAACCACTTCTCCACATGGGTTTACGTTACAAGTGGAAACACATTTTACAAGAAAATCTTTAGTTTTTTTCAAAAGCCATGCGAAGATTTGAAGCTTTATGGCTCCTCAGACAGGAGTCACAAATGGGTTCATTCTAATGTTGCTTGGCTCCTCTGAAAATAGGGTTTCTACAGAATCGCACTCGAATTTCTCCGTGCTCTTTTGCTCCTTCATATATGAATTTCTAGAGAGATGATGGAAGGGAAGGGAAGGGAAGGGAAGGGGTGGGGTGGGTGAGAGAGAGTTTGTGAGTTTATTCTAATGCAAGGAGAGATGACAAAGTTTATGAAGGGGTTTTTGCATGAGTGCTTCCAAACTTTTCACCATTTTTTACTTTCATCCCATTTTAACTTTAGTACGTAACTATCCAATCTTTAACTTTTAGAACAATTTTGTAATACTAGTAAACTTTGGATGTGTGTTTCATGTTATTATGAAATGTTTTATAAGTGTTGTAAAAGTAATGTTTAAATATGCTTAAATGTTAATTAATTTAAAATTAATATTATGGAATATATACGTGACAATGAATGTTCAATCATTTATTTAATTTTCAGTTAAGTAAAACTAGATGCTAATTACATATATGGACGTGAATAATAAAATGCATTATTGAATGTAAAATTCTAATTAACTTATAATTAGAATTAATAATAGTAAAATACATAAATGAAGATGAGTATTAATTGAATTAACATATGAATGTTAATTAATTGAGAATTAATAATAGGAAATTCATACATTAATTAAAGTACATGCGTGAAATGAATTTGTCAAAAGTACATATATATTAATAGTAACTAAATTGTTAAATAAATTAAATACATATTAAAAATGAAGAGTATGATATTATTGAAATAATTGAATTATAGTTGGATTACAATCGTCAAAAATGATTATCACTTGATTTGATATTTAATATAGTATAAATTAAAAGAGAAATTTACTTTCAAGTTCAAATGGTGGGAATGGAAAAATTCCCTATGTTGACACATCTCGACCCACATTGCTCCTCCTCAAAATGGAGGAGGGAATCCTTGCCCCTTTAGCTAAAGTGGACAAGAAAGGAAAACATGATTCTCATCTCAAATCCTTCGAAGTTCGAACCCGTCTTGGATATTTTAATATTAATTTTACTTTTATATTTTTCAATTGAAATCATATTTATAAAAATAAATAATAATATTGAAAATAAATAAATTATTAAATAGGATAGAAAATGAAAATATTTTAATTTTCAATATGTCCCTTTCCCTGCCCTCTTTCCCTGCCCACTTCTCACCCCTATCAAACATGCAATATATGCCCTGGTTCGTGGATGTAGCCTATGTGGTCGCATAGTACAATTGTGGAGACTTTTTTTTTTTTTTTTTTCAAATTTCACATAGACTTCTATTTTAGTTAAACTCTTTTTATGGTATCTTTTAGGTGTAATTCCGCTTTAAGCTAGGTTTTATGGATTTCATATAAATAGAATTCGTTCCATTAATTGTAAAAACAGGCAATTTGAGAGATATTATTTCAAGATATATTGCTTTCTACTTGTTTTTCATCAAATTAATTCCAAACTTATTAAGAATTAAATGCTTGTGATGTTCAACAATTAAGTAAGGTTCATAAATTTTGTGATTACGTGATCAATATAATATTTCAATTGTCTTAGTTCTTTAGTGCAATAATTTATTTGGTCGAACTTTCTTTCAAACGTTGATTCTTAACTTTCTTGGGCTAGATATAATTTTTCATGGGTTTCATAGCTATAATTGTTACGTGGATTCACATATGTTAGGTTTTTAGTGTTGGCGATTCTGTGGACAAAATGACTAATTTGTAATGCGTTGTAAAAATCAAGGACTTAGGGTACAATTTATACAAATTGGGTTATGAGGTTTAGGGTTCGAGCATAAAAAGAGGAGAAACACGATGTCACATTTTTGCTAGCTTCTCATCGAGTTGGCGCTTGAGCGGTAAAAGCAGATTGCTTATCGCGTGGTCAACCTAATTACCATCCCCTATGAATATCCAAGCCTATGCACGAATTGAGAAGTGATTGTTCATTGTGCTTATTTTCTAAACAAATTCATATTATCCTTTGAAGATCCAAGAGCCTATTAATACATTGATTCCATCTTTTCTTCTTGAAATCATACAACCACATATTTGGGGAAAACATCAAACCAATTGAATTCGAAACACCACCTACTTCCTATTAGTCATAGGAAGGTACTCTCTCAGTTGGATTTCAGAAGTTTCTGGAAGTTGAGAGATGTTGGACAACAATAGCAAGAAGAGCACAAGGCCTTAGAGAATGTTCTTGAAATTCCAATGTGAAGAGACAATTGCAAAAAAATCTTGGAGCAGATCTTGGACTAGGTCTTGTAGCAGATCTTGGAGTTAGCAGAAAATAGATCGAAAAGTCTAGTGGAGTTTGTTAGATAGCGTCTGACTGTTACTTACCCCTATTGTCTATAGTGGAGGTAACTGGCTTAGTCCCATAGTTTTTACTCAGTTAGGGTTTTTTTTAATCATCATATCGGTGTTTATTATTGCTTTCCTTATTACTGCAAATTGGACTTGTATGCTTAGTCATCTAGAAACAATTAAAGGTGACTTGTTATTTTTTATTGATTAATTCCGTACATAGGATCAAAACTAAAAATGGATAAGTAACAATCATTCGATAACTTAAAAGCCGTTAAATTGGTAATTCGTGAACTGTTAAGTGGTATCCAGTGCGATACCCGATTTTTTAGCATCAAAATATTACTCATATCATTCATCCTATCCATAAGACGTGCAATGTACATGCTTACTAATAGTAGGTTCAAAAGTTAACAAGTCATTCGATAAGTAGGATAGTTCCTAGCACTTCATAATTTATGTTGATGTGCGGGATGGTTTTATGGTTGGAGGGTTGAGTTTAAAAAATCTTAATAGGGTTCAATACTCAGTACAAGTGTCTTAAATGTAATGAAGATATTGAAAGAATTTCACAACTTAGAAGCGATGACAGTTCAAATGAAAGTTGGAGTTCCTTTCTAAAAGGTTTAGGAAAATGGATCAGTGTTTGGACTTTAAAGTGGTAAGAAAGATTCTCAAGTAACAAATAGAACTAGAGTGTTCGCGTGTGAAATTGCTGGTATTGTCAAATGGAATGACATGTTTTAAGCTTAAAGCTATCCAAGATTTCGATAATACTTTGAATGTTTGTACTAAGGTCTCAAGATTTCGATAATGCTTTGAGATGTTTTGCATTAAGGTAAGGTTGACACAAAAATTGATGTAGTTCGAAACTACAAACCAAACAATAATAAAGTGAAAACGGATTGCTCTCTAAAAAAATTCACGTCCTTTTCTTATTTCTTGAACATTCAAAAACCTACAAAAGTTTGGAGAGCTTTAAATATGAAAGAAAACAGTTAACCTACTGGACCAACAGTCCTAAATGGGCTGGGCTACAAAACAAAACAAATAAACATTAAAATTAACGAATTACGAAACTTAAAATGCTGTTTTGACTAGGAAGACGATGTCAAACGCCCAAAATCCATCATATGTCATGGCGAAGCTTTCCTAACAATTGATATCAGAACAAATATAATTCTGGCTAGTTTGCTAACAGATTTCATATATACATTCTCAATCTTTTTGTAAAAATCAAAATTCATATTTCACAGATTTTTTATTATTATTATTATTATCATTTGTGCTTTTGCAATCCGAATTAAGGCTTGAAGAATCCGCTAAAACTATTTATTTGGAGTCCTTAAAGCATATAAAATTCTTAGAGAGGGGCTAGTAACGTTTTATGACAGCGTTAATATGCGATTCAAGCTAGTTAAGATTATTTCTTCTTCATCATCATTCTTCTTCTTGTAGTGCTGTTTAATCAAGTTGGTGATTCATTCTTCATTATTCAACAATAACGAGGTAGAAGAAATGATTCTGGCATGAAGATTAATTGATACTCCATACTGATAGCCAACAATGTAAGGCAAAATGGGTGTGTGGATCAAGTCATCAACGGGATGCTTTCAGGATGTTGAAGAAGATCATTAAGCTGCTATAGTTTTCGGAAGAATGACGCGAAGATTCTCTGTTTGACGGCTCCTCAGACGGGAATGATTATAAATGGAGTATTTGCATATGCAGATCCAAATTCTCCATGCACTTTTCTCCATCTTTGTGTGCGCTTTTGTGATAGAGACATAAACCCTACTCTGGTATTAGATAAGTTAGGCGGTAGCATATGGCTAAGATTTATAGAAAGCCCTCAATTTTTAAAATTTACGTTTTTTTGCATTTGTTTTATTTTTTTCATGAAAAACATGTTTGCAATTAATGACATTAAAAAATATAATTAAAGATTACTAAAGTTTGTTGCTGGTAATATTGAAAGCATAAATAGTTTTGTTAAAATATCCAGCACATGCAACTACAGAATATTCCAGCTCATCATCAGATCTCCTCCATCTCTTCAGCTCACGTCCAGCAGCTCACTATGGTGCCAATTCCAGATCCTTCTAGTTTCTTCTTTAGTTTGTTATTAGTTGTTACTTTGTTAGATTTTCTCTATAAATAAATTAGTGTTCAATGTAATTTTTCCAAGTTGAATGAATACAATTTCATCTTCTTCCCTGCTGCTACAGCAGGTTCTATCCCTTTTAGTTTTCAGCTTCTATCATTGTCGTTTTCTCAATATGGTATCAGAGCGTTTAGATCCTTTCATCTGAAATTCATCTACTTCTATATCTTTTCTCAATTCAATAAAAAAAAAAATCGAAATCAGAAAAATGGATTACTAGAAAACAGCATACTGACTTGGTTCACTAGATGCTCGATGAAATGTTGGAATGGATGAAAATAGAAGAGATGTTGTTCCTCTTCATCAAACTGAAATGAAATTGAAGATAGATCAGATCTTCACGAAATGGTTGATTTATTCCCAGATAGGGAATCAAAATGAATTTGAAACCCGACAAAGTATCTGTAATGAGAAGACAGGTGCTGATCCAAGGCAGACAGTGTCTGTGATGAAGATTTTGAAGGAATTTTTTGAAAATATTCCTTCTCAAAAGGAGAAGGAAGATTAAACGAAATTGAAGGCAGACAAAGTGTCTGTGAGGATGGATGATTTATTCCGGAATCAAAAACGAAATTGAAATGAAACAAGATGCTCCTTGATTGCATCTCTACTCTCCTTTTCTACGGTTCAAGATGTTACATCTTAAGGGGGGAGTGTTGGAATATTAAACTCAGCTCACCAAAACAGCAAGACCAGCTTACCTCCTGCACATGAAGATCACCATGATACATAAATGCAAATCACACACACACGCGCGCACAAACACGTGGGTGTGTGTGTGTGTGTTCATGCCCATACTCTCCATGCAAGCAAGAACAAGAAGATTCTTACCTTCCAAATGGAACAATACAAAAAAAGTGGTTACAACGGAATCAAACAGCCCTTTTCAATTTCAGAAGCAGCAAAATTCTGCAAATGGAATCCACTTTGGAAATAGAGTGTGAAGTTCAGAAATATTGTACGAAGAAGAAAATTCAGGATCTCTACTTCCTTTACATAAATATGGAAATTGCTGTACACACCTAAAATCAGTAGAAAATCAAATTGGGGAATCAAATTAAAGGATGCCTTGTGATCTTCATCTTTTATTGATTTTCATTCATGGCTGTAAATTGCAAACTTCCCACTTGTACCTTCCCTCCAAAGGAACATCCAAAGCTATATCATAGTTGTACTTTTCAGCGAATTGTTTTTGCTCGTACTTTTCTGCAGCTGAAAAGAACTCCTCCAATTCCACAGTCGATGGCATTTTTCCCGCCGTCGGTTTCCTCCGATGAACGGTAACAGTCTTCGGTAACTTTTTTCTTAACGTTGATGATGAATACATTAACACTTCATCGGAATCTCCACGAAGCTCGCTTGTTGGAGTCATCTCTCTACTGAAATGGACTTGGAAATTTCATTTTCACATTCCTCGGAGTGCAAATCAATATTTCGTTCTTTTACAACGTCGTCATGCTTGGTGCAGACGGAGATCCCAGACTCCTCTTGCGATGCTGAATTCTCCAGAAAATTCACGTCGCCAAAGTACTGATTTTCAAGCTCAGAGTACAACTTCCTTTTCTTACTTGAAATCAACTGCTGCATAACCTCCTCCATAGCTCTTCATCGTACTGTCACTCTTTCACATTTTCTAAGGTACTCCTCCATTTCTCTCTCTCTCTACATATACATTCATATAGCTGCATACATATTCTTCAAAGGCACAAGCATGTTACAAAATTAATTTATCAAAGAAGATTTCGTCAATAAATAAGTTAAAAAACATATAAAAATTAACTATTAGATGAAAATTATATTGAGAACAAAATAAAAGTTAAAAACAACTTCTAATCCAGTAATTTTATAAAGAAATGTTTAAAAGATATTTTATATTATATGTCAGTATCTTATAAAAAATAAAACATAAAAAAAAACTAAATTCTGTGAGTAACATCCATGGCTTGCCATTAGTGACTGAAGCATTGTCGGTGATTATCGATAGCACGACTGATGATATTGCCTTTGCTATTTGTTGATTGATTGTGTCGATAATCGATGATTGTACCACCGTTGATAGCATCACCTGCATTATCAGTATATATTGATTTCCATCAAAATAGCAATAGTAATATCGTCAACAAGCGAAATTGGTCATGCAAAATAATAAAAATTATTATTAATCCGATAGTCTAAGTAGTCATACAAAAATTATAATTTTTTTCAAGAAATGTGACACCATGAATGTTTACTGAATATTTCCATAGGGCCTAAATTTAATTGTTTTAATATTGGTCATTTAGCAAATGAAATAGTTCATGTCTACACTTGTCGATCATACTAAAGTTAAAAAATTAAAGTGATAAGCTTAACCCACTTCCTAGTATAAAAGATTTATTTCTTCTTTGGTTTCTAGACTTTATTGTAAATTTTATTTGGGTTGAATATTTAAGTATTATATAAGTTGATAAAATAATATTAAAGGGTTGTTTGAGGCCCATTTTTTTTTTTAAATGTATTTTGAAATAGTGTTATGATGGAGAATGCGTGGCTAAAAAATAAGAAAATTTTTTTGGCTTTACATGTAATATTATTTTATTGAAAAATGTGTAGTTGAAATGAAGTGAAATCACTGTTCAAGAATGTATTTTGATGAAAAAAATGGGGCTCAAACAAGGGCTAACGTTATACTCATTTTGTAATTCGTGTTAATAGCATAAATCGGGCTTAATAAAAAGTAATTTTGAACTAGTTATGTCCGAATTATTCTAATAGAAAAAAGTACTTTCCTCCAATTGTTTATTAATAAAAAAAGGGAAATTTGGCCAAATAACATTCCTCAACAATGATTTTGGAGAAATGGCCTTTGACCAATATTAAAATAGAATAAAAAAAAATTAAAATGTTTTAATGGTAAAATGACAAAATTGTCCTTCAATTTATATCAAATTATTTACCCAACTTCTTTCATTTCACATTCTTCTTTCTTCTTCATTTTCACCCATTTTCAGCAGCCACATATGGAGCTCCATTCCACCACTTTTCGGTCACCCAAACCATCGGATTCCACCACCCCTAACCTCGTCTCACTCTCATCTACAACCTCCAATCAACCATTATCCACGAAACTACCAGAATTAGCAACAAACCAGCCCAAAAAACTAGTTCTCGCGCATCTTCTTCTGCTGGAAAACCTACCTCCGGCGACACCCATGGTCGCGCACCACCACCAGTGGATAGCACTCACCCAGACGACGAACACCATGACTTAACATCAACCAATAATGCACCAATTCAATCTGCTGTTGCTAAAAAAGGTTCGCAGTCGCGATGTAAAACGACACTACAGTCGTTATCTGCTGTAATTTGATTTTTTCAACGAAATGACCTCTAATAATGGACTTATTAACATGTATAATACAAAAAGATTGACAAGCTACAAAGAACGATTGAAATGACATAACTTTTATATTTATCGAGATAATGAAAGAACAAGTCATTTTATTCATATGTGTCGTTCTGCATCTAAAATTGATTTTGAAGAGCCACGACCCGTCCAAGCCTCGATAATGATGAGTTGAACTTAGTTAATCAAGAGGAAAAAAGAAAACGACATAACTGCCGTTACTGTTTTGAAAACGGCACAAGTGTCGTTCTGGCTCTAAAATCGATTTTGAAGAGCCGCGATCCATCCAAACCACGATAATGATGAGTTGAACTCATTTAAGTTGCAGACTGAACACACACCGCTTACAACATTCGAAATTTATGCTCTTTACTTAATCAAGAGGAAAAAATAAAACGACACAACAGCCGTTACTGTTTTTAAAACGGCACAAGTGTCGTTCTGGCTCTAAAATCGATTTTGAAGAGCCGCGACCCATCCAAACCATGATAATGATGAGTTGAACTCATTTAAGTTGCGGCTGAACACGCCACTTACAACATTCGAAATTTATGCTCATTACTTAATCAAGTGGAAAAAAAAGAAAACGACACAACTGTCGTTACTGTTTTGAAAACGGCACAAGTGTCGTTCTGGCTCTAAAATCGATTTTGAAGAGCCGCGATCCATCCAAACCACGATAATGATGAGTTGAACTCATTTAAGTTGCAGACTGAACACACACCGCTTACAACATTCGAAATTTATGCTCTTTATTTAATCAAGAGGAAAAAATAAAACGACACAACAGCCGTTACTGTTTTGAAAACGACACAAGTGTCGTTCTGGCTCTAAAATCGATTTTGAAGAGCCGCGACCCATCCAAACCACGATAATGATGAGTTGAACTCATTTAAGTTGCAGGCTGAACATGCCGCTTACAACATTCGAAATTTATGCTCATTACTTAATCAAGAGGAAAAAGAAAACGACACAACTGTCGTTACTGTTTTTAAAACGGCACAAGTGTCGTTCTGGATCTAAAATCGATTTTGAAGAGCCGCGACCCATCCAAACCACGATAATGATGAGTTGAACTCATTTAAGTTGAAGGCTGAACACGCTACTTACAACATTCGAAATTTATACTCATTACTTAATCAAGAGGAAAAAAGAAAATGACACAACTATCGTTACTGTTTTGAAAACGGCACAAGTGTTGTTCTGACTCTAAAATCGATTTTGAAGAGCCGCGACCCATCCAAATCACAATAATTTAAAGATCTACGAGAACGACACAAGTGTCGTTACTGTTTAAAAAACGGCACAAGTGTCGTTCTGCCTGTGAACACGTATATTAAGCGTCATGATCCTCCCGAACCACGATAATCGATAACTTGAACTCATTTAAATTGCAGGATGGACATGCCGATCACAATATTCAGTAGAAATGGTCATTACATAATCAAAGAGAACGACGAAAATGATACAAGTGTCGTACAGTTTTGATGCGTTTAATTTAAATATTCTTATGCCGTCACTCCCAGGTTGAACATCTATCAGAACGGCATTTTCAACTTCCTTAATTCATGGGGTACAATGCTTGAGGTCGTAGCGGTCGAAATAAATCAAAATATTGTAAAAATCATTAGAACGACACATGTGCCGTTAAACGACACTTGTATCGTTCTGTCAATAAACAAGTATCTAAAACGGGTAATCGACATTTCTGACTTCCTCAAGTCATTGCGTACAATGCTTAAGGTCGTTAAGGTGGAAATGAAGCAAAATATTAAAGAAATCACTAGAACGGCACATGTACTGGTACACGACACTTGTGTCGTTCTGTCAATAAACACGAGTTTGAGAGGCCACGACCCCTCCAAATCTCGATAACAGATAATTCGAACTTATTTACGTTGCAAGATGGACATGCCGTGCAGAAAATTTGTGAGTTACACTCATCAATTATATTTTCTAACGAATAAATGACTTGGGATTTCACCAACAAGATATCATATAATTTATGTCAATTCTATCGTTATTTTTCACATGATCGATATTTTCGACTTCCTTAATTCATGGGGTACAATGCTTGAGGTCGTAGCGGTCGAAATAAATCAAAATATTGCAAAAATTATCAGAACGACACTTGTGTCGTTCTGTCAATAAACAAGTATCTAAAACAGCTTATCGACATTTCTGACTTCCTCAAGTCATGTGGTACAATGCTTAAGGTCGTTGAGGCGGAAATGAAGGAAAATATTGGAGAAATCATCAGAACGGCACATGTACCGGTACACGACACTTGTGTCGTTCTATCAATAAACACGAGTACAAGCGGCCACGACCCCTCCGAATCTCGATAAAAGATAATTCGAACTAATTTACGTTGCAAGATAGGCATGCCGTACAGAAAGTTTGAGAGTTACACTTATCAATTATATTTTCTAACGAATCAATACAATGACTTGTAATTTCACCAACAAGATATCATATAATCTACGTTAATTCTATCCTTATTTTTCACATGATCGACATTTCCGACTTCCTTAATTCATGGGGTACAATGCTTGAGGTCGTAGCGGCCGAAATAAATCAAAATATTGCAGAAATCATCAGAACGACACATGTGCCGTTAAAATATTTCGTTTGAAAATATTTGTTGATAATAAGAGAGACACTTGATGAAATATTGAGCGGTGAAAAATAAAAGATAAAAGATGAAGCAATTTATAAAACGACAGAACTGTCGTGTAACGGCACAAGTGTCGTTCTGCCTGGAAACAGACGTACAGAGCCCCACGACCCGTCCGAGGCACGATGAACTCGTTATATGTACTCATTTGAGTTGTAGGATGGACATGCCTCTTATTTTGTAGGGGAGATATGCTCAACGTCTACACTTTCAAACGAAATCAACGTAGACTTGATGGTTTTCACATGTTCAACACCATATAATCTACATCAATTCCACCGTTACACATCTCCTAATCAACACGTCCAGCCTTCATCGAGTTAGGGGGTCCAGTTGTCGAGGTCGTTCGACTCGAAAAGTTGAAAAATATTGAAGAAATCAACAGAACGGCAGAACTGTCTTGTAACGGCACAAGTGTCGTTCTGCCTGGAAACAGACATACAGAGCCCCACGACCCGTCCGATGCACGATAAACTCGTTATATGTACTCATTTGAGTTGTGGGATGGGCATACCTCTTATTTTGTAGGGGAGATATGCTCAACGTCTACACTTTCAAACGAAATCAACGTAGACTTGATGGTTTTCACATGTTCAACACCATATAATCTACATCAATTCCACCGTTACACATCTCCTAATCAACACGTCCAGCCCTCATCGAGTTAGGGGGTCCAGTTTTCGAGGTCATTCAACTCGAAAAGTTGAAAAATATTGAAGAAATCAACAGAACGGCAGAACTGTCTTGTAACGGCACAAGTGTCGTTATGCCTGGAAACAGACATACAGAGCCCCACGACCCGTCCGAGGCACGATGAACTCGTTATATGTACTCATTTGAGTTATAGGATGGACATGCCTCTTATTTTGTAGAGGAGATATGCTTAACGTCTACACTTTCAAACGAAATCAATGTAGACTTGATGGTTTTCACATGTTCAAGACCATATATTCTACATCAATTCCACCGTTACAGATCTCCTAATCGATACGTCCAGCCTTCATTGAGTTAGGGGGTCCAGTTGTGGAGGTCGTTCGACTCGAAAAGTTGAAAAATATTGAAGAAATCAACAGAACGGCAGAATTGTCTTGTAACGGCACAAGTGTCGTTCTGCCTGGAAACAGACGTACAGAGCCCCACGACCCGTCCGATGCACGATAAACTCGTTATATGTACTCATTTGAGTTGTGGGATGGGCATCCCTCTTATTTTGTAGGGGAGATATGCTCAACGTCTACACTTTCAAACGAAATCAATGTAGACTTGATGGTTTTCACATGTTCAAGACCATATATTCTACATCAATTCCACCGTTATAGATCTCCTAATCAACACGTCTAGCCTTCATCGAGTTAGGGGGTCCTGTTGTCGAGGTCGTTCGACTCGAAAAGTTGAAAAATATTGAAGAAATCAACAGAACGGCATAACTGTCTTGTAACGGCACAAGTGTCGTTCTGCCTGGAAACAGACGTACAGTGCTACACGACCCGTCCGAGGGACGTTGAACTCGTTATATGTACTCATTTGAGTTGTAGGATGGACATGCCTCTTATTTTGTAGGGGAGATATGCTCAATGCTTAATCGAAATGACAAACAAAACGACACAAGTGTCATTCTGAATGGGAAGAGATTATTTATTAGAATGGTATGACTATCGTTATATTTACAAGTATAATGATAATGAGAAAGACTTGTGCCGTTACTGACCATATAATGTCTACTAGAACGGCACAAGTGTCGTTATGCTGTGTGAAAAAAATTCAACGAGAACGCCACCAGTGTCGTTACTGTCCAGAAAACGACACTTGTGTCGTTCTGCCTGGAAACACCTGTACAGAGCACCATGACGCATTCGAGACACAATAGTCGGTTAGATAAACTCATTTACGTTTTAAAATGGACAATCCTCTTAGAATGTAGGTGAGATACGCTCAATACTTGATGGACATGAAAAAGAAAACGACACAACTGCGCATCCTGTTCTGAAAAAGCACAAAAGATGTTTTAGTGTAACAAAAAAAACATATGTGCATAATAACTGTCGTTCTGGCTTCATCGAGTCTAAGACAAGGACACAATTACTCGTTCCAAACATTATAAGTAGTTTGCCTTTCAAAACGACAAAAGTAGTACATTGTAACATAACACCACCATCCCTTTTCAATATTACAAAAGTTGTACATCACAACACCACAAAAACAACACCACAAAAGCCTCATATGTGCCATGTTGTTTTCATTGTTCATGTATCTTGATGAGTGGTACACGATCTGTACAAGTGATACTGTTATGCCCAATTTTCAAACACCTACTACACTTACGAGACTTGCGCATCTCTCCGGCTGATTGTTTCCTTTTTTTTGGTGGACGTCCACTTCCTCTTCGTGTCAACGGTCGTATCACCTTTGTTGATCGAACATTATCAGACCATAACAGATATTGTTTGTATTGTCATTTTACATGGACGATAACGACTGTAGTGTCGTTCTACACTACGTAAAATGGCTGGACTGTCGTTCTGAACTACAAATCGTCCAGTAGTTGCGGAAATACACCAACAATGAAAACAAATCAGCTAAAATATCATTTCATACTATATTCAACAATAAAAGGACCAAATGTACATGAGATTTATAAAAATACAATTTTCTTTTCTTCAAATAATGGAGATTTCAATGTATGGAATATAGAAGCTAAAATCCTTGTTCAAATGCTCAAATTGTTGGGGAAGATATATGAGGAATATAATCAATAACAAAATTTTAGGAGGCGGCAAACATTAGAGATGAAGAGCACGTTGGATTTTTTTTTTTTTTGGTCAAAGAGCACGTTGGTTTTCAGACGAGATGAAATGGTGAATTTGATGGGATGAAAAGGGTATATGAGTCTTTTACTTGATGAGGATATTTTAGACAATTTGCCATTTTTATTTATTGTATTTTTTAATTGAGACCATTTGATCAATAAACATTGAGAATGGGTCTTTTTTCCAACTACTTTGTTTGACTAGGTCTTTTAACAAAGAATCCCATAAAAAAATGAAATTAAAAAAAAAAAATACTGTTATACAAAGGAAATGAAAAGATGTATTGTAATTAAATCAATTAAACCTCATTAACCCATTTAACCCATAACAACTAATTTAATTAGCCTTATTAATTCTCATTAACCAAGCATATGGTTTGATTGGAGTTACGTGTGTAAGTGGATGTGAGAGTTATATATACACGCACTAATTTTAGAAGTGGTTTTATTAATAACTAGTGTATGCACGTGTGTGCTGTAGTTTAGTTGGGTATTTAATAGCGTGTAGTGATTTTAAGTTTTTTTTAGTTAATTTTCAAAGATAAAACGTGTCTCCGTCTGGTCCAAACTAATATAAAAAATAATTAGAAGATGTTTAGAAAATTTACCAAGTATGGTTCAATATGTATTGCAATAATCAACCTCGTATATGTCAAAGAATACAAGTAACTGCTAACATAGTTACTGGTATTTGCAATAACTGGTGGTGATAAGAATTTTTTTAATGCGTTATTAGTATTAATTTGATTACAATTCAACTTTCCAGTCAAAAAGCAAAATTATCCTTTCTTCATCAAAATGAGGGTACATGAAGCCAAAATGAGGGGCTAAAATGGTCTCCTTCAAAAACTCATCATAATTTCATTAAATTAAAAATAACAACGAAGGCGTAAATGTGAATTCTCTCAACATCTTCAACATAATTAAATATTATGTTATTTTTTTTTCAAAAAAAAAGTATGATCAGAACACAAATTTATGACTCCTATTAGGGATGTAAAGCAACCCTCCGTCGAGTCAAGTATGTATGCCTAATCGTCACCAAATGTGGTCTTCTTCCCTGCACCTGTAAACATTAGGTGCAAAATTGTTAGGCATAACACTAAATTTTACACAAATAAATAACTTTGTTACCAAATAAGACATTCACATCACATACGAGGTTGATATGCAAAAGCTAAGAAATTTAAACATTTTTCCACAACTATAATTAAAAATGCTACTAGATATATACTGCAAAATGATGGTTAGACCTATTTTTTTTAATCTTTAGGTAATGAAGCATATAAATCATAGAGAAAGTTGAAAAAGTCTTACAATCATAATCATATTAATATAGCGAGTTGAATTAAATTATGATATTAGAATTAATATTTTGGAAACAAGAGTCAACTCACTTCAAATATTGTGACTATATGGAATAATGTATTCATCTAGAGTGACGATCGTCGCCCGGCTATGTGCTAGAGAGGCCATTGTACAATGAAATTAGAAATCAATTTTCTTCATTAGACAATGTGGTAGTGACCACACTGCCACACAAACCGATGATGATTTGTTCAGATGAGTAGACTTACTCTAGGCGATAATATACATTGATAAGCATACAAAAGTACACATAATTTTGTAACTTCCAAGAAATATTACAGAAAAATATTTAGTGCAGGTGAAGTGCGTATTGTCAAAAGTCCATAGAACGGAACAGGAAGTACATATGAGCAGCAAACATGCTTGGCTTCCTAGGAGTTCCACGTCCTCTTCCTCCATCTCCAAAGTGACCACCACTTCCTCGACCTCCACCTCCAAAGCGACCACCACCACTGAGGCCACCTCCAGGTCAGCCTCCAAAACGACCACCACTGTCCCGACCACCACTCCTGCCACCTCTACCACCAGCACTATCACCTCTTGTCTTAGCCTCTTCCACTGACAAGGAACTCTCTCCGAATTCAGATCCATCAAGTTCCAGAGCTTTGTTGAAGGCATGACTCTCCTTAAAATCAATATATGCTATCCTGTGACAGGAACCATAATGAATTGGTCATTAGAAAAAAAATATATAGAATAGAAGGCACGAATCTCAAAGTCTGTTGTGTTATTATTAAATAACCAACAGAGATCTGATATTTTAACGTTTAACACTTCAACTGAACTGAAACAGTAACAAAATGCAAACCCTTTAACACCACCATCTTGATATTTTGGAATGGAAACTCTTGTCATTTCACCACAGGAACCAAAATGATCTTCCAGAGCACTTCTAATTTGCAATTCGAATGTTCAGATTCAGCAAAAAAATTCACCAACAGAGAAAATGAAAAAAAAAAAGTTAATCTCACATAATCGAGAAATAAAATGTATGTGCTACACATGCCATGCCTTCACCATCATATTTATCAAAACCGCGATCAAATATTGTTTGCCCTTGAGGAGTCCTCCCCCCTTCTGGTACGAGTTCTCGTTGCCGCTAATCTGGTGAAGAGATTGAAGTAAATATGCTTAAACATGACTAATGTCCATTAAGAAAATACAAAATGGATTTGATGGCTGCAAGATAAAATGTCCACACCAATTGATATTATAAAGAACTTGTTTTATTGGTTACAACCAATCCATTATATTAACGTAGAAGAATTACAAATATTTACACGAGGATCTGAATCTTTAAAACATAGTTGTCCTAGCGTATACATAGTTCAACTAAATATGGTACAACAAATCGCTTCCAATTAAAAAAATGATTTATAGTTCTATAAAAAGATATCAATTTCAACGTGATCTTAGGAAATTTGTCGATTTCACATCAACAAGTTTTGGAAGTTTTATATATTACTACATATCTAATTTGTAGCTAATTAACATCACAAAAAACAAAAAACAAAAAAAATAAAGAAAGAATTTCATAATTTGGAAACGTGCAAAAATTAAGAAAGAGTTTTTTGCATACAAAAAGAGAGAATAGTAGATACCTACGCCGGAATCAACTGGGTCGCCAGAATTTGTTAGCACAGAAGGGTTAAAGTCGGGTGTTTCTTTGAGCTTAATACTTATGGGATCTTTGGGTTGTTATGTTCGAACAAGGATGTAAGGTTCTTGCAGCCATTTGGGGAACCGGAATGAAGAAGCTGATGGGTTTTTGGAGTACAAAATAGAGGAATGGGTGTGATGTATTTTGAAGCTAAACTAAGAAAAATGTAGAAAATAATCGGCTTTATGCGCTGATTTTCTTATTCTTTTTGCGTCATAGCTCAACTTTGATAGTTTGTTCGAGAAATCATCACACATAGAAGGGGACATGGATGTGCACCCTCAAATCCACATACAATAACCTAGGGTAATTATGACATTTTTTCTTCTTCAAAGAAATGGAGAATGGTAAAGCAAAGTCATCAAATCATTCTTATCATAGAAGGAAACTAAGTAATATGATAGAAGGATGGACCACAGATGACCTCATGTAAACACAGTGCACTGGAGAAGGAAAAAGTAAATAGAAATCTGTAAATAAGCTCGAGAAGGTAATGGCCAGCAGCCCCATTTGGAACTTGCAATTATGAGAAACTAACTATGACCACTCCACCTCAACAAAGGAACACAATAACTGTTGATCATTATAGGCAAAAGTGGTAAACAGTACCACATAGTTCAAAACTGGAATTAAGGCAATAAAACAAATATTAAAGAAGTTCATACATGCCATAAAACTAATATCAAAGAACGGTGAAACATGTTATATGGTATACCTCTGCAAAGGACTCGTTAGGGAGGCGTAATGCTGCTTCAACTTCATTCAGAAGATCCATCTGAAAGCATGATAGCGCAAACAAGTAGCGGTATTGAGCCATATATGTGTTCATTCAAACAAGTAATGAAGTAAAGATGGAGAAAAGCAAAATAAAAGTGAATGTCACTTCAAGCAAGTAGAGAAATAACATAAAGAATCAAATTCCAAGGAAGATGCTCAGACAACAAAAGAGTGCTTTTTTTGGGTGAAACCAAGTGGTCTGATCTAGTTAGAAAAAGAGAAGATCATGTCACAACATACCCTTCAAAATGTAGTATGCACTATGTGACTGATTGTTTTGCAAGTAACAGCTGGCAAGCAGCTGCAAATTTGTCAGCATTAAACATGGTACTTCAATAAGGAGACAAAGCTATGATAGTCAAATTTAGTTTACGCCATCAATCTTTATAATAAATTACTAAACAAAAATAATAAAAGTACAAACTCATAAACAAGTAGACCCAATATCACAATATCTAATATAATATGAAGCATTAACATTTACTTTGTAGAGTAAACAGCATCAACAGGACATCGTCCATCTTTCTCATATCACAAAATGTTAAAGCTAAGGTTATTTTCTTTATTAAACATATGATTCCACTCTATTAACTATACAGCTTCTACATCCATAACGAGTATCAAAATTCCAAATATTTTTAAAGTGGAATTAAAACTAAGCAAAAAAAACCGTCTGCTTACATAATTGTTTTTTAAAGATTCTATGTTAAAAGTGAATACCTCAAAGGGGATCTCGTTGCAGAGGCGTTCGCACATGAAAAGGGCCCCCCGAAATTACATATGGCAACATCAACCCGTGGTCATTCCCTTCCATTTCCTTCCCTATTCTCTCTCAACTACAAGTACAAACACCACCCGAATAATAATAATAATAATAATAATAATAATAATAATAATAATAATAATAATAATAATAATAATAAAATTGACATTTACAGTAATTAGTTAATAAAGCCTACCAGTTCATTGAGTTAATTAACATATTTGAAGAAAGCATCTTTCATGAGATTTGGGATTTCTTGGTGGTAGTTTCGGGACTTCACAGGCGTGGGAAGTTTTGCTTCGCAGAGTAAAACACAGGCTTCTTTAACACACCATTCAAACGACATCGTCTTAGTTGACGATTCAAATTGTTGACATCTATCCATTACACAGAGACTCTTTCATATAGTTAGGATTAGGAGATACAATTTACAGCATGTTAAAAATACCTATGGACATCTTATCAAAGCAAGAATCTCTTGATAGACGACATTTTTTGTGCATCTATTATGTGTTGTAGATTTGTCAGATGACTTTATCAAAACTTTTATAGATTTACTTGTTTTGGGTCTGGACAAAGTAACATATAATTGTCCATGAGAAAATACAGATTTCGGAAGATACAACCCAACGAAATCTAAAGTTTGACTTTGTGATTTATTTATTGTTATTGCAAAATATGGACGAATTGGGAATTGAGTCCTTTTAAAAGGAATTGTAGTTTTATCACTTTCAAGTGGTATAAACAGAATCCTAGGTAAAAATACTCGCTTCCACGGTATTCTCCAATAGCAATTTCTACTTCAATTACATTTCTTTCAAATTTTCGACAAAAAAGTCTTGTTCCATTACATAAACCTTCGGATGGGTTTATATTTCGAACTTCGAAGTAACATAACATGACAATTCTCTTTCATTGTGAGTTCATGTGGTGGAATACCATTTGGAGTTAACGTGTTTAAAAAATCTTCTTGGATATTTTGTTCGGATCTATCAATGGATTCATCAAATCTATAATATGTAAATATTTTCCCAAGAATTTCTTTGAGTAAAATATTATTTATTTGATCTACACATTCATTTTTTGGTGTCAAGATGACTCTATTAATCATAGTATCTAGATTTTCCATATAATTGTATATATTCGGAAAAACCACATTAATCAAATGTTTCAGATATTGAAATTCGTCTTCAAATTGTACTGTTACATCAGCTGGAAGTGTAATCATCTGATAGGAGTGTTCTTTCTTTGTACCATTTCCGATACGAAGTAAATAATTACAGAATAATGGTTCCAATTGAGCTCTCATATTCCGTATCAATGGTAAATGGGTAAAAGAAGGCCACAAATATGAAAAAACTAAATTCACTTTCATTATGTCTTCTTTTTTGCCTCTTTGGACAATTGGTAAAACTTTTCGAAAATCACCACCTAATACAATGACTTTTCCACCAAACGGTACATCTATTTCGTTTATATCTCTTAACATTTTATCTAGAGCTTCCACAGTGTAACGATTCACCATTGGTGCTTCGTCCCAAATGATTAATTTAATCATTCTGAAAAGATTTGCCAATGCAGACTATTTACTTATTGAACAACCAACACCATAAGTTATATCTAAGGGAATTTTAAATCTAGAATGTGCAGTTCAACCACCTGGTAATAAGGAAGCAGCTACTTCAGAAGAAGATGTAGCCATAGCAATCAGATTTCTTAAGCGTACAGCTACTAATAAAGCTTTATATAAATATGTTTTACATGTACCACCAAGTCTATCGACAAAAAATATGCCATTGTCATCATTCAACATTCGGTGCAAAATTGTATTATAAGCATACATTTGCTCTTTATTTAAAGAATTTGTATCAAAAATGTCATTTTGATTACCACCATTCTTCAACTCTTTAGAAATTATGCTAGCCAATGTTTCGTCTTGTCCCATGCTTATATGAAAGGACACTAATTGGTAATCATTTATACTTTTGTTCAATGGTTCTAATGTAGAATGTATACATTTTAATGATTTTATTTCAGCATCGTTAAACGACATACCTTGTTGTATGAAATCTTCAAACATATAACTTTTAAACTTATTCCATAACAATTGTGGATTGTTAGGATTACAAAACGTTAATATTGTAGCAAATAACCTTCAAAGTGAAGATGGCATTTGATAAACAATTGCTTCTGCTAAACACAGCTCACAATTATTATCTCCACATAATAAAGGTGGATGTCAATGTACCATTTACGGTTCTTAATTGTTGAAAAGAACTTGATCCTTTAATGTGATTTAACAAAATGCGTAAATAATATCTTTCACCTTCAGATGGATTAGCTGTAATTATTCTACCAATTACATTTTTTTCTTTCTAGGAGTCCAAATTCGTCCATTTGCATCACACGCAAAATAAGAAGGAAAATTTCAATTCGTAAGTGATCTAGCCTTTTCATTTGTAATATTGGTACGAAAGAATTCAATTAACGTTGTTTTTCGTGTATAATCTCTACTTATAACCGATTGTAAATTATCATTGTCTTTACCTGAAAATAAGTTGGGTTATTGTCAGATGGTAACGGTTGGTTTATATAATGGTAAACTTGTCCTTGAACCATAAATTTATAAATGCCTTTATTCCTCTTGCATAAATCTTTATCGTACTTAACGCCAAAAGATGTAAATGCAAAATGGTTGTTATAACTTCTTGCAGCTTTCTTGAAATTCAATGCTTCGACCGAATTTGAAGTAAATAATTCATATAATTTATTAGGTACACTATTGTGATCTCGTGTACAAATTCTAGTTGTTGAAGATACATTATAACTACAGTTGGCAACTACAATAAAACAAATTGCCATTAAGATTAAGATATACAATTACTGTTGATTTGCAAAGAATGAAAGCAGCTCACGAAGTAAATTTCATGCTAGGAAACATAGGTAACGAAAGGGGAAAAGTTCATAAACTTACTTATTTCAGGTTCGAAAGAATTCTGATCTATTATATTATCTGTATAACCTTGATCTTCAAGTCCAAGATGCCTAACGTGCTCTATAGTTAAACAATTTGGTAAAAAAATAGTCAACAATTTTTATCATGTAGATTATGAAAAAAAAACCATAATACCTCTATGAAAACATTCTTCGTATATCTATGAAATTCATGCACATAAGATTGTATGGAATGACAAAATGTGTATCCATTTCAAAAGCGTTATAGCTAAATTCTGCAGATGCATCAGGTGTAGTGTGCAAGAGCTGCACACGAAAAGAATGAAAAGAAAATAAGTAAAGATATCTACATCAATTAACATATATAATAGACAAACTTAACATATCAAATTATTTTCCTGGAATAGCAGTATAAGTAAACTCTCTACAAATATTTTCTTCTACTATTCTCTTCCTTCTTAGATGACGATTATGTGTACGTGCAGTTGCTCTTCTTTGAGCATCCACTTCCTGTAATCATGCATCACGCAACTCTCTTGCTTTGGCGTATGATTCTCGACGTCGTGAATTCCAACTTTCTTTCGCTTTAGCATAAATTTCTCTACGACATTTTTTCCGTACTTCACAACTTCCACCACTACCATCGGCAGCATCCATAAGATAAATAACTAAATATAATAAAATATAGCGTTAACAATGAATGAAGCAACTTCCTCCAACTCTAAGGGAAAAAATGATTTTTTTTCATTAAACGTGACATGCTCACCACAATTTCTAAAGCATAAACTAAATTTGCAGTTGGAAGAATAAAATATGAGCACAATGGAGTGAATTGAAAGAGATTACTTCAATGTGAATTACAGATTTCATGCTTTCAGGCATCTATTCTATCATAATTTACACTTTACATTTTTGTAACGATACGGATAGCTCCAATTGTGCATAATGACTGTTTTAAGTCATTATATCCAATCTAATCCATATAACAAACACCAATTAAATAACTGACCACATGATATTTATTTACCCTTAAAAAATATGAAGTAACTTCCTTCAACTCTAAGAAAAAAAATTCCTCATTAGATTTGTTTTCCCCTTAATCAGCTAAGTTAATAAATAGTACAATCAATTAACACCCCTAATTACATCCAAATCTTTAAAATAAAAAAAATTAAAACTGAATTGAGAAATAAATAAATTAAAAGCAGCTAAATTAACATTAAACCAGAAACTAATCCCAATAGGCCAACTATTCCATAATCTCCTTTTTAATCTCTTGTTTAATTTTTTACACCCCCAGCACCAAATTCAACTAGCTTTTTCCATAAACTAACAACAATATGCCAACAATAACAAAATTAAAGAACCATAGAAACCACCAAGATTTTAAGCATGATTACACAAAAAACGTTTCCAACACAATTTGAAGCCCCCCCCCCCCCCCTCCCCTCCCAAAATCGAAAATATAACAAGGGAACAGAAAAACCCACAAACAAACAAATAAGAAATGTAGTCAATTGAGCATAGGAATCCAAAACTGAGATTATTATTATATATCATGATTAAACATAAAAGAAGGTAAAGAAATAGAAACATGATGAATATATTACGGCTTCCAGTTTGCCGATAAGTTTGGCTACAATGGAAGTGGATTAAGTCCATACCTCTAATTATTGTTTGGAAAAAATCAGTGGTTGCGATATATAAAGAAATTTGGTTCTAAATCTTTGAAAGATAGCAGACTCCCATGGTCCAATTTCAATAGCCGACTGAAGAACCCTTAATTTCTGGCACAAAACCCCCTTCTTCCCAAAATCCTCGTTCGCTTATGATTCTCTTGCGCAATTCAGGATTCTTCCTTTTGCAGATTCGAATAGACGGTGAATGATTCATGTGAGAAGATCTCGTTGATAGTTAGATGGACAGACGAACGGTGGTAGCTGGTAGGGTTTGAGAGTTTTTCCTTTGCACACAACTGAAAGTAGAGATAGGGCTTCTTCCTTTTACGGGTGGGCCAAATAGAATGAAAGGAAATGGAAAAATCACACGACGTCGTTTTGAAATGGGAAAAAAACTTGGTTGACGATTCAATTTTGGGACACCTGTCCAATGCACAGTGTTAGAAAAAGTGGCTCTTTTAGTATAGTTAGGATTAGGATATCCTAAGATAGTTGAGATATTTTTTTAGTAATTTTAAGTGATCACATATTAATTGAAACAATGTACACACAAATTTGACAAAAAATGTCTACAGACAACACTTGTCATGCATTCATTAAAAGATGAAAAAAATAAAAACAAAACATGCAAATCACATTTCACCACGTCACCGTCGATTAAAAATTTGTCAAACATTTTCTATACTTGGGGCTTTTTCTTAATTGAAATGTGATACTACAACTCTATTGAGATTTGTACAAATTGTACAATAGATGTTTGATGCATAAAGTTAGGTAATATAATTTATATTTTCTTTGTGCATTTTGAGGTCTACTTTTAGTAAAATCCAACTAACAGTATATGTAGTTAAAATTAATGTTTAAGAGAACTAACAATATTTCAAAAACAAAATTGCATTAAATGGAATACTTTATCTTCCAAATATTGATAAACTGTGTTTAACAACAAATAGCAACTGTTAGCACTTGCAGAAAACATCTAAGGTTAAAAAATAGCATAGCTTAAATTCAAGAATGACAAGGGAATAATTATAGAAAAAGAAGTAAACAAAATCATACCTAGAAGAATTCACATGCAGCTTTAGTGTTTTGATATGAAGAAAGACCTGAATAGCAAATAAAAAATGTCTTGAATGACGCACAAATTAACCTTCAGACGACGTGTAATAAATCTTCAGAACGCATAAATTAAAAAATGTGATACCTATCCTGATGTACTGTCCAAAGAATACCATACAACACCATTCTCTCTTTCATTTTCCATTTTCGACAGGAATTGTCACTGAACCAAGAACTACACTTTTCCAAATTATATCCCAATCATATATTGTCACATTAATCCGCCCATACAATTTACATAAAAAAATCAGTTCAAGAACCAAAACCAAAAATCGCGTATCTGCTAGAACACCTCGACATGCACATTCAAGAAACATAAGATAAAAACTGCACTTACAAGCGACTAATCTTGAGTGATCATTAAAAGAGAAGTAAAGTACAACAGACAACCAAGAAGAGGTGACTGCAGCTTTTAAAGAAACTTTATCAGGACAATTGTTTCTCTATTTAGATCCATTCCTAGGATAGAACCGTAAGCGCACCAGTGCGCACCAGTAAGACAAGAAAATATAAAATACAGAATTAAATTATGTGCAGTCGGCAAGACAATTGTTGAAAACCCCAAATACTAACAATAACTGAAATTGATAGAAATGGATACAAAAACATATTGGAGATGCCTCGAAGCAATTTTCAGCCATTTACCATAAAAGTGGGAGATGAAGGAATTGGAGCACTAAACTTACCGGTTCAACTCGAGTTGCTTGCATATTATCAGGTCCACTACCTTGAACACGAAGTCCATCATCTTTATATGTATCATCTTTAAGTTCCGTCTCTGATACGGATTGCTTGTAACCTTTACTGAGACCACCCTAGTGACATGTAGAAATATTAACATTAATCATTAATTATCTGATAAGCACTGGGTGTAATATAAGTAATAACTTCACAGGAGATAAATTTCTGGGAATATATGTTCCTAGCATTTGTAACTCCTACCAAACCTTGAAGACAATAAACTCCGAAATATTACGAAGAACTGGACCGGTTCTTTTCCTTCATAGATGCGAGCCTAGAAATCTAAAGAACCAAATTATCAGTATAAATGTAAACCAGATATTAAAATTCAAGAACAAAATCAAAGATATCAAGGACGGTGTGCCCGAGTAGGTAAGAACTTCAATGACTCTACCATCTTGCTTGCCTGTGAAGTTGATGAGACTTTATCTCCCTATAGAGCATGATTAATAGAAATTAATAATATGGTCATTGACTTCAAATAAACATGATCATGGCATTAGTAGATGTTATATAAAGCAAAAAATAATAATTCACATATATACGGTTCTCAATATAACATATTTGTAGGAAGGAGATGAATAAGATCCAGATTACAGCAAACATCAAATAAATAAAAAATTTACTTGAAGCAAGCTTCGAGTTTGTTAAATCCTTGCATTATATGGGTGAGTCGTGTCTACCAAATATGCATATGATGGAGAAAATCATACTCAGTGTTTGTGCATGTCCACATAATCCAAGACTATAGTTTTTGTTCGTGTTACCTTGCTTTGACTTTCAGTTGGTTCAATCATAGGTGTACCCGGAATTGGCCATGGAATCCATAGTCCATGAGAAGTATAGCGACATCCTCAAGCTCAATTCCAACAGGATTCTATAGTAAATGTCACTTGCAGAAAGAAAAAGAGATCGTGGAAATTGGAAGGAAGCTGATTGTACATTACATTCATCCAGAATTGCCTTAAAGCCCTTCAAGTCGATGACGAACTCATGAGCACAGAGACAGAGGGTCGCCCCCCAACATTGCCGCTAGTCCACTATTCCTAGTTAATTTGTAATGTATTTTTCAGTTTTGGCCTCGCAAAATTTTGAAATTTTTTTTTTCATTAATAAATATTGACCCAATAACTTACACTTTAAAATTCAACCATACAAAAATCTTAGACCTAAACAAAAGATCCAATAGTTACTTAAATAAATGAATAGTACAAATCCAATCCAAAAGCAAATGACTCATTTATGAATCAATTACCCAAAAGCATACCCACATGCCACAGCCCACAAAATGTAATCCCGACTATAGACACCCCTCATTCTTCCTCAAATCTCTTGTCTGCTCGACAGGTGATTGAATAGAACATTGAATCAGTATTGATTTGAATTATATTATGAGTAGTGGGTGTTGACGAGTTTGAAGTGATGAGGATAAGAAGAGACCAATTTCAGATGTGCAAGTCATCTCTACCATCTGTTATATAGATAGACAATTTACTTTTTATTTTTTTGATGTTCATCTAACGTTCATATTTTCAATTTGTATAGCATTAGACACATAGATGGACATATTGTTTTTTGTATCAACAAACCGATTGTCTTTTTGGTCAGTCAATCTAAGTTGTTTATTTTGATACTCAAAATCATCGTTTCCAATCCTCTCAGTTTAAAAAAATTTCGAGGCCCACCCCCCGTATTTTTGCCCCCACAAGATTGAAATACTGGCTACATTCCTACATGAGCAATCGTACCATTGACACCACAGAAAAAGACAGAGTAGTACTTCTATCAATTGCAAGTGTAAAATATTACCAAGGAAAAGAATGATTGCGAATACGGTAGAAACTATTCTCTAAAGAATGAGTGTTCATGCTCAATTTTCAATAATAGAAAATGAGGTAGCAAGGTCATATTATGTATGAAGGAAAAATGGCACATTTAATAATGTTAAGGAAACATAATTGAGAAAAGGGAAAAAAACACGCGCACACACATATTCTTCTTGACACAATTATTAAAGGTCATGACTGCGCATAGGACCTCTCTATTTTGGTCTTTCTTATTATTAAACAGAATGTCAAACACTAAACTTAGTGAAATGATAGTGAGGAAAAAGAGACCTCCAAACGTTTTGTAATATAGTTTGCATTCAACATAGCTATCTTTGATACTTCTGTTAATCCTTTTGACCCCATCATAGCAATGTAGGTGTATGACATTGGCAAAATGAGTGCAGAGCCCCATCAAGAGGCAAAAATAGTACCTGGGGGCTAAAACTTGTCGGAGGCTAGTATGCTTCATGTTGATATCTACAACACTACAAAGATGTCAAATTATAAATCATAAAAACGGAAAAAAACATTTTCAACCTAGCCACTACAGAATATCTACATCTACGAAACGAAACGAATCAATTGATTTTTATGTACTTACCATAGGATGTGCCAGATGTTTCTTCACACCAATAGTATCACAAAATGAAGCTTAAGGAAGAAAATAGTCATTGAAGAGAATGGAAGAAAATGAATGAACTTCCCATTGTAAAAAATTGTATACAATTACAGCATATATATACAACAGAATGAGTGCTTAACAAGCCGTCTAACAGAATTGGAAAGAGAGAATTTGCATATTCTACACAATTCTTCAACCAGGTACTTGCCATAGCCCTATATTCTGGCTCTGCAGAGGTTCTAGAAATTAATAACATCGATATGTTTGGGCTTAAGAAAAAGTTCATCATCTAATGACATATTGAAATGTTGAAAGATTCTTGTAAGAAGCATGTCATAAGGTAAGCCTAGGGCTCTAGGAGACTTGTCGATTTGTCAAATGTGCTTCAAAAAGAAGTAGGGAAAGTCCAATTGACAACCAACCAGAAAGGAGTCAAGAATAATCAAGTTAAGGTGATGAACCTCTTCAAAATGTCCACTCTGAGGGACTATTATATGAGCAATAGCACGATGAAGAATTTTGCATGGTATAGTAAGGTGATGTAGGTCTAGGGTCATTGTGGTGGATAGTGGTCGATCGGTGACTCGACAACAAGCCTCGAGTTCGTCATAGCCCTCAAACCTAACGGGATAATAATAAATATAAGCAAGGTTTTCACATTCCCTAACCCAAGGATTTCTCTAAGGGTATTCCTATCAAGTGTAATTCGTTTCTCTTTAACAGTGCAAGTGGCATGGAATGAGCAAAAAGAGAGATCTCGATAAGATTCACGAATTAAATTAGGATATATATATTTTTCGAGATAGTGACCACATTTGTCCACCCAATATTCTCAAAATAATCATCTATCCTAAGTGAAGGAGCTTTGGTAGAGAATTAAAAGAAATCGATTGAATTACCGATTAGAATGAGACAATCGGTGAAACGGTCAGGCATGGGTGTGTCATCTTCAACATTTGATGAGCTTGTTTTCCCTTTCTTTGATTTTTTCTTTGGAGGCAGGGTTATTTTCGGAATCTTCGATTTTTAGTGGGAGAAATTTTTTATTTTTCAAAATTTGTTGAGAGAAGTAGTGAAAGATGATGGAAAAAGAGTAGGTAGCAAACTTTTGAAGTGGATTAATGCTTAAAAAATATTTGTAATGGGATTTTGAAGAGAAATCAAGATTTTTGAGTGGTGAATTCAAAAAACCAAATCTTGAATTTTCTTGATGAAAAATAGAAGAAAAGCATGAGATTTTATGAAAAAAGTGATGAGTTTGATAGATTTGATGAAAAGTTGAAGTGATTTTGATGTGGAAGATGAAAGTTGTGAGATTTGAAGAGAGAAAGAGGAGAAAAATCACACCTTAGGGATGAAGTTCTAGTTTGGAAAAGATAAGTTCTGGTGAAGACAAAACGTCAAAAAAGAAAAAAAAATGACCGAATCAAGAATTTTCGATCGACCGAAATTTCCAAGGAATTTTCTGCGACTTATCTTTCGATAGATCGAAATTCCCGAAATATCGACCGAAAATTTGAAGAGAAAAAAAAAGAGAGAGTTTTGAGCGCCTCAGTTTATTTCGGTAGATCAAGTTCGGTCGACTGAAGTTATGAAATGGTCAACCGAAATATAATGGTTGCAATTTTTCATTTTAAACAAATTTAATCAGAAATCTTAGATTCATCGATAATACCTAAGCCTTTATGAATGTAAGAAAATCTATCGAGAGCTTGAGGTTTGGCAATGTCAGCCAACTATTTTTCGATACTTATAAATTTCAAATAAATATCACATTTTTGCACATGATCTCTAAGAAAATGATGTTGAGTTTCGATGTGTTTTGTATGAGGGTGTAAAATGGGATTCTTTGACAAATTTATAGCATTAGTGTTATCACACATAATAGGAGTATTTTCAAATGTTAAGTGATAATCGCTAAGGGTTTGTTTCATCCAAAAAACTTGCAAAACAACTAGCGGCCGATATGTATTTCGGTTTCGGTGGTTGAAAGTGTAGCATAATTTTATTTTTTGCTAAACCATGACACAAGGGCAAAGCCTAAAAAGTGACAAGTTCCGCCTACGCTTTTTCGATCAATCATGCAACCCGCCCAATCAGCATCCGAATAGCTAATAAGGTCAATGTGCGTGCCTTTTGGATACCAAAGGCCCAATGTTCTAGTACCACATAAATATCTAAAAATTCGTTTTAAGGTACTTAGATGTGATTCTTTAGGATTTGATTGAAATCTAGCACATAAGCAAACACTAAATATTATATCAGGTCTACTAGTGGTTAAGTAAAGAAGAGATCCGATCATACCTCGGTATTTTGTTACGTCAACTGAAGTGCCGTTCTCATATTTATCCAATTTGATTGATGTACTCATTGGAGTATTCATCGGTTTCAAGTCTTCAAATTCGAATGTCTTGAGCATGTCTATGATTATTTTGTTTGGCTAATGAAGATGTTTTCATTACTTTGTTTGCTTTGAAGTCCAAGAAAGAACTTTAGTTCCCCTATCATTCTCATTTCGAATTCTTGCTCATGCATTTTGAAAACTCTTTACAAAGGAAAATATTGGTTGTACCAAAGATAATATCATCAATGTAAATTTGTGCAACAATCATGTCATCCTTTTTTGTTTTGATAAAGAGTGTAGTATCCTCATTTCCCATTTGAAAACCATTTGAGATAAGAAATTTACACAATCTTTCATACCAAGTTCTAGGAGCTTGTTTCAAACCGTATAGAGTTTTTCTAAGTTAAACACTTTTTCCGGAAATTTGTATTTTTGAAATTGGGAAGTTGTTCAACATAAACCTCTTCTTGAATGAAACCATTTAAAAATGTACTATTTACATGTATTTGATAGAGAGTAAAACCTTTATAACAAGCAAAAGCGAGAAGTATGCGAATAGACTCTAATCTAGCAACATGTGCAAATGTTTCTTCGAAATCTATTCCTTCTTCTTGATTGTAACATTTGGCCACTAATCTAGCCTTGTTACGCACAATAATACCATTTTCATTTTGTTTATTTCGAAAAGTCCATTTTGTACCAATAATTGTTTGATTATTTGGTCTATCAATCAAATCCCAAACATGATTACTCTCAAATTGATTTAATTCTTCTTGCATTGCAAGAATTCAAAACTCATCAAATTCGGCTTCTTTAAAATTCTTTGGTTCAATTTGAGAAATGAAAGTTCATTTATTTAGAAAGTTTTTGGTGGAATTCTAGTACTTACACCTTTGGAGGGATCACTAATGATGAGCTCATTTGGATGTGAGGGAACAAACTTCCATTCAATTGGAAGTGTTGGATCATTTTGATTCTTGGAAGTTTCTTCTTCTCCTTGTTGAGAAATTTGTTCTTCCAAGTCTTTGTCTTCAATTTCATTAGGATCTTCCTTGTTTTGAATATTCATTTGCTCAAAAGGGGTTTCCAAACCTACATTGATACCTTTCTCTTGATCAAGAGAATTAGTTTCATCAAAAGTAACATGCATGGATTCTTCCACTACTAAAGTTCTTTTGTTGAAAACTCTATAAGCTTTGCTAGTAGGTTTAAAACTTCATTTTTCAAGTTCAAAAACAAAACCCAAGTGAATTTTGAGAAGTCATCAACGATAACGAATGCATAGTGCTTGCCACTTAAACTTGCGATTTTAGAAGGTCCAAAAATATCCATGTGAAGAAGTTGTAAAAGTTTCGTAGTTGAAGATAATTACTTGGTTTTGAAAGAGTTTTTTGTTTGTTTTCCAAATTGATAAGCATCACATATTTTCTCCTTTTCAAATTTCAAGTTTGGTAGACTTTTAACAAAACAATTTTTTGAGATTTTTGAAATTAGGTCCATACTAACATGACCTAATCTTCTATGCCATAACCAAGTATCATCTTCAAAACTTGACAAACATTTTAATTCCTTTTCAAATTCAATGTTGATAACATAAACATCTTTACATCGGCTACCCATGAACAACACGTCTTTCGATGTAGCATCCTCAATAAGGCATTTCGAAAAATCAAATCTAATATGATAACCTTTATCACATAGTTGACTAATACTTAGCAAGTTATGTTTGAGATTATCTACTAACAAAACATTTTCAATAGATGGGGATGAAAGATTACCAATATTTTCATTGCGACAACCAATTGCTCTTTATTTTTGAAGGCACCTACAAGAATTGATTCAAATGTTTGATCTGATACCCATTTAACTTTGGGTCTTTGATAGTTAGTGCTAATGTACCCTTGAACTCACTTATTTCTTTGAAGTATAATTTCTTTTTGATTGAGCAATGAAAAGCTATATGTCCAAACTTCTTGTAAAAACTACATGTGGTGTTAGAAGTTTTAAAAAACATGTTTTTAAAAGATTTTTGATTTAGAGAAGGTTCGTATCCAATGCCACCTCTATCAAAGACACATTTTTGTTTCCTAAACATTAACTCAAAAATTTTCTTTCATTGTATGAATTTGTGCACAATGTTGGTTAAATCAAGGACTTTTTCTTTTTGGGAATCGTTTTCTTTGATTAGAAATTCATGATCATCATTTTCCTTCTCAAAATCTTTTTGAGTTTCTAAAATCTTTTTGGTCTCATTTTTCAATAAAATATGTTGCTTTTTGAGGGTAGAATGTTTGAGAGCAAGTTTTTCAAAAGTACCAATAATTTCATCATATGAAGTAGATAATTCATCATAAGATGGAGTGTCATTTGTGTTTACCTCATCCTCCATGGCCATGAAGGACAAGTTTGCAACTTCATCTTGACTTTCATCTTCTTCTTGCTTATCATCACTATCATCCCAAGTGGCTTGTAGAGCTTTCTTCTTGAAGAATTTTATCTTGTTTGGACACTCGATTCTTTTGTGATCGGGTTTGTCACAATTATAGTATACAACCTTCTTGTTCTTTTCCTCACCTTTGTCTTCTTTCTTTTGGAATCAATGGTTGTTGCGAAAACCTCTCCACTTCTTGACAAGGAAAATAAGATCATCAAGTTCCTCATCACTCTTGTTTGAGTTTAAGGTTTCTTCATCATTTGATGAATTCAAAGCTATTTGCCTTCAAGGAGAATACTTCTTTTCTTCATCTTTTGCTTTTCTTGATTTCTCTTTTATTTCGACATGATTTAGCTCATAGGTCATCAAGGTTCCATAGAGCTCTTCCAAAGGATATGTGTTGACATCTTTGATGTTTTTTATCAACATCTTTAATGAATCCCAATCTTCTGAGAGAGACCTAAGAATTTTTCTCTCAAGTTCACCATTAGTAAATTTTCAATCAAAGCCTTTAAGGCCATTAACAATATCGATGAATCGAGTAATCATGCTCGCAATGGGTTCATATGTTTCATAAAGAAGTTTTCAAAGTTTTTAAACAAGAGATTTATCTTAGTTTATTTTACTTTATTTGTACCCATTTGTGTTATTTCTAATGCATGCCAAATCTCATATGCGGAATCATATGTGCTAATACGATTAAATTTATTTATGTTTAAAGCACAATAAAGAAGATTTTTGACTTTTGCATTTAATGATAATTTTCTTTTATCATCATCATCATATTCTTCTCTAGTCTTTGAAATAATTTGGTCCGGATTTCCATCAACTTTAATGACCTTAGTAAACTTATGAGGACCAAATTCAATAACCTCCCAAACATTATAATCAATTGATTGAATATAAATCATCATTCTAGTTTTTCAATAATTATAATGTGTACCATCAAACAAAGGAGGATGATTTGTAAAATGATCCTCAATATTAAGATTAGCCATAACACAAGATAGTGAAATCTTAAGAATGTGCACCTAGGCTCTGATACCAATTGATAACCGAGGAATAACTAACTAAGAGGAGGGTGAATTGGTTTTTGAAACTTTTTTGACACTTAGTCTCAAAACAATATAATACACAAAATATAATACTAGAATTAAATATGCAAGTTCGATAACTTAATTCAAGTATGAATATGGTACAATATAAATGGTAATGTAAAGTAAAGTGCGATAATGTAAAGATAAAAATAGGGTTCGATACACAATGTGTTCTACGTCCCCATTACCAAGCTCTCAGTTACGAGAAAGGCCAAATGCACTATAATGGTAACTTACAAATAAGGACTACATTTCCTTAAGTGACTTACAATAAGGAGCACTTATCCTTAGGTGATTTACAACAAGGAGCTCCTATCCTTAAGTGACTTTCAATAGGGAGCGCTTATCCTTAACAACAATCGAGTTTTCACAAGGCTCTCGAAACCACCAAAGTATAAATGATAATTTTACAATTGAAAGAACTCTTTTAACAAATGATATAATCAAGTCAAGTATTTAGAGAGTTAGGATAATACTTCAATAGATAGCAAGTGATAAAGCTCAAGTGTTTGTGTTGTAAACTTTGATGAATAATGAAATAGTTTGTATGAAGAGAGATTTACACTTAAATATAAGCGTTGGCAAAGAAAACTTCTATCAAGAATGAAAAATAGATGAGATTGAGAAAGTTTCTTTACAAAATGAAATCTTGATGAGATAGATCAATCAAGAAATTTTTTGTAATAAAAGAAAAATATTTTTATGCAAGTGATGGATTATGAAAATAATTTGAGGTTTATGCACTTGCTAAGAATCGATGAGTTAATACATTTACATTTAAGTTTTGATAAACTACTTCTAAGCTTTAATTTTCAAAGTTCTTGTTCCTTTCGAGTTTAATTTGATTGCTTGTTTTTCAATGAATGACGATTTGAGTCTTTGAATACTTAAAAAAATATATTCATGAAAAACTCAAGAAACAAAACTTGTTGAAACATAAGTGTATTGTTATTGTTTGTTATAATCAAAACAAGTGGAGCTATATTGAATCATAGGTCAACACTTCGTGTGTAACGGATTGAACGTCTTATGACCGTCGACTATTGTTATAGCTCTGATACCATATCACGAAATGAAGCTTAAGGAAGAAAATAGTCACTGAAGAGAATTAAAGAAAATGAATGTATTTCTCATCGAAAAAATCTGTTCACAATTACAGCATATATATACAACAGAATGAGTGCTAAACAAGTTGTCTAACAGAATTGGAAAGAGAGAGAATCTGCATATTCTACACAATTCTTCAACCAGCATCTACAGTAGATTCCTTATGCAACTTGCTGCATCTTCCATTTTCTAGAATGCTTCGTTGGTACTGAAGTTGCAGACATGGTTTGTCCATGTGGCAATTTCACTTCCCTCCATTCTTCAACATATAGGCACCATGACAGGTCCACCTTCACATCCACCATGAAGAATACGAAACCCGTTGGAGCGGCTTATTCTCTGACTTGTAATTCTTTCATTCACACTCGATCCACCTCTATAGGAGCCAACTTATTTATGGTGTGCGTGTTAATTGATAACATCTGCGTCTCCTTCCCAGACAAAACCTGCTTAATGTATTCTAAGACCCAACCTTCGGTAGTTTTCAATGCCCAGAAACAATATCGGCAAGGGCTTCTCACAGCCTTATTGACCAAGAAAATTGCATAAAGTAAAGCCTTTTATCTCGATGTCGAAAAAATTCAATAAATGCCACAAATTACCCAACTCCATGCATAAATCTTTCCAAAATTAAGCAATCTTTTAATAAACACTCATGTGCATATATAAAAGCAGAGAGAATCAAACCCTATACCCAACCCATCCAATAACAACAAAATATTCCAAAATCCCAGAATAATACTTACGTTCAGACAACCAATAAAATAGAAAATTAACGAAAACTCAGAAATGCCCCAATATATCTTAACAATTAAAAAAAAAATAGTGACTCGAATTTTCAGAATAACATCGAAGACTATAACAATTCCTTTCAGTCTTCTACACACACATACACACAACAAAAAATAGTGACACCTTTGAATGAGTTGTTTTTCGGAGTGAAACTTTTAGATTGGTCAGCACCCAAAAGCTGAGACAAAATTAAACAGAAAATGGATGGTTGCAATGAGAAATGGAGAATGGGAACAACTCCAATGTGTGCACCCATAAAAAAAACACCATTTTGCACCAAATATTTAAGTACAATTTTGTCTCTCTTTCCCTCTGTAAAAAAAATTGATTAAGAATATTTGTATCCATTTTTGTTATACATTTTTAATACAATAAATTATTATTATTATTATTATTATTATTATTATTATTATTATTATTATTATTATTATTATTATTATTATTATTATGTGCATTTGTAATAAATTTTAATAATATAATCAATAATAGTTAAGGAATTAAATAAAATAAGAATACTCACAAAAATTTAAAATGTAACAAACACGATTATTTAAAATTAATACAAAATATATCACAACAATCACATACATACATCACTCTAGAATTATTTAAAGCAAATGATACATCACTATAACTTTTAAATTTACTAATGAATTTAATATTTTCGTTAAATTAATGTAATAATTTATTTAGTAATTTACGTATTTGTAAACTAAATAAATAAATAAATTATGTTTCAAATAAATAAATTGTTAAGAATTTAAAAAAAAAAAAAAATTAAACATTGTTCATTTGGTGTAATGAATTGAAGATGATTTTCAGTTTGGCACAAAAAGGTGCAAAACTTACCTCAATTTTTGGTGCAAAGTTGGAGATGGCCTTACTAAGAAAAGAAAAAGAAATTGCTTAAAAAATGCAACAACATCGTGTTTGTGAGGAAACAAAAGGGATAAAATTGGTATGAGAATATATGACATCAGCATTAGGTAATTGATGACATCTTATGAATAGTAAACCTGGGAAAACAGTGAATATGCACTTTGCTGTTTTTATTACTGTGTTTATACATAGTGCACAGTTGCAAATTTTTGTTTTCCTAGATATTTATATAATTATGGTATGAAATATTTTAAGGTCTTCGAGTCGATTTTTATGTAAATTTTTTGGGATAGACTATTATGCCCAAATATGTAAATCATACGAAATATGAGAATTCTAAAGAAATTTCTTGAGTTATTTGATATCGCTATCAATTGCTCTAAATTTAAGAATGTCGGGTACGTTATGTCGTTTTATATTTATATCATGTTAAATAAGAATTTGCACTTATTTTTATTGAATGTTTTTAAAATACTCACTCTTACAATAATTTCATATTAAATAGTCGTGCTGGACACGTAGAAGATTGGACGAGTGAATGCTTATGGATTGCCAAGTAAATTTTTATCAAGGATTTATGATTAATTAAATTTGACAAGTAAGTCGTGTTATTTTAAGATTTAAAGATATGTAAAAATTTCTAATTTAAATTGTTGAATTTAAATTAAATTTTCAATTTACCACTCTAAAACACAAGATTTGTACAATAATGTCGAATTCCACTTAAATTATATAAGGATGATTTTGATAACACTTCAAGTCTATTTTTTTTAAAGAAGGTTGTGATAGATTTGGGGCGTTGCAATGGCATGTTTGGTATTGATTTATGAGAATAGATTTAGTGAAAAAGCGATTTTTTTAGAATGTGTTTGAAAGTATAAAAAAGTTATTAAGAGAATGCGAATTTAAAAATGTGTCTGAGAACAAAAAACTAAGTATAAGAAAATGAGTACCAAATAAGAGCTAAACTTGTGCCTTTTGATTCAATATAATATTGGTATAGTACATATTAAAAGAAAGTAAAAAAATATTGACTCCTCTAAATCATATTGATGATCCCATTGATGAAAATTAGAAGACTTCATTATTAATTAGGCTAGGCTACAAAGCTCACTGGTTAATACTCTAGGTCTCTATTTGATACCAATTAAAATCAGATAATTAGTAGATTTTGATGTAATATATGTTTGAAAAATTGTGAATATCATGAGATATGTGATTAAAATTAATTGTTGATTTTGTCTTAACTTAAATTCTAGATTTGACGTAATATCATCTTTCAAAATTGAATGCAAACCTTATGAAAGCTAATATCAAAATAATTAGTAGGTCATACAGAAATATTAATCAAATATATAGTCATCATGATCAAGAAATTAAAATAGCTAAATGAATTTGTTTTAACCATTCCATTTGAATCGAACCATTAAATCAATTCAAATATAGTTGGCTGAAGTGAAGATAACACTACATGATCGTTACCAACTATAAGAAACAACTTCGATGTCGTTTTAGTTATGATTTAAATTAAAACGATCTCAATCTCGTAAAAGTTTTATTGAAACAACATGGATATCATTTTGTTGTTCCATAGGTTTGATACATAATGATATCAATCTCGTTGTAGTCATGATTTGAATTAGAACATTATCAATGTCGTTCTATATGAAAAGAAATGATATTTATGTTGTTTTAGATATGATTTTCACTTAAACGGGTTCAAACTCGTCAAATTTGTATCGAAACAATATGAATGTAGTTATGTTATTTCATGAGTTTGACATATCACGATATTATTGTCGTTCTATATGAAATAAACGATATCTATGTCATTTTAGTTATGATTTTCACTGAAACGAGTTTAATGTCATTACGCATAAAAGGAAACGATATCTATGTCATTTTAGTTATGGTTTTAATTGAAATGACTTCAATGTCGTTAAGCATGAAACGAATGATATATATATGTCGTTTTAGTTTTGATTTTAATTGAAATGAATTCATTGTCATTGCGCATGAACTGAAACAATATCTATGTCGTTTTAGTTATGATATGAAGCTGTAACGCTATCACTACCGTAAAAAAATGTACTAGAACAACATGGATGTCGTTTTCTTATTTCGTGGCTTTGGAGAATAATATGTACAATTAGAAAGTGTAAGGACCTGATGTACAATTTATTGAGGGCCCGATTGAAAGGAAAGTTAAAATTCAATGAGTAAATTGTGCAAGATGTATGTAGAAGGATTTGGGCTACAATTACTTAGAGGACTAAATTCAAAAGAAAGTAAAAGTCATCTAGGTGCGCCTGGACAGCTACGAAAGTAACCAATTACAGTGAGCGTGCGCCTTAGCTCATACTAGACACTCACCCTATTTGAAGAATGACTTCAATGTCGTTATGCATAGTCATAACGATTTCTATATCGTTATGAAAATCAGTGAAACAATGTGTATTTAATACTGAAACGATATCTAAATCGTTTTGTGTTTCAGGAACGATTTCAATATCGTTATGTTAATCCATGCAATTTTCGTATTGGAAAGACATCTACATCGTTTTTGCATCCCAGGAACGATTTCACTATTTTAAGTTCTTCAAGAACTAAATGCTACCAACGGTTGATATTAAAATTGAAATCTTATTTTTTTCCACTTTAAGATTTCATAAAATTTGAATATACACTCTTTGTTCGATATTGGGATGTTAAAATTATGCACCTTCTAAAGCATAAATATTGTGTTCTTATTAAACCCCTGTTTGATGGCTATTATTTTGAAAAAATGCGTTTTTGAATAGTAATTTTTGGAGAATGTATGATTAGAAATTAGGAAAAAATTTCGAGTTTATATGCAAAATATTTTATTGTGTAAATGTGAGGTTAAGAATAATGAGTATGACAATTAAAGAATTTTGAAATAATAGTTGTCAAACATGGGCTAAATATTGATATACTACTGGATTTGTGCTTCTTGAAGAGGAATTAAAGAATAATCTGCTACAATATTGTATAGTATAAAGTTCTTTTGTTCAAGAACAACTACCTAATATTAATTCATTTAATACATGCTTTTTCAGACGGATGACATTATATTATTCTAGAATAGTAATAAATCTTGTGTTTCTTCATAAAGCACGCCAAAATATTCTTCCTCAACATTGATATGTATAATTCATATTGCTTCTTCATGAGCAACATAATACTTTTACAAATATAAATATTTAAAGTTATGCTCAACAACGCTATACTCTTTGAGACTATGGATTTGTAGCAATAACACAATATGTTATGAAATGTTGATTATAAATTTATACTTCTTTAGGAGTAGTTATACAATATTTTTTGAAACATTTGTACGAAGTAATAAAATAACTTCAAGAAAATATATGTATGCCTATCACTAATTTGTATAGCAAAAAAAGATATAATCAAATCGCATAACATATACCGATTTGTTGATATGCAAATAAAGTTAAAAAGAATCTACTCAATTCTGTTTTGAACATAAAAGAATAATATATTGCTAAATTGACTAGGATTCATTTTTTGAACCATGCTTGATGTATACCAAGGGTGTACATCATGGATGACAGCCCCCTCACATAGGGATGGGGTTGCGATTGCAGACCCCACGCAGGCCCCAAGCCTCACATGGGCCGGGGGGGGGGGGGTCCTTTATCACATGTTATCAACACAAAATTTTAGTCGATTGAGTTATCAAAAGTGATTCTCCTTTTATGTTTAAAGATAAAAAATGAAGGGTGTACATTCAGTTTAATAGCCCCCTCACATCCCATGTGAGGGGCAGCATTATTCTTCATTTTTAAACTTATCATGTCTAGAGATGAAAATGCAATGTGAAAACTAAATAACTAATCTTCATGCACCTTAATCATATTCCTCGTCATCTATGGAGTGTATTTTCGACACCTAGTCATTTCAAATTCGCTACTTGAAGGAGGTAGCGTAAATTTATTATTATACTCCAAGCTTGAGAAATTCATAGCTTCATCATAGTCTCCATCTATAAGCATCTCTGCCAAATTCCCTCGAGTTCGAATTATCCAATTTCATATTATTCAAATCATTTTTTTATTAATTGTTGGATCGACTTTCATGTAATTTACTACATTTTTAGGCAGATAAAAAACTAGCTAGCTGGCCTTGGAGTTTTCATGTAACACATGGAGGGATATGTATGCATTTTTTCGCCTCTTTCAATGACTACTTTATGTGGTTGCTAGATATAATCTGCCTTTAGTGCGCAACTCTTCATCAATCAATCTTCAAATATACTTGACATTGACTATAATTAATTCTTGTAGATTTTTTACCAGTTATAAAAGTGACAACGGATTGGTCTCTAGTTCTGTGATCAGTTACACCACATTTTATACTAGTCAAAAATCAAGATATCGTATTCAAAGTCAAAGGTTCGACTAATCAAAGTCAAAGTCAAAGTCAAAGTTAATTAGGGATTTAAATTAAATAAATCATTTTATTGGGGTTTATTTTACAATTGACAATATTTGAAGGTTTAAGATGGACATTATTTAATTGTGGGGATGTACTTATCTATTATTAGTTGTTGAAGGACCAAGTGTTTTATAGAATAGAATGTGAAGGACTTGGTTGCAAAGTGGAATTAGTGCTCCATTAGGCTAGAACCGATACAGAAAAGGAAGGAAGGAAGGGAAAAAAAGAAAAAAAAAAAAAGGAGGAAAAAGTGGTACGTTTGGTTGTTCAAACATGAGTTTCATTCTTCCATTTTGCCTATTTTTTTTCAAGAGATATATGAATAATTATGTTAAAATTTCCAGGGTACTAAGTGGTTGGTTTAATTTTTAGATTGAGGGAATGAATACAATTTCTAGCCAATCTTTTTGATTTGCGAATGATATTTACATCTATGTAAGTTATATTAATGGAGCAAACCCTAGTATTTATAATTGGATTCTTGAGTAGGGAAAGTTTGTGAAAATTATTATGTTGATGGAATACTCATTTGGAAGAATGATTTATAAGTTAGAATGTAAAGTTAATTTGGTTGAATTATGGTTACTAGTTTTTTACTGGATTTGAAGAAGGAATTGCTTTTATCTTTGGGATGGAGGTAATTGTGATAAATTAAAGATAAATGAAATGACTAGAGAAATTTTTGAGAATTTATTCAAGTGTTGAAAAATCTAGTTTAAGTATTCCATCGTTAAATATTAAGGTTTCTTCATTTGGTAGTTGTTAAATTGATTATTTTGTATTGTATTTCAGATGGTGACGAAGAGATTGAAAAAAACTTACCAACCATCCTAGTCTGTAGCTTGTATTGAGTAGACGAAAAAACTTAATATTTTTAAGTATTGATAAACTGATTATACTATTACGTTACTAGTGGTGGCAAATGAGCCGAGCGGCTCGTCGGCTCGCCCGCTCGGCTCGTACTGTTCACGCCCACGAGCCGCTCGGGCTCGTAAAAAAACGAGCCCGAGCACGAGCCAAGCGGGCTCATGGACTAGACGAGCCGAGCCCGCTCGGCTCGTCACTGTTCAAGAGAGGCTCGGCGAGCGGCTCGCCGAGCCGCTCGTGAGACGAGCCAGGCTCGTGGGCTCGTCTTAGACAAGCCGCCAGGCTCATCTTAGACGAGCCTGCCTGGGCTCGTCTAAGACGAGCCCACCCAAGTAAAAAAAAAATATATATATATAAATTGTGACCAGAACGGTCACTGAACCAGTGACCGTTCTGGTCACACAAGTGACCAAACGGTCACTGGTTCAGTGACCATTTGGTCACTTTTTTTGAAAAATTTTTTTTTTTTTTTTCTACTTTTCTCCAATTCTTCTCCTATAAATACCCAACCCATTACAACATTTTTTTCCCACCAAACTTTCATTCTATACTCTCTACTCTATAATTTACAATTTACAAATCATTATCAACAATTCTATAATTCTCTTCTACATTTTTTTACATTATTATCTTCATTTTACAAATTCACATTTCTACATTTCTACATTCTATTTCAACAATTCACAAATGGATCCACGAGCATTTGTTGAAAACTTGTTCGGTATGGAAGGTGAAACACCTGCCCAAAATCAATTTGGGAATGAATTTGCTGGTCTCAACCAACTACCAATTCCAGAAGACATTGACGATTTCGACGTTCGTGAAGGCGATGCCGATCCGATTGATTTGGATGACGTTGATGTTGATCCCAGTGTTCCTATTGATTTGGAACAAGATGAAGAACCATCACTAAATATTCCCGATGCAAGAGGGAAGAGAAAGGGGAAGAAGCAGGCAAAATGTTGGGACCATTTCAAATTGGTTAACACTGGTCGTGTGATCGATGGAGTTCCAGAAAATAAAGCAGTATGTAAATACTGTCAACAACGACTGACATGGCAAAAAAAAATTGGAACCACTCACCTCAACCGTCATTACAAAGCATGTGCGGCCAAACATGGGCTTCTTGAACCGTCATTACCTATGTTATTTCCTTTAGCATGCGTCATGGACCCCCGATATAATTTATCGGGTACTAAATTTATAATTGACCAAATTTCAAATGCTTTAACTTTTAATATGCCTATTACTTATAGGAATTTGGAACAAACGTTAACTGAGATGTATGAATTATATGCTTCAAGAATAGGTACACAAGTTACTCGTGTACCTACTCCTCCTCCCACTAATATAAACGATGACGACGCTGAAGTAATTAATTTATTAGAAAACATAGACTCAATTAGATATGATTCAACTGCATATGCATATGGTTCCTCTAGTAGTAGTAGTATGTCTTCCACTGCATGTACTCAAACTTCGAGTAGTAGTCCAAATGCGTTGCCATCTGAATTAATTGATTACTTTCGTTATACTATGTCTAGTAACAAATCAGTTAAGAAAAGTTCAGAAGATGTAATTGAATTACGGCGAAATAATGAACGTCGATGGCCAATTGTTTCTGCAATTGCAAAAGATCTACTAACACCTCCGGTTAGCACTGTAGCTTCGGAGTCTGCTTTTAGTGCAGGGAAGAGGGTTCTCTCTGAAATTCGAAGTCGACTAAAAGAAGATATTTTGGAAGCGTTAATGTGCGTGAAGGATTGGGAAGACGCTAATTATCGAATTCAACATAAATATGCCGAAATTGCATGTAATCAAGTAAGTGATATTTAATTTCAATACATTCATTACAAAATTTTATTTTCATACATTTATAATTTTTTAAAAAAAATTGTACACGTAAAAAGTTTTTCGTGTACAATTTTAACTCCGCCTACACGAAATTGAAGTAGCCGGTCCCAAGCCCGGATAAAGGAGGAGGGTTTATCTTTTTTTTTTTAAAATAAATGTATATTTACTATTTTAAAAATTATAAATGTTTTGACGAGCCCCGATAAATGTTTTGGAAAATATATATTTAAAAAAATAGAAAAAATAGACTTGTAGTAGTAGCGTTATTTATTTAAAAAAAAAAAAAAAGGCGAGCCGGCGAGCCGAGCCGCCCGCTTTGGGCGAGCTCGGGCGCGAGCCGAGCTCGCGCTCGGCTCGTTGCCGGCGAGCCACGAGCTCGGCTCGTGCGAACACGAGCCGAGCTCGTTCGTCAATGGGCCGAGCCGGCTCGGCTCGGCCCATTGCCACCACTATACGTTACATTGTATTATGTGAATTATTTCAACAACTATTATATGTTTTATGCAAATATGTAAATTATTTGTCCAATTACATGATTATTGTGAAAATATTCTTTCATTATGATATATGTGAAATTTCAAAGAGTAAATGGATTATTTGTGAATTAGAATTTGAGACATATGTTTTACTAACAACTACTAGAGCACAGAGGTATGCGATTGTGTTGGCCACCGGTGAGACTTCTCGGGTGATCGTAAGGGTAGATAGGGAATGTGTCTTTGGTGATCATGAGAGGATTGACCACTTGATTGTGCCGTTGTGATATGGTGATTATTGGTACCTCAAGTGGAATACTGATAAGTGCGTTTTCACACACTTATTTCACTGTCAAAACATGAAAAATTGTTGATTAATATGTTGGAATATAGTTTAATTCTATGTAATTTATGTTTTGCAGGACAAAGTGATGAATTAGCTGAAATAAGGAGAAAGAAGTGAAAAATGACCAAAGTGAAAGAAAAGGAAAGTTCAGGGACCAAATTGCAAATATCCAAAAGATGGCTCGGAAGGCAAAACGAAAATATGAAGATTTGAGAGTGTTAGGCATCAATTGGATGAGGAAAGAAGCCAAATGGATGAAATATAATCAAAGTACTATCACATATCAACTCCTAACCGAAAAAGTTATGCTTCAGATTTTCAGTTTTTGTTTGAGACCCATTTTTGGCATAGGAAACGTTCGAATTGAAAATTTTATATATCCGAAAGATTTGTAGCCCTTTGGGTCAGATTTCCAACGCATCTTGAATCGCCTTAATTGGACATCGGGAGAGAACGTTATGATGAAAATACCGAAAATTGTTTGGTGGAAAAATCTTAAAGCTGTGCGGTCGCATATGGTTATTTCTCTGTGGTCGCATTGGACCTTTCAAAAATTCTCAGTGGCCAATTCCAGCCTTCTATACGACCACAACACCTATAACTATGTGGTCGCATAGAGTATTTTCAAGACGAAAATTTTGATTTCCGAATTTAAGTCGACCACTTATGGAAACAACTATAAATACATGTTTTGAAACCCCAGAACGGGGTGGATCCATCCAGAACTCCCCCATACATCATTCTTCTATTGATTTTTGCTTAAAAACTCATGAAAACTAACAATCTTGGTGAAGTAAGGGAGGAACTCAATTGGATATGATGATTGTGAATCTACTATTTCATGTAATTGGTCTTTTCTTGCTGAATAATCTTAGGATTTAGACTTTTCTCTTCATGAATTTATATTGAAATCGGTTTAATAATTACTAGATTTTTCATAGATTCAGTCATGCTTTTTTCATTGTTTAATCAAACTATTTATTGAGTTTCAATTTCACTTACTTGTTGTTGAGATTGGTTTAACAATTATTAAATCTTTTATAGATCCAGTCATGCTTATTCTATCATTAGATTAAACTAGTTGTTAAATTTTAATCTCAATTTCACCTTATTGGCAAATTGATTACTGCCTTATGCTTGATGTATATGGTCGATCTTTGATCTTGTTCCAATAAAATTGTGCAAATATGTCATAAGTCTAGATTCTAGGAGTACATTTGTAAATCAAATTGGTTCTTACAATATATCTTCCGATTATAGTGCTAGAATGAAAGCCTCTAATTGTATTATAAAAATGGAATAATTGATGTGAATGATCCAATCCAACTGAGGGAATTTCGATGTTTCACTGTCTCAAATTATTGGTTTTTAATTTCACATTTCAAATATTGAATTTCACTACACATTGAATTTCAATCTTCTTGATCTTTTGAGCATTTTCCATCTCTATGTGGATACGACACCCCAAAACTGTACTACAACTATCGCGTTACTCTTTGGGCATAATCAAATACTTCTTGGGTGATCATGGGGGTTGTCAGATGATGTACCTCTGATGGTTACAGGAGGATGGCCCACTCGACTATGATATTGTGATTATTGGAATTTCGGGTTGGATACTTCTTGGGTGATTATGGAGGTAGTAAGTGATGTACCTCTAATACAGGAGGATGGTCCACTCAACTGTGCCCAGTTGATTATTGATTACGGATGTTGATATTGTGCGGAGCTCTATTCGATGCTTAGTAGTGCCAAAGGCTAATAAAATGGAAGTTTTATATGGAAATATTTCGAGTTTACCTTGATGATTTTATCATGATTACGAGAAGATATTTTCCAGTATTACGAGAATAATTCCTATCTTGATTATTGTTATTATTATCAGATTTTATATTGTGAATTGTTAAGTGATGTAAATTTGATCTTTAACAAATATGTAAAAATGATAAATTATAATTATTTTTGAATTTCTCCACTTACTGAGCTATCAACTCGTATATTTTCCTACGATTTTCTAATCATGTAGCAGTTGAGATTCAGTGCATCTTTTGGTGTTGAGCTTTGATTTTGGAGTCAGAGCCACGCGACAGAGTTAGCTAGTATAACTCATTCCATACAGCATGTAGTGAATATTTTGGACACATTATCATTTTTTAATGTCATTATCCACATATTGTAGATAGTTGGATGGGCTTACTATATATTTTGCATCCATATGTATTATTCATGATATTTTCATTGCAAAAGTTTGAGAATTTGGCTTATCTTGTAATTCTATGGTTATTGAAGGGAATCATGATTTAGCATGGATATGATATTGTTGTTGGGAATTGTATATTTTTGTTTTCAGTTTGGTTAGTCTAATTTACTGGGGAAATAATGTTGAAATTTTAAACAAAATAATTCATAATAGGTTGCACATTGTCAGTGTCTTGATGGTGAGTTCGACATTTAGTTGATATCTTTTATCGGCGCACGTCATGTACCGGGTCCACTAGCGATATTCGGGATGGGGCTTGTTAGAATCCCACAAAATATTTAGATAAAAAAAATATTGTTTAACCAATTATAAATAATTTATAAACGATAGCCAAATAAGGACCGATTATTTTCAAAGTCCATACAAACAATTTATGCTTTATTTTTCATATTATGAGACAAATAAGTTAATTGATTTTGGTTACTTGCATTGGGAATGGACCATAGAAATTCAAAACCAAACTGATTTATCCTAAGTTTCATTGTTGGTTCTTTTGATTTCAATTCCAATTTTGGCTTTGCTTAAATCAATTAACAATCAAAAAGTTACAGGATAAATCTCATTTTTAACGGCAATAAACACCTTGATTAAAAAAAGAAAAGAAAAACAGTAATACAACATTGAGCGACAACTACAACGGCTAGATATGACAACATACTCTATTTGGAGGGCTATGGTTGTTCTTTATTTTCCTTTGGGAGAGAGGATGAGAATTCGATTTCGATTTTTGATTTTTAATGTTGTAATCATGTTTATTTATTGAAGTTAAATATTAAAGTTTAAAACTTCAATGAGAAAATAAATTAAAAAAATCTACCAAGTCAGTTCGGGGTGAGTTTTGCACAATATTTCTTCACATGCATCGACCATTGGGGCCAATAAATCGTGCCTACAAGAAGTAAATCTATATTAACTTATCTATAAAGCAAGTCAAAACACTGGAAGATGAAAACGTCATAGGAGTTAGTATTTTTATAGGTGTAACAATCCCAATCCATTGACTGCATAAGAAGGGGTTTTTGGATGAGTAGTTTTCCTAGTCTTCACACACACACAAAAGTTTTTGGAAATCGATCAGATTACATTATAACAAAAATGACATTTTGCTACATACAAAATGTAACGTTCATGAATAGTTTAAAGATGGCAACATAAATTACTCTCTAATATATATGGATAATGCTATTCGTAGTCAGCTACTACAGTAGCTACCCTATATGACATCCTACATGTGATGATTTCATTATTAATATGAAAATCCATTTGCTTGTTTCCTTTTTCTAAATTATTAAAATCATGACATATAGAATGTCATATAAGATGACTACTGTAATTACTCCTAATTAATCCGAAATAAATGGAAATAAAATCTAAATTTATTAAATAAAACAAATTTATCTAGAAATAGAAAAACACATTTTAAGAGCCATAAACAATGAAATTTGGTCCTAACATATCAAATTCATTAAAATTTATAATCTTTTAAAATCATCATAATCTTAGTTGAAGATATCCTCGTAAATTTACCACACCCATCTAATAAATCCCACCCAAATAGAATTTGACCCAACAGGCAAAAAAAGAAAAAAATTGTCAACCCAAACAAATTCACAACATTACCTATCAAAGCTAAACTCGACCAAAATACGCAGGCATTCAAGCACCCTTGTTGATATATTTTTTTCACCATTTTCCCCATCGTGTTCAAGACTTGGTGATTGCTTGCTATATCTTCATTTGTATAATATCCAACACTAAAGATATTGAATTAATATGTCCCTCAAACCTTCATCTCGTGTTTTCCCTTCTCTCTCTCTCTCTCTCTCTCTCTCTCTCTCTCTCTCTCTCTCTCTCTCTCTCTCTCTCTCTCTCTCTCTCTCTCTCTCTCTCTCTCTCTCTCTCTGCTGCATAAGATTTTTATATAAATTTCGCTAAGTTTTCTCTGAAATTGATTTTAATGGGGGAGTCTATGGGTGTTTTGTGGAGACCAGGGCATCATTGGCAGATTGGGAGTTTATGGAATTCTCTTCGTAACCTAGGACAACACTCAAATCAATCACAAATTTCTATTTCAACCTTCTATAGCTCAATGTGGATATGGGTGATATGTAAGCAAGAATGTGAGCCTTTTTGTTAACAACTTGGATTTCTAATTTACAGCTATAAATTTGCTTGGAAAAACAGGTTTTCATCTAACTACGGGTTCGTTAAGATCAGATCCTTCTTCCATGAGCTTTTTAGTTCCCTCAGCTTGGTTTGATCCACTGTTGGAAATTTACTTAACATGCACAACAAAAAATAAGTAATTTTTCAATTCCCACCAAGGATCTGTTTTGTGTTTAGATAGAAACTGTGATAGGAATTATACCTTTGATGAATTCCACAAGTTCCTTCACTTTTCTTGAACTCGAATGATCACAATCCGCAATCCAAGCTGTTCAATTGTCCAACCTCCAACGGTAATCCATTAGAGAACAAGAATGACGACTAGAGTTTTCTTTTCTCGTATTCGCAAGAATAATAAATAATTTTCTCCAGTTTTCAAATCCTAGCAGCCTATTAATATAAGTCCAACGGGCTTAGCCCCTCTCTTAAATTTAATCCGGTCCAATATTTAATTAATCAAATAAATTAAATTTGGTCTATGAATTAATTAATCAATTCGGGCTTATTAATAAGCAACTCAATTAAGTAATTGTCCAACACTTGTTAATTAATTGATTGGTGAATCTCATTCTTCTAGTTCTCTTTTGTATGTGATCCATTACGTTCCCAATCATGATATCTAACGACGTGAATTATTATTTTGATATAATCAAAATCGATAAAATAAAACACCCCTTTTAATTTATCACTAATTCACATTCGTCGTCCAAGATTGATATCTAGTAATGTGTCGGGCAATACATGTAACGAAAATGTTATGTGGTGTGACAAAACGAAACTTTTTCATTTACGTGAAACTATAATCCTTTTATCAATACGATCCAATCAATTACGAGATATAGATATGTGTCAATCTCAATTATCGATCATATCTTTTATCCCACTTTTAAGTCAATGTAAGTCGAAAACTCATTTTCGACTTATGATTTCACGTTGGCCAATGATTTCATTATCAACTTAACTGGATAAAATATAGATCATAATCTCTTACTATCTAAGAGTGACGAATAATCTATTGATCATTCACAGCTTTCATATGATTCTTGACATACTCGAATGATGCCGTATTAACGACTATTGACAGAGCAACATCCAATATCACCAAAGTATGATTGTTCTCATATAAGGCACTATAATGATCTCAAGTCAAATGACCAATTTCACTACCGAACGTTAGATATTAACCACTGACACTCAGATAGTTATCCATGTGGAATCTTTCCTGTGGGTCTCCAGTGTTTTGTTCTATAACAAAGCATCCACGTATTCATTTAAGTGTCAGATAATTTAGCTTATGAAATCAGCTACTTACTTCACAAGTAAGAAATGTCATACATGATGGTCTATCCGTAATAACGATATCCGTATTCGTTATTACTTCGACCACGGATAATTTGAGTTTTAATCATATTGTAATTTGTATATCACAATCACAACTCCTTATGATTAACAAATTGCAAAGACTTAAATGTACGGACTCTATTATTTAATATATTAAAATATTAATTCAATTAAATAATAGATCTTGCTATAAATATGTCTCGATTATATATATATATATATATATATATATATATATATATATATATATATATATATATATATATTAAAAGTGTTTATGTTCAAAGTTGATTGGACTTAGGGTATAACACTTACATCCACATCAGTGAAGCTTTCAAATTTTCTTTTCTTTGTTTTACACCTTTTCCTTAGCTGGTTTAAAGTCATGTTGGCGTCCAGATCACTGCTCATTTCATCATCATAGCCTCTTCAGGTTGCTATATGGGAATAGACTCTTCATGCAAACTATCTTTAAGTACCCTGCTACCATTCAGGTGTTGGAAATTTCTTACTGGACGACTAGATTCTGCACCTGATGAATTAATTGCACTATTTTGATTGAGAACTTCTCTATCAGTTTAATATTTGTTAATGCATCAAAATTAACTTTCTTGTCGATAAGTAAACATTGAATGAGGTTGACACATGACTGACTTCAGAAGCTATGACCAGGTTATTCGTATACATTCATTTTATTTTTTCCAAGATGTTTGTTTATTTTTTCTTCTGATATTTGAATGCCGGAACCTTTGTAGGAGGATAGTTATTCTATGCGACTCAAATGCTATGTTAGTCATATCTTCAACTTATAGTATCCGACTCCAAAACTTCATTTATCGTCTCCTTTAAGGAGGGTTTGATTGTGATATTTCCATGCTTGATTATTATTTTGAAGTGCCTTGAGTTTTGTTTGTATAAACTGAAGCTGCTACTTATTTTGCAAACTAATGAGCATATTTTTTTTTTCTTTGATTCGACGATTTGTATTTGCATATCGTAGACAAATTGATGAGTGATCAACTTATATTTTTGCGTATTTCTTTCAATGCACACAAGAAGGATCGGTTGGTCACATTGAATTATTTAAACGCAGGCTCTAATACTACAGTGCTAACCGAAGGTGCTAGTGCATCACATGCTATCACAAAAATAATGAAATAATGACCTTCGTAACATCTCCAAAAATCAAGTAAATCCATTGCCACTGTATCAGCGGGTTCTACGATTTTAAGCATTTCTTGAGAAAAATATATAGTTAATTCTGCTGGTATTCCACCTATGCTTACATCTGATGTACTTTGATTGTAGGAAGTACATATACTAGAACCTACATTAAATGTTTCATCCTTAATATTTGTGAATAAATTGAATAATTGTTGGTTTGTTAGTTCATAATTAGCAGTAGAGGGGTACAAAGGGTGTCCGTCTAAAATTTGCACATAATCTTAGTGTATACAACTCATACATTTCAATGAAAGTACTCTTTAAATTAGCACATGTAATCGGAGAATCAAGATTTAATGCATTTGAAATTTTTTGTACAACAATTTTTGTACCTTTTACATTATATCTAAGGTCCATTACTCAAGTTAAAGGAAATAGCATATATTAAGTCTTCCTATTATTTTCTAATTTTTGTTTCCATCGTATATAATATATTACTAAAATCGGGATCAATTTTATATTTCTTGAAAGTTAATGGAATATTTTCTACTTAATGGAACGTACTTTGATTGAAGATATTCTTGCACGCATTTCATGAAATGTTGTTGTCCACTATGCTTAGCGGTAACTCAGTATCGACAAAGGACTTGACCATTTCTTCAAAAAAAAACCCTCTTGAATAGATGCATGTGCTCAGTGTACTAGAACTAGTACCGAAAACCCAAAAGAAGTGTTTGTGTTTGACCAATAACTCCATGTTTGATCGAACATTTCTTGTGTTGTTAGCTGAAGTAGGTAGTTCCAATTTCCTTCGGCAATGTCAATTTTGTTTTGCAGTGCTTAGATACGGTTTTAAATTCTTGCTTTCCTTCTACTAGATGACCCGTGAAAACCAATTTGAAGTATTCCCAACATTTTGCAATTTATTTGGATTTTCGCTTAACTAACCTCTTGTATCGACTACTTCGAATTCTTCTTCTTCAACAATGTCATTCAAATTAATTGGATTACTATTTCATGTAAATCTTTGACCCCCCAAATCATCGAGAATTTGGATGTTATTAAGACCAGTTAAATTATTATTGAATATAAGATATGTAGATTGGGTGTCAAGGTATGTTGCAACCATCAAACATAGCCTCAACATAGTTATTGGGATCCATTTGTATAAAGTGAAATTGAAAAGTATAAATAGAAAATAGAAAACAATAGATGAAGATTTGAGTTGAACTTGAAATTGAAATGAGAAAATATGAAATAAAAAAATAAATAATTGTGCAACTTTTATTTTATGAGTAATATTGAATTGAATAATAAGGAATTGAATTGAGAATTGAGAAATTTAGATTGTAAAATATAGATAGATTGTAGAGAATTGATATTGAAAAATTGGGTTAAAATGGTAGGAAATTATAGAGTTAAAAAAATAAATAGCCAAAGTGACGGTTAGGGATTAAAAATTGAAAATGTGAACTAAACCATTTTTTTTTCAACATGGGCTCGGTTTCACCCAAAAATTTTTGGGACTTGACTCGAGCTCAAGCTTATCTCTAGACGAGCCCGAGCAACCCATATATTTAGCCCAAACGTGTCAATTGGGCGAGCTACTTAACCCAATTATCACCCCTATAGTTATGATAAATTTCAATGTACAATAGATAATCATAATATGAGAGAATAAATATTCTCTATTCACTTTTCTCATAATGATGTCACAAAAATAACCAAATTATGTTTTGCCCTGTTTGGTACATATTTTTTCAAAATACATTTTCCATTACATCAATAATTTTTCCTTATTTTTTAACCACATATTTTCCATCATATCACTATTTAAAATACATTTTTTCTTTAATAATATCCATCAAACACACCCGTAATAGAGAATTTTCTACAGTTATCACATTCCCATAATTAACAAATGACCAACTAATTACATTTGCATGACATAAATGGTTAATGAACAATTTAATGATATGTGAAAATTCAGCCCATGTTTGACACACATTCTTTCAAAATTTATTTTCAACCACATATTATTCAATAAAATAATATTTTCCATCACATCAATAAAATTTTTTTTTAACTTTTTAACTACATATTTCCTTTCATATCACTATTTAAAATATATTTCTTCTCAATAATATCTATCAAGAATGTAAATCATGTGAAACGTGATATTCAATCAAAAACTTTGGTTTCTGGCCACGTAAAACTTTGGCATGTTTTATGTACAAGTTTAGGAGGGAGGCTCGGCCACCCTCCAACTAAAGTTGCAAGACGAAACTTATCATGTCCAGATAGGAATGCATTGTAAAAGCTAAATAACTAAACTTGTCTGTCGTTTAAACTCCAGGTTTGAGAAATTCATAGCATCACCATAGTCTCCATGAATATATCTAAAAGCATTCCCTCCAGTTTGAATTATCCAATCTCATATTATTCAAATCATTTTCGATTGTTGGATCGACTTTCCCGTAATGGGTACTTTGTAGTTTGCTAAGTGAAATATTTTCTTTTCTATGGAAAGTAATATTTGAAGTTTTAATTCAATTAATTGAATACAATATCAGGACTGGAGTTTGTTCCGTGACCATTTTTGCCAAAATTGTTGAAACCCCATTTTTCATATGTAAAAACAAAATAAATATGTATTTCATTAATCTGATGACAAACCATGTCAAATGTAATTCACATTGTTTACATGGGCTGCTCTAGGAAGAATTATACATGAATTTCTAGTTTCTGTCCGATATATAAACGCATTTCACTTCTTTACAGATTACGCAAGAACCCCTCGTTTATAATCATTACAGATTAGGCAACACATTTCACTATCATTACAATCACCTAGGTTATCATCAATTCATCACAAGAAACTGAAAAAAAAAAAAGTGCAGTTCACGGAAGCAATGGAGAAATACCCAGTTTCTTTTTACATCGCATGCATTATACTAAACCTGCTGCTTGCTGTAATAATCATCTTCAAATGGGCAGTCCACACGAAAAGGAGATCACTCCCTCCTGGGCCGATTGGCTTGCCCATTTTTGGGTGCCTAATCCAAATGATTATTAACAAGCCAACCTTCCAATGGATTCACAAAGTAATGGATGATATGCACACTGAAATTGCGTGTATCATTCTTGGTCGGGTTCATGTCATTTCTGTTACTTCTCCTGAACTTGCACGAGAGTTCTTGAAGAAACAGGATATTATTTTTGCATCAAGACCTTATTGCATGTCTTCAAGATTAAGTAGCAATGGGTACTTAACTGCAATATTTTCACCTATGGGTGATCAATGGAAGAAAATGAAGGGAGTTCTTGCTTTACATGTGCTTTCACCAGCAAAGCACCGTTGGCTTCACGATAAAAGAATGGAAGAAGCTGATACTCTTGTTCGTTATGTCTATAACCAGTGCAAGAATTCTTCGGAAGGTGGTAGTTTGGTGAATGTTAGAGTCGCAGCACAACATTACTGTGGCAACGTTATCAGGAAGTTGATATTCGGCAAAAGGTACTTTGGAAATGGTATGGAAGATGGAGGACCAGGTACTGAAGAGGAAGAACATGTTGCTGCACTCTTTAAAATTATTTCCTCTCTCTTTGCGTTCAGCATTGCAGATTATGTTCCGTGGTTGGAGCTTTTTGATTTCGATGGTCATAAAGGGATCCTAAAGAAGGCTATTGGGAGTGTATCTAAATTCCATGACCCCGAAATACATGGTAGGATTCAGACCTGGAAAAAGGGGATGAGAGCAAATGAAGAGGATATTCTTGATGTTTTGATAAACCTCAAGGACCCAAAAGGTGCTCCGCTTTTGACGATTGAAGAGATCAAAGGACAAATTATTGTAAGAATGCCTTCAACGCACTCAAATCTTTAGCTCTCACATTTTCATGTAGTCTAGAACCCTAAAATGAATCATATTCGTATTTATAGGAAAGTAATCGATCACGTCACTATGATATTAATGAAAAGACGAGTTGTTATGTTACCAATGATTCAAATAAAAACATAATGGACAATTTACTCTTAAATTGATTCTCGAGAAGTTCAATAAAAAAAATTTATTGTATTTTTTTAAATTACTTTTATTGACTAAACTTGTTAAAACTCTTATTTCTCCATTATATAATTGATATTTGCAGGAAATGATGATAGCCACAGTGGATAATCCATCAAATGCTATTGAGTGGGCTCTTGCAGAGATGATAAATCAACCTGAGATTTTGAAAAGGGCTTCTGCAGAATTGGACTTAGTGGTTGGAAGGAACAGACTAGTTCAAGAATCAGATTTAAATAAACTGATCTATGTGAAGGCGTGTGCAAAAGAGGCATTTAGACTCCATCCAGTAGCACCCTTCAACGTTCCACATGTATCTATGGAAGACACGACTGTAGCTGGATACTCTATTCCAAAAGGTAGTCACGTATTATTGAGTCGTACAGGTCTTGGTCGAAATCCTAGAATATGGGAAGAGCCTCTGAAGTATAAGCCTGAGCGTCACCTCAAAGATGATGGCTCAGAAGTTGTTCTTGTTGATTCTGAATTGAACATGTTATCATTTAGCACTGGAAAGCGAGGATGTCCAGGTGTTGTGCTCGGTTCTACCATGACCACAATGTTATTTGCTAGACTTCTTCATGGCTTCACTTGGAACGCCCCACCTGATGAGCCAATTATTGACTTAACTGAGTCTGAGTGTGATACCATGCGTGCCAAGCCATTGTGTGCACTAGCAAAACCCCGGTTGTCTTCAAACGTTTATCAGCAACTTCAAAATTAAAATTCCGTGCAAGTCTGTTAGCATTGTTGGAAATCTAGACAATGCGCTTAATTCCGTCAAAACCAAATTATAGTTTTATGTATTTTTTATTCAAATATAAATAAAGCTAAAGTTTAGTATGTATTGTTTGAATAAGTCCTAAAGAGGAATCAAATTCTAGATTAGTGAGTTGTCAAAATTAATGGTCTGTTATGTACATATTTGGTAAGGTAACATGAATTGAAATAAATATTTTCCTTCGTTTAGAGCTTCACATTAGTAACTAATACAACATTGTAATCTTGTTTCGAGTCCAACTCAATTTTCCTTCATGTACAAATGTGAATCGTCATAGATGGAAGTCAAGACAGGATAGAACGAATTATGTGAGCAACCAACCATTGCAACTTATCAAATTTGAGTTTGGACTGTGTTATAAATTAACTCACATGATGTAGAGAAAAATATACACAGAAAAGAGTTAAAAAAAAAAAAAAAAGAAAGAAAGGGCTGCCAAATGTAATGAAGGAAGAATGAAAGAATAGGGTAGGAAAATGAGTGCGTCTATTGTGTAGAAAGAGAATAGCAAATGAAAGTAACAACAAAGAAACCGATTGCTATGTTAATTATGCTCAGAAGCTCTGACACCACTTGTTTGAAATAACCAAAATATCTCTTGTTAGAAGAAATATTAATATGTCCGGATCACTGTTACCAATGTTAGAAATACAAGAATTTTGTATTGTTTGAATACCACTTGATGAAACCAACAATCGGAATGAATTGTTAAATTATATGACAAATAATGAAGTATTAGATCAAGTAAAAGAGGATCAAGTAATGGAGAAGAGATAAAATTTCAATGAATTTTATAATTCTAGTAATCTATTTTTTCACAATATAAAATTGTATAGAAGAGCTTAATATTTATACGAAACATGTAGAGGATGTCTAAACCCTTCTAATAGAGTTGTTGATGAAATAGGATACTAAAAAATCGAGTGCAAAACAAATTCCAATTCTCAAAGGGTTTTCAAAATAGAACGTCAACTTGACATACGACTACAATAGCATTCCAAGCTAATTTTTCTTGACATGTATTTCAATTAGAATTTTTCAATTACTTTAACAAGAAATTTGGATCACACCCAAATTCTAACAAAGCAATTACCCAAATGAGTGTAAAACGTTTGAGTTAAAAATTGAATGCTAAATCATTTCTTTGACAATGCATGATAATTACTACTTTTATCCCAATTTAATTTTATAAATTTTGAGTTAAACCTACAACCACAATTAAGCATATATTTTAATATGGTATAGATTGTGATGGGTCAACACATGGAAACCACATGATCTCTGGGGGTGTAATGGAGACAAATTATTGTCTATCAGCGAGATAGAGATGGTTTAGAAAGTCGTGATACACGTTTAATTGCTTCTTTTTTGCAAGGGAAGTGCACGAACATGGAGAGACCATTAATTCTTTTTTTTTTTTTTTTCCTTCTTTTCTTTTGTTTTATTTAAATGGGGGCATATTCGTCATTTCATACAAATTTATTGTGAAAAATAAGAAAATTGGGTGTTCTGCACCACTAAGGTTTAATGTCCCGAAGATTTTATAGAATAAAATTATTTGTTCTATATACTAATTTAAGAAAAAGTTCATTCGAATAAATAATATTTAAGTTATTGAACTTCGAATAAGCTATCATTAATTTATATTTGATTAAATTGGTTATTGATTTATGGTATTGATGGGCAGCCACGCGATCATATAACTCTTTATACTTAGATTAGAATGAAAGTTTAATTAGTTATTTAATTTAATATAATTTACCCATTTGTTACTGTTTGACTAGAAAAACATATGTTTACGCAAATTCTTATCCAACTTTTTGTAAAACCATTATCGTTTTGATTTCTTTCCAAAAATTCGTTTGATCTAACGATTTAGGATAACGAGGTGCAAGTGGTAATTTTATTATTTCATGCTGATCAATGTTATGTTAACGAATAATATAATATAATATGATATGATAATAATCATCCGGTTTCTACATTACATATATGATATGACGATAAGATTATTTTAATATAAGAATTGATATTTTTATTCGGGATGCACAACATTCGTGTCCTACTGAGTATTCCCATATAACTCACCATTTTCTCTACATCTCACATGTTAGAATTGGTTGGCTTGCTGGCGATGAAGTGGTATGGATATGTTTGAATTCAATAGTCTTAATAAAGTAAATTTGATGTAACGTGATTAAAGATTTTATTTCCGGAATTTAATTTAATTTTATTATTATATCGACTTTTTATCTAGGGATTTGAAAACATGATTGATTTGGTTATGAACTACAGTATGCATTATTTTTATTTGTGAAACCAATACTATATTTGTTGACTATCATGCAAAATAAAATGACATTGTGTATGTAATCATCCAAGAAATTGGACTTTACTGCAAATACAAATTATTATAGATGTGAACTAATTTAGTTGGATTCGCCACATAATTGGTGTCCCTGTACTTTAAGAAAATGAATCATACAACTTTTCCACTGCTTGCTTAGCCAATCATTTGAAAAATGGGATTTGAGGAAATAAACCATTGAGTAATGTTCACCATGAATGGTGGTGAATTAAAATTAAAATAAAAAAATAGATTGTTAATTTAGTATGAGAATGTGATATTGATATTAACTTTTCATGATTTTACGTGTCATAAATGTTTGTGTCTAGCAATAATTTTGCATAATATATGTTTAATAATTATTGATTTTTCTCGAGACATAAAAGTTTAAAGAACATGTAAATCTTTTGTACAATTCTTAAATATATAATAATATAAAAGATCATTGACACTCAACGATCACCAATCGACTCCCCCCCGTCGACTATGAGATATTTAATAGATAAAAAAAATGATCATTCAAATATTTGTGTAATTTTACATTTTCTACTTACCTTCGTATAGATTTCATGACATACGTATTTTTCCTCGATAAATTTTATGATTTATATCTCAAGTAAATCATAATTCCTTTACTTGTATACGCAAGCATGGAACAAATTATGTCACCATGATAAGAATGTAAACATAATATGTTAGGCTTAATGCTTCGGTGGACAATGACTAGTCCACATAGGGACCATGATAGAATTGTACTATAATACATAGAAGATTGACATAGATGATATTAATTTTTATCATAAGGAAGAGGATGTTAAGTTCAAGTATCATGAACTCCTCGATAAGCCAAAATAAATTTCGAAGACGAAATTCTTTTTAAGAATGGGAGATTGTAATGTCTCGAAAATTTTATAGAATAAAATTATTTGTTCAATATGCTAGAAACCTAGAATCCGTAAGGACCTAAAGTTTTTCATTGGATGAGACCGAGAACTCAGCGATGTCTATCAAAGAAAAGAGCGAAAGGAGTCCCTGCTCGATGGATGGGTCTTGCAATCAAGCTCCCTTCTGCCTTTGCAAGGCCAATCTCCGTTTGGCCCGAGGAAACCTTTGCACGCCTCTGTTACATTTTTGGGAGGCCTACGTCCCATAGAAACTGCCTATCTGAGACTGTCTCTTGACCTGTAGGTCGTGACAGCTCAACTGAATCCGATAATAGTAGTCTCCGTCGACTCATTGGTGAATGAAAAGCATATTCACCTATTTTTGTAATTTTAGAAAGTTGTGGGATTGACATGAAATAGTATTAAATTCATTTTTAATGGAGCCGAATAATTAAATTTGATAAAGCAAAGATAAATATATCAATATTAGACTTGTTTTATAGTTTGTATTAAATGTCGTATTATGAACTCGAGAAAAAGTTCATTCGAATAAACGATGCCTAAATTATTGAAGTTCAAATAAGCCATCATTAATTTGTATTTGATTAAGTTGGATATTGATTTATGGTATTGAGGGATGGACAGCAAGATAATATAACTTTTTAATCCTTGGATTAGAATGAAAGATTAGTTAGTTATCTTAATTTAAATTGGAATGAAAGATTAGTTAGTTATCTTAATTTAATCTAATTTACACGTTGTTTTACCGTTTGACTAGAAAAACATATATTTGATATATGTTTACTCAAATTCTTATCCAACTTTTGTAAAGCTATTTTTATCCAAATTCCAGTACAACACGTCTCTCACTCCTAAGTGCATCAAAACTCAATTTGTGAATATTAAACTATCAATACTCACCATTTTTCTTACCTCTCACATATTAGAACTAGCCGTTGGTTGGCGGGCGATGATGTGATATCATTGTGTCTGCATTCATTAAACTTAATAAAGTAAATTCGATAGAACGTGACTAAAGATTTTATTTTCAGCATTTACTTTAATTTTATTATTATATCGACTTTTTATCTAGGGATTTGAAAACGTGATTTATTTGGTTATGAACTACGGTATGCATTATTTTTATTTGTGAAATCAATATTGTATTTGTTGACTGTCATGTAAAATAAAATGACACTATGCATGTAATCATCCAAGAAATTGAACTTTACTGCAAATACAAATTATTATAGAATTAAACTAATTTAGATGGACCGCCACATAATTGGTGTCCCTGTACTTGATGAAAATGAATCATTGTATCATACAACTTGCTCTACTGTCTGCTTAGACAAACGTTAGAAAAATGGGATTTGAGGAAATAAACAATTGAATAACGTCCACTTCTGTAGCCTTAAACTCAATTTAATATTATTAAATGTGCATAATCTTATCATTTGGGCGACTACGTATATTTAATTGTTCACTGTTTCTGAAATAAATAAATATATATATATATATATATATATATATATATATATATATATATATATATATATATATATATATATATATTACGGAGAATATCATTTTATCATATATATTTTTTAGAGTATGTTTGTTATGTTGCCCAAACGTAATGAATTTGGTAACGGTTTAAATTTTAAAATTTTGGCCGTTAAAGTTTTCTTCCGCATCTTAAAATTCATATAGGGGGTTTTTCGCCAATTTGAAAAGGTAGGGATACTTTACAATAAGTCCACATGTTAGGAGTATTTGAACTTTTGTTTTGAGTTAGGATGGTTGTTGACCGTCGACTATTGACCGTCAACAATTGCAATGTTTAACAACTCGTATGCTCGATTATAAGTAATGGCGGGACTAGATGCACCACTAGAAGAACTAGCTTAGGACTTTCGTTTCGGTTGAAAAAATTGTTCTATAATCTATATGAAAATTGAACGTAAATCACATATTAATCGTAAATTAAACTTACTTTTATACTATCACAAATTTCCAACACCAACAAGACAATAATTCCAATTTTCAAATCACAAAGCATTAATACAATTTGAATAAATCACATATTATCATTTATCACAAATCACAAATTATAATTTTCATAAATCATCATTTATCACAATTACTAAATCACCAATTTTCATAAATCATCATTCTTCTGAGAGTAACATATTCTTATAGATTAGGGTTTGTCTTTTGTGTTCTTCATCTCTCTTGATGAATTTTGTAAACCGAGATCATAGTAGTTGTTAGCCTTTGTAATTTGTATATATGAGTGATTGGTATGAATATAAGGGTTTTCTTGCAGTCGAGATTTCAGTTAGATGTTGTGGGGTTTCTTGTGTGATTCCTTAAGGATTTGTAGTTTGGTGTAGAAGAGATAACTGTTATGTACTTTTCTCGTGTTGGAAGAACATTTTGTAACTTGTTGTCATTTTTTGGGCTTAATAGTGCATCCGAGCAAATATCTAATTTTTGGATGCTCAACGGGGGATATAGGCATTAGATCTGGTCGCCGAATCTTCGGGGCTTAGGCCGAAATAATTCTTTGTGTTAAATCTTTAATTTTCTGCAAGTTTACTTTCTGATCTATTGATATTTGTTGAAATCTTGTTTTAATATCGGTTGTTGTGGACCTTTTCAGTGGTATCAGAGCCTGAACTGAGAACAAGATACCTGGATCTTCGCAGAAAGAGTTCGATTAGTTGCAGATCAAAAAATTTTGGAACTTTCGTTAAGCAAGTGTTAAAGATGTAGAGTTTATTGTAAACTTTCTGGGTGAGATCTTTTATTTTTGTGAAGTTCATTTTTCAAAAATTAGGGTTTTACGATTTCCCTTAATCTACCATACACCTAAAATTCCTTGGAGACTAATCTTTGTCTAAAGACTCATACGAATTCTTGGGAATCTGAGATAAATCCATTACGGTTGTGTATTCTTGCTGGAGAAGTCTACGAAACATAGACTGTCTGATCTGTGTTGTTGTGATCTTTATCTTTGTTTGCGCTGCATGTTTCTTAATTGTGGTTGAAACTTGAAAATCTTGTATTACTAAGAGTACTATTGTGATATTTTTTAAAAAAGCTGCAGTAATTTTTTGTGAATCCCTAATTGTGCCTTGCTAATCTCTTGAACCTTTATTTGTGTGTCACGTTTTTTAAAAATACAAATACATGTGGTGTCAAAAAATGGAGGCAATTTTAATACAAATAAGAGTTGTTACGGGGATGATAGTTGGCATGTAGACTTGCCTCCTGCTAAGAAAACTAAACTTGAAGAAGTTGTCTGGAGTACTATTTTCTTGTACTATAATGTTGTGAGAGCTATTGGTGAAACCAAAACTGCTTCTGAACTGTGGGCTAAACTGCATGCTAAATATGTGATTGATACTATTCCAAATAAATGACATTTGCTGAAACAATTCTTTTCTCTTAAAATGGACCCTTCTATTGATTTGGATGAAAACTTAAATAGGTTTACCAAGTTAACTTAAGACTTAGCCAACTGTGATTAAAAGCTTTCAAAAGATCAGTTGGCTGTAATCCTGTTAAACTCCATTAGTAACAAATATAGAGACATTAAGATCGTTCTAAAATATGGTAGAACTCAGATTACTACTAATGAAATCATTAGTGCTTTAAGAAATAAAGTTCTTGAAATTAAATTTGAATCTAAGGATAGTCATAATGGAGAAAACCTGCTTTCTAAGGGAAAGGGGTTTAGTAAACCTAATTTTCACTCAAAGTTTTTAAATGAAAATATAAATAACTAGAGTGATAAAAATAAATCCAAAAACAAGGCAGAAGGTAAGAAATGCTATCATTGTGGTAAATTGGGTGATTTTATTAAAGATTGTTATAAGAAAAAGAATGAAACAAAAGATAAGAAATTTGATGATGGGAATGCTGCCTTTGTTTGTAATAAATATAATCTTGAAGATGGGTTAGTCCTTGTTAATATTGAAAAAAAGTTATGTGAAGAATTGATACTTGATTCTGGCCGTTCTTTTCACACTTGAATGAACACGTTGATGTTTTGTTATAGAACAAAACATTGGAGACCCGCTGGGAGATTCCACGTGGAACTGCTGCTGGCTGCGAGTTACTGTCGCAGTCAAGCGGCATTGACCTGTAAAAATTAAAAAAAATTAAGGTTTCTGCATTCGGGAAGAAGAGGTGGAGGCGGGGGCCCCTGATGCAATTTCAGAAATTGCATCAGAGGACCCCGCCTGCAATTACATATTAAGGGGTTATTCTGCAATTTTTAAAGAAAGGTCTTCTTGCAATTTGAGAAATCGAGGGGCTTGTTTACAATTTTAAAATAAGGGTCAAATTGCAATTTTGAAAATGGTTTTGATTTTAAATATTAAAATGGTTTTAAATTTGATTTTCAAATAATTTGACCTTAAAATTCAATTTTTACCCGTTTAAAATTTTATTTAAAATTGACGACTTTTTATATTTTCGTTAAAATTGGATTTTAACTTAATTATTAAACTTTGACTCTAAATTGAATTTTATTTTATTTAGGAGTTTTATCCTAAATTAAAATTTTAATTCAATTAAATTAGAGTTAGACTCTAATCTAAGATTTAATTAAAATTTTATTTTAATTGAATTGTCCACCCTAATATATATTCTTAAAATTAGAGTTGGACCCCTAATTTGACATTTAATTGAAATTTGATTTTAATTAAATTGTCTCGCCCTAATTTTTTCTTGAAATTAGAGTTGGACTTTTATTTGGTATTTAATTAAGATTTAATTTTAATTAAATAAGTTCGCCCTAATAACGGGTTAATTACCCCAATAGTCACTGAATTTTACCGAAAGTTTCCACTAGGTCACTGAACTTTAAAAAATATATGGTTAGTCACCGAACTTTCGAAACTGCAACCACTTCCATCATTGAACTTTAAAAATCACCCCATTAGTCACTGAACTTTGCAAAAAGTTTCCCAAATGATCACTGATTCAGTAACCATCTGGGGAACTTTTTGCAAAGTTAATTGGGTATTTTTAAAATTTAGGGATGAATGGGGTTGCAGTTTCAAAGTTCAGTGACTAAACACATAGTTTTTAAAGTTCAGTGACCTGGTGAAAACTTTCAGTAAAGTTCAGTGACTATTGGTGTAATTAACTCCCCTAATATCTTGGTACTAGAGTTTGACTCTTATTTTATAATTAATTAAAATTTGATTTTAATTAAATGCAACCGTGTTAATCCCATTATAATTGGAGTTGGACTCTAATTTGACATTTAATTAAAATTTGATTTTAATAAAATTATCCAGCCCAAAAATTTTATTGGAATTAGAGTTGGACTCTAATTTGATTTAATTAAAATTTGACTTTAATTAAATAGTTTCGCCCTATAATTGTGGAATTAGAGTTCGACTCTAATTTGATATTTAATTGAAATTTGATTTTAATTAAATAAGCCCACTAATTAAATTAATTAATTAATTAGATTAATTAATTAATTATTTAATTGTTCCGATCCATTTGTTTAAATTAGTTTAGACGACTTTCATTGTTAGAAACTTGAAACATGTTTGCATATAATATTAGAAATTATATAAAAAAACATTTGTATGATGAATGTTTTATTAGTGGATGATTATGAACTTGACCGTGTGGATGTGTAGAATGGTTAGTTTTATTCTTGTTGTTTTATGGGCATGCAAGCTCTTAATTTATTTTGGATCTGTGAGTCTGTTATTATTGTTATTATTTTGGGCCTGTGCATCCAATTATTTAGACCTACGTGTCAACTAGTATAGGATACATGTTGCAACTGAACTGATTGGAGATGCAAGAAGAGGTGGAGGGCATAGAGATAAAGCATTGTATGAATCAATGCAATGCCCCTAGGAACTGACCAACTAGTCTTCCTTATGGCTCCAGAAGACTAGATAGTATAAGTCCATAATCGTCCACACTATTATATGTATGTTTATTTACATGGTAGATGTATAATAAAATATATATAATTATTACGGTGAGACATTTGCATGCAAAACCCCTAGTAAAAAATATTAAGTCAATTTGTTATTCGTCTTCCATCATTATAGTAAAAACCGAGAGTCCTAAATCGATTTCAACTTGTTGAGTACTCTCGAGGCTGGTCCATTAGGGATATGTTTGACACTATGAAATATTTGATATTTCTGAATGATGTGTTTGACATAACTAATTTTTTTTTTTTTGAGTACACTCAATAAAATAAATATAGAAGCATGTTAAGCTAACACATAAGATGTATGAAGAAAAAGAGTTGTTAGCTTAATGATTCGGGAGTTGTATGGAGATGCAATTATAATAGTATCTACCCAAAGGTTTTATTAAGGTTTGTGGAGTACACTCAAGGTTTTAATATACAAATAGGATCCCAACCCACTGAGAATCAAGTATGGATTCCATAAAATTTATGTGAGAGGTTCATAAATTTGAGTTAAATAGTGTGAGCAAAATTAATTTAATATAAGACTATGTTAAATTAATTGATGCTTTATATATTATTTCTTTTACTTTTCGTCGTTTACGTTTATTGAATCATGAATAACCATATATATTTGAGAGACATATTGGATGCCAACAACTAAAACAAATTTTCTTGATTGGCACCGTAATCTGAAAATTGTTCTCAGACATGAGCAATTTGGTTGTGTCCTTTAGTAGCCCTTTCCAGAGACACTTGTTGATGACTCGACAAAGGAAAAAGTGCTTGCTATAATAAACACAGTGCTGACGATAGTATTGCAACGTGTGTGATGTTTACGACTATGTCACTTGAGTTACAAAGCAACATAAGAGTATAGATGCTAACATACGATTTTTCATCTCAAGGTGTTGAATGATGAACAATTGCATGAGGAAAGATATAAAATTTCCTAGCAACTATACCGGTACATAATGGCAGAAAAATCATCAATCAGTGCTCATTGACTTGCTGAACACGTTTAAAACTGTTAAACCCAACATCTGTGTTTGTAGTGGGAAAATCTTAGTCATATATTGTTCTAGGGAAGTCTAAAGGATGCTTTAGGAAAGTAATCAATATGGTTAAGACAGTTAAAGAGAATAAGGACAATACCAAATCTGATGACCCTTATTATCATTTTCGAATGGTAAGTCGTTGGAAATGAAATTGCAAGGCTTATATCTACTTCATTAGTTTCATGGGTATTAGATATTAGATATGGATCTCATATTTATATAAAAATGCAGAAACTAAATAAAAGTAGATCACTGTAGAAAGAAGAAGTTGATCTACACGCTGAAATGAGCAAAAGTTGTTATATTGCCTGTAGAAGCATATTTCTTGTCATAGCCTTTAGGTTTAATATTAGAATTAGAGAAATATTATTTTTTGTTTTCACCATTACCAAGAACATTAAATAAATTTCATGTTTTGACATGAATTATTTTAATGTTAAGAACAATTGTTGTTCTTTTTTATCTTGATAAGATCTTAATGATTATGGTAAATTACAAAATGACATTTATATTCTAAATATTGAATATTCTATAGTGAGTATAGAAATTGAAAGACATAAAAATGATAAACTGAATAACACATATATCTGGCATTGCAGATTTGGTCACATAAATGAGAATGCAATTCCAAACTTACATGGAGATGTATATTTGGATAAAATGATTTTGAATCATTTGATAAATGCGAATCATGTTGTTAGGCAAAGTGACCAAATCTCTTTTTATTTAAGAAGGAGAAAGATCTGCACAATTACTAGGTCTAATACATAATGATATATGTGGACCCATATCAATTAATGTGAGGTGATGTTTATCTTATCTCCTCACATTTACTAATGACCATTTTAGAAATGATCATGTATATTTGATGAAATTCAAGCATGAAACTCTTGAAATGTTCAAGGGATTCAAGCTATAAATAGATAAACAAATAGGTAAATATATTCTAACAATAAAACTTGATCGAGGTAAAGAATATCTAAAATGGAGAATTCTAGATTATCTAAAAGAGAATGAGATTCTCACGCAGTGGATTTCTCCACATACATTGCAACATAATGGTGCATCTGAAATGAGGAATCGTACACTATTAGATATAGTGCAATTTAGAACAAGCCATGCAAACATTCAAAAATCGTTTTGAGGTTATGCACTAATTGCTACGTGATGCGCAATAAATTATGTCTCATCTAAATCGGTTGACAAAAAGTCCATGTAAGTTATGGAATTGCCTAACTTATCTTATATGAAAGTTTGGACTGTGACGCTTATGTGAAATGCACTAAATTGGATAAGTTTGAGACTAAATCCGATAAATAAATAAATATATATATGTGTGTGTGGGAGGGGGGGGGGATATCCAATAGACAATCGGATAAGTTTGAGACTAAATCTGATAAATAAATATATATATATATATATATATATATATATATATATATATATGTGTGTGTGTGTGTGTGTGTGTGTGTGTGTGTGTGTGGGATATCCAATTGACAATTGGATATCAATTTTATAATCCCGTTGAGAAGAAGATGTTCGTTTCAATACGTGTCATACTCCTAGAGAAAAGTGTTTATTCTAGCAGAGACATTGGGAGCAGAATAAATCTTGAAAGAGTTCAAGAGTCCACATATGTAGTTAACCGAATAGATGAACCTCAATCTGATCCTACATCGGTTGAGGACATACTCTTGATTAGGAAGTGGAGACTTCTGAGGACACGTTAGCCCCTTGTAAATTTTGTAGGATCATTCGACCTCCTAGAAGGTATGAATCCATGATTACTAATTAGGCATTACTAATCGAGGATAATGAACCTACTAATTACGTAGAAATAAAGTCAAATGTTGACTTAAAGAGATGGCAAGAGGTCATGAAAATTCAAGATGGATTTGATATATGTAACCAAGGTTTGGACCTTGGCCGACCTGCCTATTGGATTAGAACCCATAGTTCGTATATGAGTTTACAAGAAAAGATCAATATGGATTGAAACAAGCATCTTGGAGTTGAAAACTTCGATTTGATGCAAAAGTCAAAATGTTTGATTTTATCAGAAAATGAAAACGAATTGTGTGTTTTCAAGAAGATAGTAGGAGTAATGTCGCATTCCTGATAGTATATGTATGAGACATATTATAGGAAATGACCTCTCTATATTTCAATTGTTGAAATTATGGTTGTCAAATAATTTATCTATGATAGATATGGGAGATGCAAATTGATCTATAGAGATATATTTAAAGGATTACTTAACTCATCCCAATCCATATAGATAAAATCTCGAGAAGATTTTATATGGAGAAAATGAATTGAGAGTTCATAGATATACTGATGCTAACTTCTAATCAAACTAGGATGATAGCATATCTCAATTAGGATATTGGTTTACTCTTAAACGGTGTCTTGGAAATGTTCCAAATTGGAAATAACCGTTGATTCAATAATGGACGCCTTATACACCATTGTTTTAGAAATCAACAAAAGTTGGGGTTTGGATCAGGAAATTCATTAATGAACTTGGAGTAGTTCCTAACATTGTCGATCATACACTTTTGCATTGTGATAAAAATGGAGCCATCGTACAAGCAAAGGAACTAAGGTACCATCTATGATTCAAACATGTGTTAAGGCGGTATTATTTCATTAGAAAGATAATACAATGAAATGACATAAAGAAAGAACGAATTTCCACAAGTTATTAAATTACAGATCCACTGACAAAGAGTTATTGCAGCATAAACATGATCGTCATGTAGACTATTATGGTATAAGATACATAAGTGAGTGGATCTAGTGCAAGTGAGAGTTTGTAAGTGTTATGCCCTAGGTCCAATCAACTTTGGACATAAACACTTTGAATAAATATTTAATCGATGCATATGTATGGCAATATCTATTATTTAGTTAAATTAATATTCTAATAAATTAAATAATAGAATCCGTAGATTCAAATTTTGGTGATTTGTTAATCATAAGGAGTTGTGATTGTGAGATACAAATTACATATGATTGAATCTTAAATCGTCTATAGTCGAAGTAATAACGAGATACGGATATCGTTATTATGGATAGACCATTGCGTGTGGCATTCTTACTTCTAAAGTAAGTAGCTGATCTCACGAGTTAAAGTGTGGTGACACTTAAATGGACACGTGGATGTTTAGTTATAGAACAAATTATTGGAGACCCGCTGGGAGATTCCACATAGATAACTATCTGAGTGTTAGTGATTAATCTCTAATGTTCGGTAGTGGAATTGGTCATTTGACTTGATATCATCATAGTACCTTATATGAGGACAGTCAGACTTTGGTGGTGTTTGATGTTACTCTGCCAAAGGTCAATAATACAGCATTGTTCGGTTATGTCAAGAATTATACGAAGGTTGTGAATGATCAATAGATGATTCTTCACTCTTAAATAGTAAGAGATTATGATCTACGTTTTATCCAATTAAGTTGATAATGAAATCCTTGGCCAAGGTGAACTCATAAGTCGAAAAGAAGTTTTCGATTTACATTGACTTAACAGCGGGATAAAAGATATGACCGATAATTGAGATTGACACATATCCATATCTCATAATTAATCAGATCATATTGACGAAAGGATTATAGTTTCACGGTAAATGAACAAATTTGGTTTTGTCACACCACGTGACTTTTTCCGCCACATGTATTGTTCGACACATTGTTAGATATCAATCTGGGACAACTAATGTGAATTAGCGATAAATTAAAAGGGGTGTTTTAATTTATCGATTTTGAATAGATCAAAATAATAATTTACGTCGATAGACATCGTGATCGGAAACCTAATGGGTCACACACAAAAGAGAACCAGAAGAATGAGATTTACCAATTAATTAATTGACAAGTGTTGGATAATTAATTAATTAGGCTGCTTATTAATATGCCCGAATTAATTAATTGGATTAATCACTTCATGGACCAGATTTAATTAATTTGATTAATTAAATATTGGATCGGATTAAGTTTAACAGGCAGGTCAAGCCCGCTTGGACTTATACTAATACGCTATTAGGGTTTGAAAACGGTATGAAATTTTTCATTTTTCTTGCTAGCACAAGAAAAGAAAACCCTAGCCATCATTCTTGTTCTCTGTGTGGATCGCCATTGAAGACTGGACAATTGGACAACTGGATTGCAGATCGTGATCATTGGAGTTCAAGAAAAAGCAAATGATTTGGGGAATTCATCAAATGTATAATTCTAAACACAGTTTCTATCTAAATATAAAGCAAATCCGTGGTGGGAATTGAAATTTGATATCATTTAATTGGTGTACGAGTAAAATAACCAAGCTAATAATTCCAATGATGTGTACAATTGGCAATGGAAGAAAGGTTAGCAGCAACATAATCATTCGTCGTTATTGGATGCATGGCAAGTTTTAGATTAATTTGGGGCCAAAGATTCGAAGAAACTCAAATTGAATTCATCCCAAACCCCAGTTTTGGATAGGAGTGTCAAATTAGCTCAGACGGCCAGTGGCTCAGCCCGAAAGAAAAATCGAGTCGGCTTGGCTCAACTCGCGACTCAAGAGAACGGAGCCTAGGCTGGAGTCGAGCCTTATTTTTAGGTATCGGAGAGTCGGCTCGTGTTTTGAAATGTAGACTCAGCTAAGGTTTTTTTAAATATCTTTCAATATATTGTCAAGTCATAATTATATTGTCATGGATAATCAAACAGTTACTTTAAAATTGCACATAATTATATATATTAAATTTCAAGCCTTGAAAAGAAAAATGAAAAAGAGCGGGCTCGACTCGATAATGTCCGAGCCAAACCTTGATTTTTCAGCCAAGAACATATTAAAATCGACAAAAGATTTTCAAAGAAGAACATATTAAAATCTGCAAGTACACTACCTAGAGGGGCGGACGCAAACAATTAAAGTTGGGGGCAAAATCGAACTTGCAAAAAAAGTTGGGAGAAATTTTATAATCGAAAATTTACATCCAAAAAAATCATACCCCATGTAATTTTGTATCCGAAAATTTACATGGAATATGACTTTTTCGGATGTAAAATTTTGAAAATTTTTGATGTTATATCCCATATAAGTTTTCTAATAAAATAATGTAAATTACATTTAGAAATTTGTATCACAAAAATAATAAATGTTAATGAAATAATTAAATATTTTTAAAAAATGGGAGTTAGACGCCTTTTTTAAGACGTACGTTTGATGCATCTTTAACTATTTTCTATATCTTTTTGAACTATTCGATATGTTTATAATGTAGTATTGAAATTCCAAGTTTGCTTGGTGGAATGGCTTTTTTTTGCTCCGAACGCTGTCAGCTTGAAACAAGTTTTGAGATGATATAAGCGATTTGTAGATTCGATTACCGTACTATCGTTGGAAAATTTTTAAAGTTAGCGTGTTATCGAAATTCTCGAAATACTAATTTTAAATTGCCTACTTTGACAAGTCATAACATTTGCTACGATTGGTCGTTTCGTACTCCATTAATTGCATAAAAAACTAGACTGTGAGCACTTTGAAATAGTATTAAGAATGCAATATTTCGATTTCGTTTCACATGTTATAATGATTTCGAAAATTGAAACAAAACATAGAAATTTAAAAAAAGAAAAAAAAAAGTAAAGTTGGGAGGAACGTGCCCCCAAGCCCACCCCTGGGTCCGCCAGTGACTACCTAAATTACAAATAAACTGTAAAAACAGAGGGAGGGAAGGACGTGCAGCTGCAGTTAAGCGGGCCTCTTGACAATTATCTGAACACACACATTGACACAAAATAGCTGGGTAGAGAGAACATAGCATGGGGATATTACGAAACCCATTACTCTTTGGAGTAGGCCAAAAAACCACAGCCCGCTAAAACGAACCGACCCCACTTGTGTTGGGTCGGGTCGGTTTTAAAATATTTTTTGGTTAGGTCGAGCAAAACAATTTTAAAATGAATATGGGTCGGGTTGGTTTCTTCAAACCCTTTCAAATCGACTAACCCCATTTTCTCTCAAGCTTTGAAGGCTTGAAGCGGCGCACTCCATCTTTTCCTCGCCCAGATCTAACTCCAAGAACATCCTCTCACTCTTTCTATGGTAAGTCCAAGTGGTAATTACAGTAACCCACCTGAAAATTAGGAGATTAGCTGCTGAAATTTTAGTCAGTTTGGTTTTCGATTGCACCAAATGGCCCTTTGCAACTTGGAGTTGATAGTTGTGAAGAAAATTCAAGAAAAAGGTGTTTAGGTGCTACAGAAATTTCGTATTTTGGCAAGAGTTTTGGTTGAATTAAGGTTTATCCATTCAACTATATTTTGCCAAAAAAAAAACAGCATTCCGAGAAAACCGTATACAGCAAAGTAAAGCAAAGTGAAATCTGACATTTGGATAGATGACTTCCAATTTTGTGTGTGAATGTATCTCCACGAATTTTTCTGGTAAGAGCTTTAAGGAGGCAAAGCAAGTTCTTTTTCACATCTGTAACTATATGTAATTAAGTGTGTGTTTGTCTCCCATTATTGGGAGAAAAATAGATTAATGAATAGTATTTTTTGGAGAATATGTGGTTGAAAGTAAAGTAACTTTATTGGTTTGTGTGTAAAATATTTTATTGGGTGAATATGTGGTGGAGTATTTTACTGTAACAAACAATTTTTTGGAATAATGGTAGACATACAGGGGCTAAATTTTCTTGGAACTGCCCAATCATTATACCAGTAAATAGGATGAATAAAACAAATGTTTGAAATATGTTCTTAGACAAACCGAATAAAATTAGCATCCTGTTATGTGGAAGTAAGCTAAGATTCTTGTAAATCTTTGTTCTGGTTTTAGGGACAGATGCATTATTAAACCATTCAGTTTTTAGGTCTATAGGATGAAGATGAATCAACTAAAAATCATACTTAAATATATATTACTTGCTTTCGATCTGATACTGCTTTCTCCACCTGAATGATTAAAATTATCAGTAACAGATCTGTTGTTTTCTTTGCTAGTGAATGGATTGGGAAGTCTTTAGGAAAAGAAAAAAAAACCCGACCCGAACAGATTCGCACCGGGTAGGTTTAGGGTATGAGCCGGGTCAGGTTGTGAAGGGGCCCAAAATCGAGTATGTCGGGTCGGGTCGATTTTGGGCCAAACCTGACCCGACCCATTGCCCACCCCTGTTTACTCTACATGCGTTCACGAAAACATAGCTTACAGGGAACTAAGCAAGCTTTAGTTTTTTACAAAAGCCATGTGAAGATTTGGCGCTTTATGGTTCCTCGGATGGGAGTCACAAATGGGTTCATTCTGATTTTTTTTGTCTTATCTGAAAATAGGTTTTTTGCGGAATCAGACTCCAAATTTTTCATGCACTTTTGCGCCTTCATTATGGATTTATATAGGGTTGGGGGTGAGTTGTACGCGTTTGTGAATTTCTTCTATGGCAAGGGGAGGGGGGCCGACTTTATAGATGGATTTTTGCATGAGTCAAGCCAACCATACCGTTTTATATTTAGTATTTAACTATCCAACCTTTAACTTTTATAACAATTTTGTAATTTTAAGTTTTAAAAGACAATTTTATTTTCAAGTTCAAGTAGTAAAGATGAAAGCATTCCCTATGCTAACTCGTCTCAACCCCCGTTGCACACCCTCGAATGGAGCAAAGAATCCATTTCCCTTTAGTTAAACAGGACGAGAACGGGGAACATGATCATCATCCTAAATTCTCCAAAATTGTCCCGATTCTTTTAATATTAATTTATTTTTATATTTTTCAACTGAAATTGTATTTACAAAAATAAATGAATAATGAAACGAGATAGTAAATGAGAATAATTTAATTCCCAACATGTCCCTACCCAACCACTTGCCATCCCGATCAAATATGCAATCTATATAAGAAAACAAAACCTTCAACAACCTTGTCTCATATAGATAACGGGTATACGTGCAAAATCAAAGGGAACTACACCCCGTTTGCTAAAACTTTTTATCAACTTGTCAAATTTCAATTTTAACCACAATTTTTATTGAACTCATTACTTTTATCAACTTTTAAATCACATGTTTCATCAAACTTTTATCAAAATACATTAAAATATTTATCAAAATCTTTATTACACAAGCCAATTGCCCAAAATAGTGTATAGGGAATATACAACGAGAGATGAGGCATGTAGAATCCAGAAAGGAAGAAAGAATAAACACGAATATAAAGGTGGCAAAATATCCCCAACCTGCCCGCATTCCTTGAATTCGGTCCAAATCGATTATTTCAGTTATTTTCTTATATTTCTCAAACTAAATTGTGTTTATAAAAAATATTTTAAAATAATTAATTAAACAGGACGATAAATGAGAATTTTTAATCTCCATCCACAAGCTTCATTCCTAAAGTTCTTAACGAGACATGGGTGGTAATGATAAAGAATTCTCGTCCCGCCACTTTTTTGTCATCCCCATGCAGGTAGGCAAGGATTTTGACAATTGTGGGTTAATTTTTGCTATTTAAAGTTGAAGGTCAATTTTATTTCGCATAAACATGAGGCTTATTTTATAGATGCTTTGAAAATTTGCAATTTCAAGAGTTGAATGTAGCGGTGGCAACGAGCCGAGTCGAGCCCGGGCCGGGAAAAAAAAGCTCGGGCCGAGCTCGAGCTTTTTTTGGCCCGAGCCGAGCCGGGCCCGGCCAAAAAAAATGAGGCTCGGCCCGAGCCTTAGCGGGCCGAGCCAGCTCAGATTTTTTGGGTTTTTTTTTTTCTTGTTTCTTTAGCTGCCTTTGCAGTGACTATCCCGCAAAGGTAGCTTTGTCGTCGCCTATTGCAAAACTAGCAAGTCGTCGCAAATGTGTGCAAACTTTGCTCTGTTGCAGCAGCCTTGTCGCCTTGCAACAAGCCGTCGCTTTCAAAAAAAATATATATATATATATTTTTTTAATGGAGGCTCGCCCTGGCTACGGGTCGGCCCGGGCTCGAGCCGACTCCCCAAAGTGGGGCTCGGCTCGAGCCTGGGCTCGGTTCCACCGAGTCTGAGCCGAGCCCGGGCCGTCCGAGCCTCCGAGCTTTTTTGCCACCTCTAGTTGAATGTGGAAGATATTAAAAATGTGAAGAAATGTACAAAAAATATGAAAAGTTAGGGACTGCTTTTGCTAAATAATCCCTTGCGCTGATATCTTGGTGGTAAACTGAGGAGTCCTAGGAAATATCCTAGAATTGAACTCAGTCTAATCGGAGAATGGAAGCGCCCTCTCCTTCCAATTCAGCATACGCAGAGATCGCCAGAAAAATGCAGATTTTAGACACTACATTCGTCACCTTGGAAAATGGACCACACCGCAATGATCAGCATAAAATTCTACTTCATCCTGTAAAAAATCGTAATTTTTAGACATCGGATGATTTTAGCCGGAAAACGGAACCTTTGGCGGCCGGCCAAGTCCCCCGGCCCTCCAACACATTTTCAACAAAATGTTCGTCATGTTAATCCGAGTTCATTCCCACTATCGCCTTTTCCACATGAGGCCTAGACGGTGCTCAATCAGGGCTGAAAGACCTATGCTACTGTAGTTTCTGGCCGTCCAGGCCTATCTCAGGCTGAGAGGAGTGCACAAAAGTCATTTGCATCAGTTCTAAAGGCTACAAATGACTCTTCTTCTGTTGGGTTCGCTTCCAAGGAGCCCTTTATACATTTGGGTGAGCCAACAGTTGATTTGACTAATTCGGAGGAGGCTATTTTGGCTGATCCTTACAAGTACACACTTGTAGGGAAATTTTCCCACCGCAAGCTGACCATGAGGAAGGTATATGAGATTTTCTCTAAGTTTGGATTTCACGGTTGCTTTGAGGTAGGATTGATTGACACCGCAAATATACTTATCCACCTAACACATGAGGAAGACTATATCAAGCTTTTTCTTAAGCCTTCCTGGTACATTGATGTATGTCCGATGAGGATCCTTAAGTAGACGTGTGATTTCATACCAGAGCAAGAGACCCGATAGTTCCCGTATGGGTTTCATTCCCTTTGCTTCCAAAACAATTGCGTGCAAAGGGATCCCTTTTTGCTTTATCTAGGGCAATAAGAATACCCCTAAGGATTGATAAGGCCACCTCAGACTTGAGACGACCTAGTGAGGCTAGGGTGTGCATTGAGGTGAATTTGGAGCTTAGATTACTTGACAGGGTTTGGATTGAGCATGGTGGTAACTGCGGCTTCTGGTAGACAGTCACTTATGAAAAGAGATTGATTTTTTGCTTCAATTATAGACATATTGGCCAATCCTACAATAAGTGCACTTCGAGGACACCTCCTCCCCTTCCAGTTGTTGTGCCTTTCCCTGTTCAACCCTCGACTACTACTAGTAAAGTGGGCAAAGGTAAAGGCAAGGTAACATTTGTAGAGCTGAGAAAGCAGTGGGTACCAGTTCCAGCAGTGCCTACCATGTAACCCCAGTACTCCTATCGACGTTCAGATAGAATCAGCGACTACATCTACAGTTCCTACCTCGATCCCCATGACAGTAGCTCCAGAGGTACCACTAGTTATTCTTTCAGTTATTAAGTCTATACCAGAGGCTCCTATCGAGGTAACCCCTCCCCCTACTATCACTGGTACAGTTGTTACACCTCTCCCAACTACTGAGGCACCGATTTTGACGATCCATATCGATTATCCTTTTTTGGGGAAACATAAGAGGGTACTCAGTTATCACAGAGATCAGGATCTACCTTACCGATCAGTACATGGACAGTTGATCCAGAAGTACCACCATTTGTTCATTCAGTTGCTGAGCCTACTCCAGATGCTCCTATCGAGGTACCCACTTCTCCTATTATCACTACCATACCTTATATTCCCAGCCCTACTACTAAGGCAGCCCCTGAGTAGATACAGATCAGTTCTCCATCATTGAAGACACACAGATAGTACTCAGTCAGTACAAGGATCAGGTAGACAGACAATTCGTCATACCACTACTGCACAGGGACTGTTGGCTGAGATTGGCTCAGAGCGGCACATCATCAAGCATATGTTGATTGATCACTTTAAGAAGGACTACGACATAAAGGCTTTGGTAAGAAACCTTCTATGAGTAAGATGCATACACATTCAACTAGTCTTCCACCACGATCCCTACACAGGATATGGTGAAAGAACATATACAGAGAGACATGGATGGCATGGGACTTGGAGGCTGCGTGCAAAATGTAGAGGACGACGTACCTACAGTCAGCAGGCCACTTTCGCATGCTTCAAATATTGCAGCACAGAGCACTATGAGATCAGATGCACCTGCCTTTCGCCCGACATTCAGTGCATCATCACCTAGATAGCATTTTTCACCTAGGCGAGTCCCTTCTGGTAGGCGAGACCCCTTTCCAGTAAGCGAGCCTGAGCATGAAGACTACTACGACTCAGATATGTTTCAAACCAGATGTATGACCCGGGGTATGTTTATGTACCACCACCCGAAGATTTACCCTTGAGAATACCCTTGAGTGGTTTCCACTACTCGTTCATTTTTCATTTACTGTTTCTTGCATTTAATATCGAGAAATTGTTAACATATCTGAGGTCAAGTATATGCACCCATCCATTCTTGTACTTCATTTTTTAAAATAATAAATAGCCACACTAGTGGTCTTTTCTTAAAAAAAAAAAAAAAAGTCTAATGACTGCTTTTGCTAAATAATTCCTTGTACCAATATCTTGGTCTTAGAAATTTGTCCATGTTGAAACTTGTCTTAGAAATTTCACAACATCAACAAGCCTTCTAGATACTACCCCTTAATACTTTAATCCCTTATTTGGTGGAATAGAAACACAAGAGTTTTAGGGAGACAAAATGTGCACGTTGGTCGTGTATTTGTTCCATTCATCTAGTCACTCAATGGTTCAAATGAGTATAGCAATTCCTCAGTCAGTCAGTCTCTCTCTCTCTCTCTCTCTCTCTCTCTCTCTTATTTTCTATCCGATAAAAATTAGACTATTATATTTGAAAACAACTCAAAACCTAAAGGAAGAGATTTTTTTAATTTTTTTTAAAGTTCATTTTTACCCCCTTTAAACGAAGCTCGAATCTAGATCGATAATCTAGTCGAGCTAAAAAAACTTTACTCTTTGCATTGAAGTTGAGTCTTGGTCTTGAAAGGAAGAAAATTTTAATTTACAACATATTTTAGGTTTCAACCAAAGACCATGTTATGAGGCTGAACTTATCTTTGTTGATAAACCTACTGAATATAACCTAGATTTTCTATCATTATCTATATGCTTCAATTCCCAACTTCTACCCATTACAAGTACTACTACATGGGAATTTTTCCGAAGTTTTTCTTTTCAAGATCAATGATAAGTGTATTTTTGTGCATTTATTTGGAGCCATATTACTAAACTTTTGTGTCGTTTTAGTATTGTATTTTACTTAACTTAGGTTAGTTTTATCTTATTTCAATTTTGGACATGTTTCTAAGCAATTGAAATAGAATGAAAGATCAATTGGCAAAGGGATGGAAGTTTGAGGGCTAATATACATTTGAGTAAAAGTTAAAACACTAAAATTGAATTAATATGATGTAGAGAACCAAGATGAAAGAAAGAATAAAGAAAAGGGTTGAAAGGAAAAATCACAATTTTTCATAACTTGGCAGCCGCCCGACCCATAAACTCAAATAACAAGGGCTATTTTCAATGCCTGAGCGGCCGCTCCATTTTTACTAGACGCCCGCCCAAGCTAAATCAGGAAAAACTTTTGATTTTCTAATTTGATTTCAACTCTCATGGAAGAAAATCTTGAGACGTCTTTTAAAGACATAGGGTCGCCCAAAAGTAATTATCATGTGTTAAAACACATTCTAAGAGATTTTGGGAGCATAGACGGTGGCAAGAACATGAAAATCGATTTCAAGACTCGAAGATTCAATTCAAGTATTGTTTGGGTGATGTCAATTCTTCAATATTTCTTTTGTTTTCTTCTTCATAACATGCTAGGCTAGTTTTGTTTGTGCTAGGAGAATCATAAATATAATATGAATTTTAATCTTTAGTTTATATGTTTGACATTAAAAACAAGTTTTTGAATATTGAATGATTTATATGATTTTCTTTTCCCCACAATTATTGTGCACAGTAGTTGTATAAATTTGGTGGCTTATTTCATGTATTCAAAAGAAGGAAAATATGTTCGACATATATAAATTGTCATAGGATCCGATAGGGGAATAGAAATATACTGCTATACCTTATGTAAATCTTTAAGTGATATCATAAAAATTCATGCATTTTTATATGTTCGCATCTATCATAGAAATATAGTTGAATCATATATAAAAGTAGATTTAACATTACTCGAAGATACTATTAAATAAAATAGGAACATTGATTTTTCAAAATTCAATCATGTTGTCAAAGTATAAAACTAGGGTTAAAATGAATTAATGTATGGGAATTCGGGATCCTGCTATGTTTGTCAATTATTAAATACATTAATTTGCATTTTGTTTAATTAATTTACTAAATATTATATATTTCATGTCCACAAATTTTGCATTTTTAATTAAAAAAACAAAACGATCCACAATAGATTTTCAGACAAGAATGGAATAAAATATGCAAATACACTTCCTAAACAACAAATAAGCTGTAAAAACAGAGGGAGGGAGGGACGTGAACAACACGCAGGTTGCAGCTGCAATAAAAGCATAATCTGCAGCCAGCCTCTCGCCATGGACAGAACATTGCTAAATGGATAGAGAGAACATATCATGGTATATTATGAAAACCACTTCTCCACATGGATTTACGATACAAGTGGAAACACAGTTTACAAGCGAAGCTTTAGTTTTTTCAAAAGCCATGCGAAGATTTGACGCTTTATGGCTCCTCGGACGGGAGTCACAAATAGGTTCATTCTAACGTTGCTTGGCTCCTCTGAAAATGGGGTTTTTACAGAATCACACTCGAATTTCTCCGTGCTCTTTTGCTCCTTCATATATGAATTTCTAGAGAGATGAGGGGAGGGGAGGGGTGGGGTGGGTGAGAGAGAGTTTGTGAGTTTATTCTAATGCAAGGAGAGAGGACAAAGTTTATGAAGGGGTTTTTGCATGAGTGCTTCCAAACTTTTCACCATTTTGTACTTTCATCCCATTTTAACTTTAGTACGTAACTATCCAATCTTTAACTTTTAGAACAATTTTGTAATACTAGTAAACTTTGGATGTGTGTTTCATGTTATTATGAAATGTTTTATAAGTGTTGTAAAAGTAATGTTTAAATATGCTTAAATGTTAATTAATTTAAAATTAATATTATGGAATATATACATGACAATGAATGTTCAATCATTTATTTAATTTTCAGTTAAGTAAAACTGGATGCTAATTAGCATATATGAACGTGAATAATAAAATACATTATTGAATGTAAAATTCTAATTAACTTATAATTAGAATTAATAATATTAAAATACATAAATGAAGATGAGTATTAATTGAATTAATATATGAATGTTAATTAATTGAGAATTAATAATAGGAAATTCATACATTAATGAAAGTACACGCGTGAAATGAATTTGTCAAAAGTACATATATATTAATAGTAACTAAATTGTTAAATAAATTAAATACATATTAAAAATGAAGAGTATGATATTATTAAAATAATTGAATTATAGTTGGATTACAATCGTCAAAAATGATTATCACTTGATTTGATATTTAATATAGCATAAATTAAAAGAGAAATTTATTTTCAAGTTCAAATGGTGGGAATGGAAAAATTCCCTGCGTTGACACATCTCGACCCACATTGCTCCTCCTCAAAATGGAGGAGGGAATCCTTGCCCCTTTAGCTAAAGTGGACAAGAAAGGAAAACATGATTCTCATCTCAAATCCTTCGAAGTTCGAACCCGTCTTGGATCTTTTAATATTAATTTTACTTTTATATTTTTCAATTGAAATCATATTTATAAAAATAAATAATAATATTGAAAATAAATAAATTATTAAATAGGATAGAAAATGAAAATATTTTAATTTTCAATATGTCCCTTTCCCTGCCCACTTCTCACCCCTATCAAACATGCAATATATGCCCCGGTTCGAGGATGTAGCCTATGCGGTCGCATAATACAATTGCGGAGACTTTTTTTTTTTTTTTTTAAATTTCACATAGACTTCTATTTTAGTTAAACTCTTTTTACGGTATCTTTTAGGTGTAATTCCGTTTTAAGCTAGGTTTTATGGATTTCATATAAATAGAATTCGTTCCATTAATTGTAAAAACAGACAATTTGAGAGATATTATTGCAAGGCATATTGCTTTCTACTTGTATTTCATCAAATTAATTCCAAACTTATTAAGAATTAAATGCTTGTGATGTTCAACAATTAAGTAAAGTTCATAAATTTTGTGATTACGGGATCAATATAATGTTTCAATTGTCTTAGTTCTTTAGTGCAATAATTTATTTGGTCGATTTTTCTTTCAAACGTTGATTCTTAACTTTCTTGGGCTAGATATAATTTTTCATGGGTTTCATAGCTACAATTGTTACATGGATTCACATATGTTAGGTTTTTAGTGTTGGCGATTCTGTGGACAAAATGACCAATTTGTAATGCGTTGTAAAAGTCAAGGACCTATGGTGCAATTTATAAAAATTGGGTTATGAGGTCTAGGGTTCGAGCATAAAAAGAGGAGAAACACGATGTCACATTTTTGCTAGCTTCTCATCGAGTTGGCGCTTGAGCGGTAAAAGCAGATTGCCTATCGCCCGGTCAACCTAATTACCATCCCCTATGAATATCCAAGCCTATGTACGAATTGAGAAGTGATTGTTCATTGTGCTTATTTTCTATATTTTCTTCTTGAAATCATACAACCACATATTTGGGAAAAACATCAAACCAATTGAATTCGAAACACCACCTACTTCCTATTGGTTATAGGAAGGTACTCTCTCAGTTGGATTTCAGAAGTTTCTGGAAGTTGAGAGATGTTGGACAACAATAGCAAGAAGAGCACAAGGCCTTAGAGAATGTTCTTGAAATTCCAATGGGAAGAGACAATTGCAAAAAAATCTTGGAGCAGATCTTGGACTAGGTCTTGTAGCAGACCTTAGAGTTAGCAGAAAATAGATCGAAAAGTCTAGTGGAGTTGGCTAGATAGCATCTGACTGTTACTTACCCCTATTGTCTATAGTGGAGGTAACTGGCTTGGTCCCAGAGTTTTTACTCAGTTAGAGTTTTTTTTAATCATCATATCGGTGTTTATTATTACTTTTCTTATTATTGCAGTATTCAAATATAGGACAATTGGACTTGTATGCTTAATCATCTAGAAACAATTAAAGGTGACTTGTTATTTTTTATTGATTAATTCCGTACATAGGATCAAAACTAAAAATGGATAACTAACAATCATTCGATAACTTAAAAATAGTTAAATTGGTAATTCGTGAACTGTTAAGTGGTATCCAGTGCGATACCCAATTTTTTAGCATCAAAATATTACTCATATCATTCATCTTATCCATAAGATGTGCAATGTACATGCTTACTAATAGTAGGATCAAAAGTTAACAAGTCATTCGATAAGTAGGATAGTTCCTAGCACTTCATAATTTATGTTGATGTAAGTGATGGTTTTATGGTTGGAGGGTTGAGTTTAAAAAATCTTAATAGGGTTCAATACTCAGTACAAGTGTTTTAAATGTAATGAAGACATTGAAAGAATTTCACAACTTAGAAGCGATGACAGTTCAAATGAAAGTTGGAGTTCCTTTCTAAAAGGTTTAGGAAAATGGATCAGTGTTTGGACTTTAAGGTGGTAAGAAAGATTCTCAAGTAACAAATAGAACTAGAGTGTTCGTGTGTGAAATTCCTGGTATTGTCAAATGGAATGACATGTTTTAAGCTTAAAGCTATCCAAGATTTCGATAATACTTTGAATGTTTGTACTAAGGTCTCAAGATTTCGATAATGCTTTGAGATGTTTTGCATTAAGGTAAGGTTGACACAAAAATTGATGTAGTTCGAAACTACAAACCAAACAATAATAAAGTGAAAACGGATTGCTCTCTAAAAAACTCACGCCCTTTTCTTATTTCTTGAACAATCAAAAACCTACAAACGTTTGGAGAGCTTTAAATATGAAAGAAAATAGTTAACCTACTGGGCCAACAGTCCGTAAATGGGCTGGGCTACAAAACAAAACAAATAAACATTAAAATTAACGAACTACGAAACTTAAAATGCTGTTTTGACTAGGAAGACGACGTCAAACGCCCAAAATCCATCATATGTCACGGCGAAGCTTTCCTAACAATTGATATCAGAACAAATATAATTCTGGCTAGTTTGCTAACAGATTTCATATATAAATTCTCAATCTTTTTGTAAAAATCAAAATTCATATTTCACAGATTTTTTATTATTATTATCATCATTTGTGCTTTTGCAATCCGAATTAAGGCTTGAAGAATCCGCTAAAACTACTTACTTGGAGTCCTTAAAGCATATAAAATTCTTAGAGAGGGGCTAGTAACGTTTTATGACAGCGTTAATATGCGATTCAAGCTAGTTAAGATTATTTCTTCTTCATCATCATTCTTCTTCTTGTAGTGCTGTTTAATCAAGTTGGTGATTCATTCTTCATTATTCAACAATAACGAGGTAGAAGAAATGATTCTGGCATGAAGATTAATTGATACTCAATACTGATAGCCAACAATGTAAGGCAAAATGGATGTGTGGATCAAGTCATCAACGGGATGCTTGCAGGATGTTGAAGAAGATCATTAAGCTGCTTTAGTTTTTGGAAGAACGACGCGAAGATTCTCTGTTTGACGGCTTCTCAGACGGGAATGCTTATAAATGGAGTATTTGCATATGCAGATCCAAATTCTCCATGCACTTTTCTCCATCTTTGTGTGCGCTTTTGTGATAGAGACATAAACCCTACTCAGGTATTAGATAAGTTAGGCGGTAGCATATGGCTAAGATTTATAGAAAGCCCTCAATTTTTAAAATTTACGTTTTTTTGCATTTGTTTTATTTTTTTCATGAAAAACATGTTGGTAATTAATGACATTAAAAAATATAATTAAAGATTACTAAAGTTTGTTGCTGGTAATATTGAAAGCATAAATAGTTTTACAAAAGTAATTTATCAAAGAAAATTTATCAAAGAAAATTTCGTCAATAAATAAGTTAAAAAACATATAAAAATTAAATATTAGATGAAAATTATATTGAGAACAAAATAAAAGTTAAAAACAACTTATAATTCAGTAATTTTATAAAGAAATGTTTAAAATATATTTTATATTATACTAGGTGCAAACAACGTGCAATGCACGTTTGCTTAGTTTATATTTAATATTTTTGTTTAATAATTAATTTGTTATTAATAAAGATGTAATTTTTTTTTTAATTAAGGGCGTGTCTGGGCGCGCTGTAAGGAGGAAGGAAAATTGATTATATTACCGTTTTTTTTTTCAAACCTACAGCCCTACAGTGAGAGAATTGGTCCAAAATTGCGGCTCTCAACCGCATAAATTATGTTGCCAATGGCTTGATTTCAGCTGAAAAGCAGAAACAGACACCCTATAAATAATTAATGATATAATGTTTATGTAATTGATAAATAATTAGATGTGTTATTTTAATATTGTGATGTAGGTTGGTGAGATAGAAAAAAATAAGCAAAAGTAGACAAATTTGGAGAAAGTGCTAAATTGTATGGGATCCAAAGTTCGGGAGCTAAAATGTAAATACTTAAAAGTTGTGCCGAATCTCACGATGAAGATTTGAGAGTGCTTGGAGTCAATTGGATAAAGGAAGATGTCAAGGGGATCAAATTTAGTCAAAAAATGATCACAAATCAATTTCCAACCGAAAAGTTATGCTCCGGTGTTTTAGTCTCATATTGAGACCTATTTTTGGCATAGGAAGTGATCAAATTGGAGAATGATGTCTGAATTAAAGCTGTAGCCAAATGAGTTAGCTTTCCAATACATTTTGCATCGCCTCAATAGGATATCGGAATACAAAGTTATGATAAAAACACTGAAGGAATGTGCAGCTGCCTGTTTAAAACAAGAAATTCCGTTACACAGTCCGTTATATTGAGACCTATTTTTAGCATATAAAGTGGTCGAATTGGAGAATGATATCTGAACTAAAGTTGTAACCAAATGAGTTAGATTTCCAACGCATTTTGAATTGCCCCAATCGGATATCGGAATACAAAGTTATGATAAAAACACTTAAAGAATGTGCAACTGCCTGTTTAAAACAAGAAATTCTGTTACATAGTCCGTTATATTGAGATATATTTTTGGCATAGAAAGTGATCGAATTGGAGAATGATATCTGAATCAAAGTTGTATTCAGATGAGTTAGCTTTCCAACTCATTTTGAATCGCCTCAATCGGACATCAAAATACAAAGTTATAATAAAAACACTGAAAGAAGGTGCATCTGCCTGTTTAAAACAAGAAATTTCGTTACATAGTCCGTTATATTGAGACCTATTTTTGGCATAGGAAATGATCGAATTGGAGAATGATGTCTGAATCAAAGTTGTAGCCAAATGTGTTAGATTTCCAACTCATTTTGAATTGCCTCAATCGAATATCGAAATACAAAGTTATGATAAAAACACTGAAAGAAGGTGCAGCTGCCTGTTTAAAACAAGAAATTCTGTTACATAGTCCGTTATATTGAGACATATTTTTGGCATAGAAAGTGATCGAATTGGAGAATGATGTCTGAATCAAAGTTGTAGCCAGATTGGTTAGCTTTCCAACGCATTTTGAATCGCCTCAATCGAAAATCGGAATACAAAGTTATGATAAAAACATTGAAGGAAGGTACAGCTGGCTGTTTAAAACAAGAAATTCCGTTACGTAATCCGTTAGAACAACAAATTCCGTTAGTTTTTCCGTTAAACCAACAAATTCCGTTAAATAGACACTTTTTATTTATAGAAAGATGTCAGTATCTTATAAAAAATAAAACATTAAAAAAAACTAAATTCTGTGAGTGACATCCTTGGCTTGCCATTAGTGACTGAAGCATTGTCGGTGATTATCGATAGCACGACTTGTGACATTGCCTTTGCTATTTGTTGATTGATTGTGTCGATAATCTTGTACCACCGTTGATAGTATCACCTGCTTTATCAGTATATATTGATTTCCATCAAAATAGCAATAGTAATACCGTCAACAGGCGAAATCGATCATGCAAAATAATAAAAATTATTATTAATCCGATAGTCTAAGTAGTCATACAAAAATAATAATTTTTTTCAAGAAATGTGACACCCTGAATGTTTACTGAATATTTCCATAGGGCCTAAATTTAATTATTTTAATATTGGTCATTCAGCAAATGAAATAGTTCATGTCTAGACTTGTCGATCATCCTAAAGTTAAAAAATTAAAGTGATAAGCTTAACCGACTTCCTAGTATAAAAGATTTATTTCTTCTTTGGTTTCTAGACTTTATTGTAAATTTTATTTGGGTTGAATATTTAAGTATAGTTGATAAAATAATATTAAAGGGTTGTTTGAGCCCCATTTTTTTTTTAAATGCATTTTGAAATAGTGTTATGATGGAGAATGCGTGGCTAAAAAATAAGAAATTTTTTTTGGCTTTACATGTAATATTATTTTATTGAAAAATGTGTAGTTGAAATGAGGTTAAATCACTATTCAAGAATGTATTTTGATGTAAAAAAATGGGGCTCAAACAAGGGCTAATGTTATACTCATTTTATAATTCGTGTTAATAACATAAATCGGGCTTAATAAAAAGTAATTTTGAACTAGTTATGTCCGAATTATTCTAATAGAAAAAAGTACTTTCCTCCGATTGTTTATTAATAAAAAAATGAAATAAAAAAAAAAAATACTGTTATACAAAGGAAATGAAATGATGTATTGTAATTAAATCAATTAAACCTCATTAACCCATTTAACCCATGATAACAACTAATTTAATTAGCCTTATTAATTCTCATTAACCAAGCATTTGGTTTGATTGGAGTTACGTGTGTAAGTGGATGTGAGAGTTATATATACACGCACTAATTTTAGAAGTGGTTTTATTAATAACTAGTGTATGCACGTGCGATACACGTGCTGTAGTTTAGTTGGGTATTTAATAGCGTGTAGTGATTTTAAGTTATTTTTCAGTTAATTTTCAAAGATAAAACGTGTCTCCGTCTGGTCCAAACTAATATAAAAAATAATTAGAAGATGTTTAGAAAATTTACCAAGTATGGTTCAATATGTATTGCAATAATCAACCTCGTATATGTCAAAGAATACAAGTTACTGCGCCCCCCGGGGCACATCCAAGTTGGCAAAGGATGGGCACTACTGGGCTTGCAACCTCAGGGTGGGGAGTTCGATTCCTGGATGGAGCAGCTGAGTGTTGTAATACTCAATTTGGGTGGAGCAGCTTGGTGATGTAATATTCATGGAGGAAGGCTCCCTTGGGGCCAGGAGTATAAAGGGTGCACAGACCCTGGTCAATTTGGGCATATCCCGCGATTAACCTCCACCCATCACTGAGGGGCCGGGGATGGGTGGTCCAGGACATAGTCTAGTGTAAGTTAGGATACCTGGATATCAAAAAAAAAAAAAAAAAAAAAGAATACAAGTTACTGCTAACATAGTTACTGGTATCTGCAATAACTGGTGGTGATAAAAAAAAGTTTTAATGCGTTATTAGTATTAATTTGATTACAATTCAACTTTCCAATCAAAAAGCAAAATTACGTTTCTTTGTTCATCAAAATGAGAGTACATGAAGCCAAAATGAGGGGCTAAAATGGTCTCCTTCAAAAACTCATCATAATTTCATTAAATTAAAAATAACAACGAAGGCATAAATGTTAATTCTCTCAACATCTTCAACATAATTAAATATTATGTTATTTAAAAAAAAAAAAAGTATGATCAGAACACAGATTTATGACTCCTATTAGGGATGTAAAGCAACCCTCTGTCGAGTCAAGTATGTATGCCTAATCGTCACCAAATGTGTTCTTCCCTGCACCAGTCAACATTAGTTTCAAAATTGTTAGTGTTTCGCGTGGTTACTCGCTAACAATTAAAAGAGGATCAGACGATTGTGTAAGGGACAAACCTCTTGGAACAAAGTCCCAAAAATGGGTGTTTATCGAATATGAAAATTACAGTTTGGATACGGACAAGATGCCTCCAAGGGGCGCAAGCACACAAGTACAAGGAGATTGAAGTAATTAAAGTTAATCTAAGAAAAATAAATTACATATTCTCTGTTTGAGAGTAAATTTTGTTGGGGCTGTCTTCATTGATTTCCTCTTCCTTTTATACTCCTTGGGCGGTTCTCAACCGTTTGGACTCTGCTCGTAATTACTTATTTCTTTCATAGTGGCTGACTGGCCAATAACTACCATTTGTTACTTCTACTACCACATTTTCTTCATAACCGCTTGTCACTAATTTTATCAAATCGTGGGATGTAATCGTGATGTGCTCAAACCGCCTCAAACCGTGACTTTTAGATAACCACAGGGTTTAGTCATCGCTAGGATTCTGGGCGATCCAGCAATTTGGGCGATGACACCTTCACTCTGGGCGTCTATAGGGTATTTTATTCGCTCAACATTTGGGCGTTCTGCAAGCTTGGGCAACGACGTTCCTTTGTTTGTGGACTTCTTATCCTTTGCTTGGGCTTTCATCTTGGATTCTCAACTGGGTTTCGCTCTTTGGGCCATTTAATTTGGGCTGCACTTTTAGTGTGTCAACAATTACCCTCCAATATGGCAGAATTAATATTCAATAATTAATTTTTGCCATATTCACTTCGTATTGTCCAACAACACTTGAAATTCCCAATAATTTCAATCATCACTTTCTTCTACACTAAAAAAGGTGTAACTTTACAAACCCTTATAAATCCGAAGGACACGCCATTTCGTCGTACCATTAAACCACGTTTCAGCATTTCGCACTTCGTCTTCGCTATATTTACTGTTCATCTTCTTGCTTCCTTGCTACGCTTCTCAGGCAAACTCTAGCAAACTTATTTTTCTCATCCAATGGCCAGTCCACAAGCTCAGCCTAATGCTCTCTTCAGTTTTGAGGACTTCCAAAACCTCCTCACTAGACCATACGTAAGTCCATCCTATCTTTCTCAAACCAATCCAGACTCAAATGAATTCTATTTAGGTCCATCGTTTAAAGATGCCGAATCGGTGGGGAAAACGGCAGTCGGTCAACTATTCCCCTGCACTGAGGACCTTCCCTTCTTTAACTCGCTGCCATTGAAATCAATCCAAGAACGCGGTATTCGTACTTGGCCTAAAGCTGATTCTACTTTCCGTTTTTGGCATGCACGTTTAATGAAACGTGGCCCCACTAAAGCCCTTTTTGATCGTGCAAGGATTTTGGACATGTTAGAAATTACACTCCACCCCCCAATTTATGATTCAACGCTTTTCCCCATCGCGTTGAGTTTTTGGTCTTCTGAGTATAATACTTTCGTTTTCCCCCTTGGTCCAATGTCCGTTACTTTGAGGGATGTAGGGGTTTTAGTAAACTTTCCCCCTTTAGGCGACACTATATCCCCTTCCCTTTTAGTCACTGGTGCTGCCCCAAAGTTCGATAAGAAGATCACTGAATCTTATTCGAGCTTGCAACACCCTTATGCTACTTCCGCTTCTGAACCCAGCCATGCTGAACGTGTGGCTTTGTTCCAGGTCTGGCTTTGTAAATATGTTCTTTGTGTCCCCAGCCTGAAACCTTTTATGAGCTACCTGCCTATATCACACGAACTGGCACGTGGCCGATCCTTGAATTTATGTTCATTCTTTTTGGCTGTCTTTTATAGAGGTATGGCTTTCCTCCAATTCCAACTGAAGAGTGGTACCTCCCCTACAGGCAGCGGGCCTCTTTGGTTAGCACAATTATAGTTGAGGGCGTATATCCCACAACTAGGTGCTATGCCTTCTCCTCCTAGGTCGGTTGCCTGCTATGGGTTATTCATTCATCAGTTGAGCCTTGTAAATATGTCTGACATGGATGTTTTCACTTTCTTTTATACTTTGAATTCAATCCCTTCATTCTTTCCTTTTCCTGCTCATCAAATTCCCATTTTTGTTCGTCCTCCTTCCACCATGGATGACGTAGGCTCATCTCTGCCCGTCTGGGTTCAATTTCTAGTCGGGAAGGAATTGTTCCATGATATTTTGACCGGAACAAACGCCAAAGCTGGGGTTGAAATATATGCCCCCCAATTCTTTGCCTGTCAACTGAGATTCGGCCAAACATGGAATGTTCCTCCATGCTATTCCAAGAATTTGACAGAGCGTTTCCATCTTATAAATAAAATCGAGGCTGAAAGCATCGATGCTCTTAATAAGCTCTTAGCCCAAGGGTTTTCTTTTGCTCCTTTCAATTGTTACACATCCACTTTTTGATCAGCTCTGGCCATCTGTGAAACGTAGGCTATTTGCTGTTAATGCCAATAATGCCTTTCACCTATTGGATCGGTCAGAGACCTCTTCCATTTCTCCCACTCTTGTCACCCCTTTGTCCATTAGGCGTCCCTCTCCGTCGTCCTCAATTCGTGCGAAGCGTTCAAGCCTTCCCACTGCTTCTTCACCTGCCCAAGCAGCTGCAACCAAAGGCACTTCCAGCCGTAAGCGATCAGCTACCGCTTCTCAAATTTTGCAAGACGATGCTGAGGGCGATGATGATGATGTGCCTTTATCCACAAGAAAAAGGTAACTGGATTTGTTTATTCCATGAAATACTGTCTTTCATGTATTAACGTTTTTCTTGAATTTTCAGAAGAGTTTGGCTTCTCCTTCTAAGGCTTTAACCTCAGCGTCTCCTGCTCCAGTTCCTGCTGTTGTAACCGTTTCAACCGGATCATCTGAGGAGGGGGTTTCACTCAAAGAGAAACCTTCAGTTCCAAAGTCTTCATCCCAACCTACTGAAACACTGCAGACTTCCCAGGGCATCCATTCCTCAAGTACTGAACCAGCAAGTAGGGCATCTTTTGGTACTTTCACTCTATTTATTGATTTAGCAGTTTTTTGACTTATTGTTCCCTGGGTGCATCAGGCGTTTCTATGGACCTGCCCATTGTGGTAAGGTCGACTTACTCAGAGAAAGGGAAGTCTTCGCGGATGGTGGGGCCGATTGATGATGATCCTGAACATACGAAGGTCGCTGATGAGGTAGCTCATATTCCTCTTTCGTTCTTTGCCTTACTTTTAGTAGTGGCAGTTTTAACACCGGCATTTTCTTTCAGTGCACTAATATCGTTGTGCGCTCTATCCAAGACTTGCTTTCTTCTTGGGGACAAATGAAGACGTTCTGTCCTTCTTCCAGCCATCCTTCTGACTCCTCAGAAGCAAACATGGAGATCCTTAAACAATCGATGCTTGAGTATGTTGCCTTCATGGACATGGATGTTCATACGGCCAGTGCTGCCAAACAGAAGGAGAAATTTGATCTTTTGAGCACCAAGTTGGCATAAGCACTTACGCTTCCATCGCTCAATGTTTCTTCTAACTTCAAGGCGACACTGAAGGTCATTCACTCTGAAATTCTTTCCTTGCTGGCTAGAAATGTCGAGTCGAAGGCTAAAAGCACTCGGTATCTTCGTGTCTCCTCTGAGAAGGAATATCTGCTTCAGGAGATTAACAACGCCGATGCTAAATTGATTGAAGTCTCCTCTGAAATTAAGGCTGAAGATTCTTTAATGATGAACTTGGCTGCAGAGATGAAAGAACTTCAAGCAAGGATGGATGATTGTAAGGCTAGGATAGTTGCTAAAGAATGTAATGCTTCCCAAGAAGTAGAGCGAACCAAGTCTTTGGTTGAACATTACCAACAGTTGGAGGTTGATGATGAAGTTGTAGCTGAGATAAATGCCACTTCTTCAAGGCAGGATGAGGATTGGGCGAAACTTAGGGAACAGCTGAGGTCTGCTTGGGGTGAATTGTAATCAAGACGTTTTGACGTCTTAATTTTCATTTGTAATTAACTTCCATGAATGAACTAGCTGTAACAGCAGTATTTATTATCAATGAATGATTCTTTTATCTCCTCGTGAACTAATTGACGTTCTTTTCCTTAATCGTCAACCCCCCAAGTATTTTGTTATCTTGTATTTGAGTCCATATACCTGGCCCTCTAATCTCCTTTTCCCAAGATTTTAGGCCATTTAATTCATGTATGTGGCCTTTCGCATTCTGTCTTTTCATCTCCATGCCCTTATAAATATACATTCTTGCACTCATCATCTTCATCCTCGTTCCTAATCCTTTCTCTAGGAATTATCTTGCTGCCATCGTTTAGCATCTTGATAATTCATCTCTAGTTCCGTCTTCTGTAGAAATGGGTCAGTTGATCCGTATGGGAGATATATGAAATGTTTCTTGGCCAGCAACAAAATTCTTTCCATCCATCAATGGTGGAAGGGAATATTTCTGGGCCACTTTGCTTGTTGAGAATGCTTCTCAGCCTTTTTTGCTCTCTATTGCAGCGACGCATTTAGGAAGGCGGCTGGTCCCAGTCCACAATTTTCACCGTTGCTGCCAAAAAGACCATAATTGTTTATCCCTAGTTGTAACTCGTAGGAGGTTTTATACTTTTGCTCATAGGAGGCTTTGCACTCTTGTATTCCATGGATGTAACCAACATTTACTTAATAAAAGTTTTGTTTGAACGTATTTCGTTATTTTTTTATTTGGCTATCATCGCTCAATAGAACTTACATGCTTAAGTCTTTATTTGTTCGTTTTTCCACAAGGAAGGAACATATTTCTTCAAATATTTGCCATTGATGAACCTCACGTGATTGGTACCATCTAAATTTTCTAAATGGTAGGCTCCATTAGGCAACACACTTCTCACTTTGTATGGTCTTTCCCAATTTGGTGACCATTTCCCGTACTTTGGGTCCTTGCTATCCAAAGGGAGTATTGTTTTCCAAACCAAATCGCCCGAACTGAAGGACTTGGCTATTACCTTTTTGTTGTAAAACTTAGCCATTTTTTGTTTCTGGACTTGCAATCTATTCAGGACGTCCAACCTTAATTCGTCCAATTCCAATAAGTTTTGGACGAGTAACTCTGTGCGTTCGTTGTCGCCCAGGTTATTTTGTGAACATACTCTCATTGACTGCACGTTGATTTCCATGGGCAGCACTGCGTCTTGTCCGTATGTTAGCTGAAAAGGGGTAACTTTAGTGCTTGTGCGTGGCGACGTCCTATAGGCCCACAAGGCTTTATTCAAACACTCGTGCCAATCTCTGGCATTTTCGCTTATCATCTTTCTTACGATATTCTTCAGAATCTTTTTAGAGGATTCAGCCTGACCATTGGATTGAGCGTAATAAGGCGTGTAATTTACCAACTTGACCTCAAATTCGCTCAAAAATTCCTTCACTTGATCCCCATTCAAGGAAGTCCCATGATCCACCATCAGGGTTTGTGGGATCCCAAACCTATAAATGATATGATCACGAATGAACTCTATAACACTCTTCTGAGATATCTCTTTTAGAGGTATTGCCTCTACCCATTTGGTGAAGAAATCTGTTGCCACTATAATAAACGTATGTTGCTTGGACGATGGTTGATAAATCTTCCCTATTAAGTCTATCGCCCAACCTCTAAACGGCTATGGCTTAATGATAGGTATCATTTCTCTAGCTGGCGCTCTTTGAATTGGTCCATGTTTTTGACATGCCAAACACCCTTTTGCATATTGGACACACATTTCTCTCATCTTAGGCCAAAAATATTCATTTCTAATAATTAACCACCTCATCCTTTGGCCAGTTTGGTGGGCTCCACAAATTACTTCCATGTATTTCAGCCATGATTACCTTAGTTTCTTGTAAGTTTACACATTTCAACAACACCCCATCTGGGCGTTTCTTAAGCAATTCGCCTTCGATCAATGTGTAATTCAATTATCGTAGCCTTATCTTTCTACTGTTCTTTTTACTTGGTTCTTTCAAAAACTCTTTTATCTCCACCATCCAATCCATTGCGTCTCCTTCTTGTATGCAATGAATTCCAATCCTATTTGCCCTCCTTTGTACAACGGGCAATGTTGTTCCATATTCACAAGTGGGTTCCATATCTAAAATTTTTAAGTAACCTGAGGCCGTTTGGGCTAGTTTGTTCGCTATGTCATTGTACATTCTATTGACATATTGAAGTTCCACTTGGTCGAACTCCTCTAGCAATTCTTGGGCGATTTCATACTGACTCATGACGAAATCACTTTGATATTTAAAATTGCCAGTGAGTTGGTAGATCACCAACTGGGAATCGCCCTTAACAATCACGTTTTTTACTTCCATTTAGATCAGTAACTCTAGGCCGACAATCAATGCTTCGTATTCGGCCCGATTATTGGTGCACATTCTATCTAATGTGAATGCAAATTTATAACAAACTCCTATAGGATTTATTAAGGCTATTCCTACCCCTACACCTTTGGAAGTTTTTGATCCGTCGAAATATAAGATCCATGGTTTCAACTCGAATGAGTCTATTTCTAATTTAATTTCTTCAGGCATATCAAGGCACGGGTGATTGGCCAAGAAATTAGCCAATACTTGATTTTTCACTGCATTCTGTGGTACATATTGTATTTCAAATTCGGATAATGCCAAAGTCCAAAGGCCTATCCTTTGGTGTAAAATAGAGCGAGAAAACATGTACTTTACTAGATTCACTTTAGAAATTAGATAAACTGTTACAGGCCGTAAATAAGCCCTTAACTTAGTACATGTGAAATATAAAGTGAGACATAATTTCTCAATAGCAGAATAATTACATTTGCATTTTGTCAAACGTCTACTTAAATAATATATTGCCATTTCTTCACCAAATTGGTCGTCTTGCGCGACCATTCCAGCTATCGATTCTTGTTCAGCCGATATATACACCTTTATTGGCTATCCTTGGATAGGTGACACCAACACTGGTGGATTTGATAAATACTTCTTTAGGCTATCAAAAGCTTTTTGATGTTCTTCCTTCCAGACGAGTTTGTCCTGATTTTTCAACTTTAGGAGAGGCGAAAAAGCTTTTGTTCTCCCTACACAATTAGAGATAAAACGTCTTAAGAAATTTACTTGGCCCAGAAATCGTTGCAATTCTTTTTTGTTACTAGGCTGTTTGGCCTATAAAATGGCCTTTGCTTTATTCTTATCGAGTTCGATTCCCCTTTGGTGCACTAGAAAGCCAAGGAAATTCCCGGTATTAGCACCAAATGCACATTTCAAAGGATTCAATTTCAATTTATATTCGCTCAAATGAGCGTTTCAGTTGTTCGAAATGATCTTTCTCTTTAACAGATTTGACCACAATATCATCCACATACACTTTAACAAACTTGCATATCATGTCATGAAAGATTAGATTCATTGCCCTTTGATAAGTTGCTCATGCATTTTTCAGGCCGAAAGGCATAACTATCCATTCGTAACACCCTAAGGCCCCTGTGCATCTAAAGGTAGTTTTGTGTATGTCTTCTTCAACTATATATATTTGGTTATACCTTGTATACCTATCCATAAAGGAATACACGACATGTCCGGCAGTGGAATCAACTAAGGAGTCTACCGTGGGCATTGGATATTCATATTTAGATGTCGCTAAATTCAGATTTCTAAAGTCTATGCACACCCTTAATTTATCATTCTTTTTTAACACTGGCACAATGTTAGATAACCACTCAACATATCCGTCGTCTCCGATGAAGCCTCGCTTAACAATCGCTCAATCTCCTTTTTAATTTCAGGTAGTACGTTATGAGCAAAACGTCTAGGAGGCTATTTATGGGGCTTAAAATTTAATTTAGTTGGCAATCTATGTTCCACTAAGGTTTTATCTAAACCAGACATATATTCATACTCCCAAACAAAATAATATTTATATTCTTTTAATAAAGCGATTAATGTTGTACTAACCTCTTGACTAAGCATCTGGCTGATAAATGTTGGGCGATCCTTTCCTACGTCGCCAATGTTTACTTTGACCAAAGAGTCTTGTGCTTAAGCGTTCCCAGGCTTGTTGATCCTCATTACTTCATCGTCCATGTCCCTTGTAGGCACTTCTTCTTTTAAGCAATCCACCTTCTTGACCTATTGGTCAACACTTTGTTCCAATTTGAATACTGCCAATTTGTCTCCCAATATTTTCAATGCTACTTCTTTTTTGATTTTCTCTTGACATTATTTATTGAAAGCCACTAGTCTGGCTTTAAAGGCCTGGATCTCGGCCACATGCTCTTTTGGTTGCCAACTCATCAATGTTCTTTGATCGTTCTTTTGCCAATCACTGGCTCTTCTAGGGCCACTATGTTTGGCCTCATTTGATTGAACATTTCAGCGAGTGCTTCTACCGAAAATGGTTCTTCACTTTGTGCGACGACTTGAGTTTCTTCTCCATCTTAGATTATCCTGATAGGTCCATAATTTCCTTCGTACATGAATCTTTCTACCGAGTTAGCTTCTGCAACAAAAGGCCTATGATCTGCCTGTACCACTTCTGCTTTACCTTGGTCATTCCAGAAAACTAAGCATTGATGGAGCGATGATGGTATACAACGACTTCCGTGGATCCAGTCTCGTCTTAGTAATATATTGTAACTAGTAGGACCATCAATGACAAAGAAGACTGTGGTCCTAGTAGTTGTTCCTACAGTTATATCTAGTGCATTACTCCATTGGCCGAGGTTGCTCCTCCATTAAAGTTTGTGAGAATGACTTTTGTTGGGATCATGTCATCCTCTATTTTCGCGAATTTCCTCATCATCCTTAATGGGATAATATTTATGGCTGCCCCATTATCAATAAGCACCTTCACCACGGGTATGCCATTGACCAAGGCCTTCACATAAAGTGGCTTTAAATGCTTGGTCAATTTCATGGTGGGTTTTTTGAAGACGACTTTTTCTGCTGCATCAATTTCTACTTCCTGTTTATCCCCTGTCGACTTGTCCCTTTGTGATAATTCAACTTCCAATACATCGGGCTGAGTACTTGTCTATGGGGCACTATCTTCATCCTCCAGTATTTCTCCAGCAGTTACCTAGCCTGTTGGGGGAGGCAGTATCCTTGGAGGAGATCCGTATTTCTTAGAGCGAGGTACCCTTTTCTTCCTCTTGGGTGTTCCATATAGTACGTAGAAATCGAAAGAACGCCCAGATGGTTCTCCCAACAAATCTACTTCACGAACCCCTTCCCGATGCAATTGTTTCAGCAAAGTATTGCACGATACTCCTCTTTTTCTCCTCTCTTCTTCAATGTCAGTCATACCATCATCCTCTTCATCTTGTATTTCTTGAGACATCTGATCACCTTCACATTCCAACACACATGCTTCTTCCTCCTTATTCTTGAATTCATTGGCTAACAGATAATTATTAGCCATGACGGGAGGTAAGGTACCGAACTGCATAGTAAGGGGTGGTTCTGTATCTTTTTCGTCTCTTTTGCTTCGATCAAACTTCGACTCCCAGAAGAACTTTCTGGCATTTCTTCCATTGATTATCCGGTGCCAGTTTCTTCACTATCTTCGAGAGCACTTTGATTAACTATTTCCAGTACTTTTGGCCCTTTAGGACGTGGCATTTCTTGTTGCTGCCTCATCATTCGTCCATAATTCCGCTGAAATCGTCTTTGTTGAGTCCTGGTCATTTCATTAAAAGGCACAACACGTCTTGCATTATACTGATATGAGTGCCACACATTAGGCTGGCGAGCCTGTGGTCTAAATAATCTCTCATGCTTTGTTGGCTTGAACTGCCTTTTCAAAGGCGGTCCTCTATAGAACGATCTTGCCTCCTGTTTGGAACAGACTCAGGGTGATGGTGATTCTGCCATACTTCTGGTTTCTCAGTATTTGCTCTCATTTCTCCTTTACATCTGGCACACAAAACATCTTCGTTCTTCATGGGTTCCTTTCCTTTAATACGTTCAAACACGCTGGTATGTGTCTCAGAGTCTTCCTCATCATCGATAACCAACTTGAATTTTGGCAACTTATTTTTAAGACTGGTCGTCACCATATTCACTTTAAACTGGCTCTAGACAAAGCAACATATAATTGTCCATGAGAAAATACAGATTCCGGAAGATACAACCCAACGAAATCTGAAGTTTGACCTTGTGATTTATTTATTGTTATTGCAAAACATGGATGAGTTGGGAATTGAGTCCTTTTAAAAGGAATTGAAGTTTTATCACTTTCAAGTGGTATAAACGGAATCCTAGGTAAAAATACTCGCTTTCCACGGTATTCTTCAATAGCAATTCCTGCTTCAATTACATTTCTTTCGAATCTTCGACAAAGAAGTCTTGTTCCATTATATAAACCTTCGGATGGGTTAATATTTCGAAGTAACATAATAGGACAATTCTCTTTCAATGTGAGTTCATGTGGTGGAATACTATTTGGAGTTAACGTGTTTAAAAAATCTTCTTGGATATTTTGTTCGGATCTGTCAATGGATTCATCAAATCTATAATATGTAAATATTTTCCCAGGAATTTCTTTGAGTAAAATATTATTTATTTGATCTACACATTCATTTTTTGGTGTCAAGATGACTCTATTAATCACGGTATCTAGATTTTCCAAATAATTGTCTATATTCGGAAAAACCACATTAATCAAATGTTTCAGAGATTGAAATTCGTCTTCAAATTGTATTGTTATATCAGCTGGAAGTGTAATCATTTGATAGGAGTGTTCTTTCTCTGTACCATTTCTGATAAATGGTAAATGGGTAGAAGAAGGCCACAAATATGAAAAAACTAAATTCACTTTCATTATGTCTTCTTTTTTGCCTCTTTGGACAATTGGTAAAACTTTTCAAAAATCACCACCTATTACAATGACTTTTCCACCAAACGGTACATCTATTTCGTTTATATCTCTTAACATTTTATCTAGAGCTTCCAAGGTGTAACGATTCACCATTGGTGCTTCATCCTAAATTATTAATTTAATCATTCTGAAAAGATCTGCCAATGCAGACTGTTTACTTATTGAACAACCAACACCAAAAGTTATATCTAAGGGAATTTTAAATTTAGAATGTGCAGTTCAACCACCTGATAATATGGAAGCAGCTACTTCAGAAGAAGATTTAGCTATAGCAATCAGATTTCTTAAGCGTACAGCTGCTAATAAAGCTTTATATAAATATGTTTTACATGTACCACCAGGTCTATTGACAAAAAACATGTCATTGCCATCATTCAAGATTCGGTGAAAAATTGTATTATAAGCATACATTTGCTCTTTATTTAAAGAATTTGTATCAAAAATGTCATTTTGATTACCACCATTCTTCAACTCTTCAGAAATTAGGCTAGCCAATGTTTCGTCTTGTCCCATGCTTATATGAAAGGACACTAATTGGTAATCATTTATACTTTTGTTCAATGGTTCTAATGTACAATGTATACATTTTAATGTTTTTATTTCAGCATCGTTAGACGACATACCTTGTTGTATGAAATCTTCAAACATATAACTCTTAAACTTATTCCATAACAATTGTGGATTGTTAGGATTACAAAACGTTAATATTGTAGCAAATAACCTTCAAAGTGAAGAGGGCATTTGATAAACAATTGCTTCTGCTAAACACAGCTCACAATTATTATTTCCACTTAATAAACCATGTAAAAGAGCTATTTCACGAAATGTGGATGTCAATGTACCATTTACGGTTCTTAATTGTTGAAAAGAAGTTGATCCTTTAATGTGATTTAACAAAAGGCGTAAATAATATCTTTCACCTTCAGATCGATTAGCTGTAACTATTCTAACAATTACATTTTTTTCTTTCTAGGAGTCCAAATTCGTCTATTTGCATCACACACAAAATAAGAAGGGAAATCTCAATTCGTAAGTGATCTAGCCTTTTCATTTGTAATATTGGTACGAAAGAATTCAATTAACGTTGTTTTTCGTGTATAATCTCTACTTATAACCGATTGTAAATTATCACTGTCTTTACCTGAAAATAAGTTGGGTTATTGTCAGATGGTAACAGCTGGTTTATATAATGATAAACTTGTCCTTGAACCCTAAATGTATAAATGCCTTTATTCCTTTTGCATAAATCTTTATCGTACTTAACGCCAAACGATGTAAATGCAAAATGGTTGTTATAACTTCTTGCAACTTTCTTGAAATCCAATGCTTCGACCGAATTTGAAGTAAATAATTCATATAATTTATTAGGTACACTATTGTGATCTCGTGTACAAATTCTAGTTGTTGAAGATACATTTTAACTACAGTTGGCAACTACAATAAAACAAATTGCCATTAAGATTAAGATATACAATTACTGTTGATTTGTAAAGAATGAAAGCAGCTCACGAAGTAAATTTCATGCTAGGAAACATAGGTAACAAAAGGGCAAAAATTCATACACTTACTTATTTCAGGTTCGAAAGAATTCTGATCTATTATATTATCTGTATAACCTTGATCTTCAAGTCCAAGATGCCTAACATGCTCTACAGTTAAACAATTTGGTAAAAAAATAGTCAACAATTTTTATCATGTAGGTTATGAAAAAATAAACCATAATACCTCTATGAAAACATTTTAGTATACCTATGAAATTCACACACAGAAGATTGTATGGAATGACAAAATGTGTATCCATTTCAGAAGCGTTATAGCTAAATTCTGCAGATGCATCAGGTGTAGTGGAATTCAATGCAAGAGTTGCACACACGAAAAGAATGAAAAGAAAATAAGTAAAGATATCTACATCAATTAACATATATAATAGACAAACTTAACATATCAAATTATTTTCCTGGAAAAGCAGTATAAGTAAACTCTTTACAAATACTTTCTTCTAATATTCTCTTCCTTCTTAGATGACGATTATGTGTACTTGCAGTTGCTCTTCTTTGAGCATCCACTTCCTGTAATCATGCATCACGCAACTCTCTTGCTTCGGCGTATGATTCTCGACGTCGTGAATTCCAACTTTCTTTTGCTTTAGCATAAATTTCTCTACGACATTTTTTCCATACTTCACAACTTCCACCACTACCATCGGCAACATCCATAAGATAAATAACTAAATATAATAAAATATAGCGTTAACAATGAATGAAGCAACTTCCTCCAACTCTAAGGAAAAAAATGATTTGTTTTTCATTAAACGTGACATGCTCACCACAATTTCTAAAGCATAAACTAAATTTGCAGTTGGAAGAGTAAAATATGAGCACAATGGAGTGAATTGAAAGAGATTACCTCAATGTGAATTATAGATTTCATGCTTTCAGGCATCCATTCTATAATAATTTACACTTTACATTTTTGTAACGGTACGGATAGCTCCAATTGTGCATAATGACTGTTTTAAGTCATTATATCCAATCTAATCCATATAACAAACACCAATTAAATAACTGACCACATGACATTTATTTACCATTAAAAAATATGAACTTCCTTCAACTCTAAGGAAAAAAATTCCTCATTAGATTTGTTTTCCCCTTAATCAGCTAAGTTAACAAATAGTACAATCAATTAACACCCGCTAATTACATCCAAATCTTTAAAATAAAAAAATTAAAACTGAATTGAGAAAGAAATAAATTAAAAGCAGCTAAATTAACATTAAACCAGAAACTAATCCCAATATGCCAACTATTCCATAATCTCATTTTTAATCTCTTGTTTAATTTTTTACACCCCCAGCACCAAATTCAACCAGCTTTTTTCATAAACTAACCACAATATGCCAACAATAACAAAATTAAAGAACCATAGAAACCACCAAGATTTTAAGCATGATTACACAAAAAAGGTTTCCAACACAATTTGAAGCGCCCCCCAAAATCGATAATATAACAAGGGAATAGAAAAACCCACAAACAAACGAATAAGAAATGTAGTCAATTGAGCATAAGAATCCAAAATTGAGATTATTATTATATATCATGATTAAACATAAAAGAAGGTAAAGAAATAGAAACATGATGAATATATTACGGCTTCCGGTTTGCAGATAAGTTTGGCTACAGTGGAAGTGGCTTAAGCCCAAACAGAATGATAATTCATACCTAATTATTGTTTGAAAAAAATCAGCGGTTGCGATATATAAAGAAATTTGGTTCTAAGTCTTTGAAAGATAGCAGACTCCCATGGTCCAATTTCAATAGCCGACTGAAGAACCCTTAATGGCACAAAACCCCCTTCTTCTCAAAATCCTCGTTCGCTTATGATTCTCTTGCGCAATTCAGGATTCTTCCTTTTGCAGATTCGAATAGATGGTGAATGATTCGTGTGAGAAGATCTCGTTGAAAGTTAGATGGACAGATGAACGGCGGTAGCTGGTAGGGTTTGAGAGTTTTTCCTTTGCACACAAATGAAAGTAGAGATAGGGCTTCTTCCTTTTACGGGTGGGCCAAATAGAATGAAAGGAAATGGAAAAATCACACGACGTCGGTTTGAAATGGGAAAAAAACTTGGTTGACGATTCAATTTCGCGACACCTGTCCAATGCACAGTGTTAGAAAAAGTGGCTCATTTAGTATAGTTAGGATATCGTAAGGTGTTGAGATATTTTTTTAATAATTTTAAGTGATCACATATTAATTGAAACAATCATGCTATAATTACAAACAAATTTGACAAAAAATTTCTACAGACAACACTTGTCATGCATTCATTGAAAGATTAAAAAAAATAAAAACAAAACATGCAAATCACATTTCGCCACGTCACCTTCGATTAAAAATTTGTTAAACATTTTCTATACTTGAGGCTTTTTCTTAATTGACATGTGATACTACAACTCTATTGAGATTTGTACAAATTGTACAACAGATGTTTGATGCATAAAGTTAGGTATAATTTATATTTTCTTTGTGCATTATGCGGTCTACTTTTAATAAAATCCAACTAACAGTATATGTAATTAATGTTTAAGAGAACTAACAATATTTCAAAACCAAAATTGCATTAAATGGAATACTTTATCTTCCAAATGTTGATAAACTGTGTTTAACAACAAATAGCAACTGTTAGCACTTGCAGAAAACATCTAAGGTTAAAAAATAGCATAGCTTAAATTCAAGAATGACAAGGGAATAATTATAGAAAAAGAAGTAAACAAAATCGTACCTAGAAGAATTCACATGCAGCTTAGTGTTTTAATATGAAGAAAGACTTGAATAGCAAATAAAAAATGTCTTGAATGACGCACAAATTAACTTTCAGACGACGTGTAATAAATCTTCAGAGCGCATAAATTAAAAAATGTGGTACCTATCCTGATGTACTGTCCAAAGAATACCATACAACACCATTCTCTCTTTCATTTTCCATTTTCGACAGGAATTGTCACTGAACCAAGAACTCCACTTTTCCAAATTATATCCCAATCATATATTGTCACATTAATCCGCCCATACAATTTACATAAAAAAATCAGTTCAAGAACCAAAACCAAAAATCGCGTATCTGCTAGAACACCTAGACATGCACATTCAAGAAACATAAGATAAAAACTGCACTTACAAGCGACTAATCTTGAGTGATCATTAAAAGAGAAGTAAAGTACAACAGACAACCAAGAAGAGGTGACTGCAGCTTTTAAAGAAACATCATCAGGACAATTGTTGCTCTATTTAGATCCATTCCTAGGATAGAACCATAAGCGCACCGGTAAGACAAGAAAATATAAAATACAGAATTAAATTATGTGCAGTCGGCAAGACAATTGTTGAAAACCCCAAAAACTAACAATAACTGAAATTGATAGAAATGGATACAAAAACATATTGGAGATGCCTCGAAGCAATTGTCAGCCATTTCATATAAGTGGGAGACGAAGGAATTGGAGCACCAAACTTACCGGTTCAACTTGAGTTGCTTGCATATTATCAGGTCCACTACCTTGAACACGAAATAATGCAAGTCCATCATCTTTATATGTATCATCTTTAAGTTCCGTCTCTGATATGGATTGCTTGTAACCTTTACTGAGACCACCCTAGTGACATGTAGAAATATTAACATTAATCATCAATTATCTGATAAGCACTGGGTGTGATATAAGTAATAACTTGACAGGAGATAAATTTCTGGGAATATATGTTCCTAGCATTTGTAACTCCTACCAAACCTTGAAGACAATAAACTCCGAAATATGAAAAAGAACTGGACCGGTTCTTTTCCTTCATAGATGCGAGCCTAGAAATCTACAGAACCAAATTATCAGTATAAATGTAAAACAGATATTAAAATTCAAGAACAAAATCAAAGATATCGAGGAAGGTGTGCCCGAGTAGGTAAGAACTTCAATGACTCTACCATCTTGCTTGCCTGTGAAGTTGATGAGACTCTATCTCCCTATAGAGCATGATTAATAGAAATTAATAATATGGTCAATGACTTCAAATAAACATGATCATGGCATTAGTAGATGTTATATAAAGCAAAAAATAATAATTCACATATATACGGTTATCAATATTACATATTTGCAGGAAGGAGATGAATAAGATCCAGATTACAGCAAACATCAAATAAATAAAAAATTTACTTGAAGCAAACAAAATGAGACAAATGTTAAATCCTTGCATTATATAGGTGAGTCGTGTTTACCAAATATGCATATGATGGAGAAAATCATACTCAGTGTTTGTGCATGTCCACATAATCCAAGACTATAGTTTTTGTTCGTGTTACCTTGCTTTGACTTTCAGTTGGTTCAATCATAGGTGTACCCGGAATTGGCCATGGAATCCATAGTCCATGAGAAGTATAGCGACATCCTCAAGCTCAATTCCAGCAGGATTCTATAGTAAATGTCACTTGCAGAAAGAAAAAGAGATCGTGGAAATTGGAAGGAAGCTGATTGTACGTTACATTTCATCCAGAATTACCTTAAAGCCCCTCAAGTCGATGACGAACTCATGAGCACAGAGACGGAGGGTCGCCCCCCAACATTGTCCGCTGGTCCACTATTCCTAATTAATTTGTAATGTATTTTTCAGTTTTACTCCCGCAAAATTTTGAATTTTTTTTTCATTAATAAATATTGACCCAATAACTTACACTTTATAATTCAACCATACAAAAATATTAGACCTAAACAAAATATCCAATAGTTACTTAAATAAATAAATAGTCCAAATCCAATCCAAAAGCAAATGACCCATTTATGAATCAATTACCCAAAAGCATACCCACATGCCACAGCCCACAAAATGTAATCCCGACTATAGACACCCCTCATTCTTCCTCAAATCTCTTGTCTGCTCGACAGGTGATTGAATTGAACATTGAATTTCAGTACTGATTTGAATTATATTGTGAGTAGTGGGTATTGACGAGTTTGAAGTGATGAGGATAAGGAGAGACCAATTTCAAATGTGCAAGTCAACTCTACCATCTGTTATATAGATAGACAATTTACTTTTTGTCTTTTTGATGTCCATCTAACGTTCATGTTTTCAATTTGTATAGCATTAGACACATAGATGGATATATTGTTTTTGTATCAACAAACTGATTGTCTTTTTGGTCAGTCAATCTAAGTTGTCTATTTTGGTACTCAAAATCATCGTTTTCAATCCGCTTAGTTTAAAAAAATTTCGGGGCCCACCCCCCGTATTTTTGCCCCCACAAGATTGAAATCCTGGCTACATTCCTGCATGAGCAATCGTACCATTGACACCACAGAAAAAGACAGAGTAGTACTTCTGTCAATTGCAAGTGTAAAATATTAACAAGGAAAAGAATGATTGCGAATACGGTAGCAAATATTCTCTAAAGAATGAGTGTTCATGCTCAATTTTCAATAATAGAAAATGATGTATCAAGGTCATATTATGTATGAAGGAAAAATGGCACACTTAATAATGTTAAGGAAACATAATTGAGAAAAGGAAAAAAAAAACACGCACACATACATTCTTCTTGACACAATTATTAAAGGTCATGACTGCGCATAGGACCCCTCTATTTTGGTCTTTCTTATGATTAAACAGAATGCCAAACACTAAACTTAGTGAAATGATAGTGAGGAAAAAGAGACCTCCAAACGTTTTGCAATATAGTTTACATTCAACATAGCTATCTTTGATGCTTCTGTTAATCCTTTTGACCCCATCATAGCGATGTAGGTGTATGATATTGGCAAAATGAGTGCAGAGCCCCATCACGAGGCAAAAATAGTACCTAGGGGCTAAAACTTGTCGGAGGCTAGTATGCTTCATGTTGATATCTACAACACTACAAAGATGTCAAATTATAAACCATAAAAACCGAAAAAAACGTTTTCAACCTAGCCACTACAGAATATCTACATTTACGAAACGAAACGAATCAATTGATTTTTATGTACTTACCATAGGATGTGCCAGATGTTTCTTCACACCAATAGTATCACAAAATGAAGCTTAAGGAAGAAAATAGTCAATGAAGAGAATGGAAGAAAATGAATGAACTTCCCGTTGAAAAAAATTGTATACAATTACAGCATATATACACAACAGAATGAGTGCTAAACAAGCCGTCTAACAGATTTGGAAAGAGAGAGAATCTGCATATTCTACACAATTCTTCAACCAGTTACCAAGCTCTCCATCACGAGAAAGCCAAATGCACTATAATGGTAACTTACAAACAAGGAGTACTGATCAAAGTCAAATGCACTATAATGGTAACTTACAAACAAGGAGTACTGATCTTTAAGTAACTTACAACAAGGAGCACTTATCCTTAGGTGACTTACAACAAGGAGAACCTATCTTTAAGTGACTTTCAATAAGGAAAACTTTTCCTTAACAACAATCGAGTTTTCACAAGGCTCTCGAAACTACCAAAGAATAAATGATAATTTTACAATTGAAAGAACTTTCTTAACAAATGACATAATCAAGTCAAGTATTTAGAGAGTTAGGATAACACTTCAATAGATAGCAAGTGATAAAGCTCAAGTATTTGTGTTGTAAACTTTGATAAATAATGAATAATGAAATAGTTTATATCTTTGTATCAAAATTTTTCAACCTATGATCTCTCTTAACAAATAATACAAATTAAGTATGAAGAGAGATTTACACTTAAATATAAGTATTGGCAAAAAATTTTTTTTTATCAAGAATGAAGAATAGATGAGATTGAGAAAGTTTCTTTGCAAAAGGAAATCTTGATGAGATAGATGAAAATTAGTTTGATCAATTAAGAAATTCTTTGTAATCAATGAAAAGCATTTTTATACAAGTGATGGATTATGAAAATAATTTGAGATTTATGCACTTGCTAAGAATCGATGAGTTAATACCTTTACATTTAAGTTCCGATAAACTATTTCTACACTTTAATCTTCAAAGTTCATGTTCTCTTCGAGTCTCATTTGATTGCTTGTTCTTCAACAGATGATGATTTGAGCATTTGAATGCTTAAGAAAATATATTCATGAAAAACTCAAGAAACAAAACTTGTTAGAAACATAAGCGTATTGTTTGTTATAATCAAAACAAGTTGAGCAATATTGAATCATAGGTCAACAATTTCCCCCTTTTAGATTATGACAAACAATATGTGATTTGTAGTGATTTGTAGAAATATACAAGATATTCCCCCTATCTTTTACACATCAATGAGAACCAAGTTTGTATCATATATAGTATGATGTTCTAGAGACATGTATTTCCACAATTCATTGACACAGTAAGTCACATCTAGAAGTCATCATACGTAATAATTGAACTCACAAATTCCATAATGATAGTTGAAGTTACAAATTATAATTGCAAGTCATAGTTCATAACAAAACAAGTCACAAGTACAATCACATTTTCTATCCTTTTTCCCCTTTGGCATCATAAAAAAGGAATGGGGACAATGAAGCTAGCAAAATTCCCCCTTAATTGAGGCATAGGTGCAAGTTAGGAGAAAAAACAAGTGAAAGTAATCATAGGTCATGACATGAAAAATAAAGTATGAGTTCAGAAACGAAAATAGAACTGAGAGATAACGTTTTAATCTTCCACAGGTGGAATAGGCCTACGAGGGTAAATGGAATACATGTGTGCAAAGAAGGCCTTTTGAGATAAACTCATTTGCTCTATTCGTTGATCAAGCGCATTGACGGTAGTAGTAAGAGAATGAATTTGGCCTTGTAGGATGTTGAAATGATCTTCGATCATATATCGGCCGGGGGTTGGTGCTACTTGTGGAGTAGGACCCCTATGTTGTGCTCGAGGAGAATCATCACCTTCATCACCATCGTAACCATGACCACCCATTTTTTCTTTCACCTCTTCTAAAGTGAATGGCCAAATAGTAGGCCCTAAGTTATTGTCGAAGCCTTGAGTATGACACACCCATTATCCATTGCCTTTAACGATTTTCATACGTTTAAGGGTGTTGATATTAATGACATCGATATGTTTGGGCTTAAGAAAAGGTTCATCATCTAATGACATATTGAAATGTTGAAACAGTCGGGCATGGGTATGTCATCTTCAACATTTAATGAGCTGTTTCCCCTTTCTTTGATTTCTTCTTTGGAGGCAGGGTTATTTTCGGAATCTTCAATTTTTAGTGAGAGAAATTTTTTATTTTTCAAAATTTGTTGAGAGAAGTAGTGAAAGATGATGGAAAAAAGAGTAGGTAGCAAATTTTGAAGTGGATTAATGCTTAAAAAAAAATTTTGTAATGGGATTTTGAAGAGAAATCAAGATTTTTGAGTGATGAACTCAAAAAACCAAATCTTGAATTTTCTTGATGAAAAATAGAAGAAAATCTTGAAATTTTATGAAAAAAGTGTGATGAATTTGATAGATTTGATGAAAAGTTGAAGTGATTTTGATGTGGAAGATGAAAGTTGTGAGATTTGAAGAGAGAAAGATGAGAAAAATCACACCTTAGGGATGAAATTCTAGTTTGGAAAAGATAAGTTCTGGGGAAGACAAAACGTCAAAAAAGAAGAAAAATGACTGAATCAAGGATTTTCAGTCGACCGAGAATTTTCAATCGACCGAAATTTCTAAGGAATTTTCGGTGACTTATCTTTCGGTAGACCGAAATTCGCGAAATATCGACCGAAAATCTGAAGAGAAAAAAAAAAGAGAGAGTTTTGAGCGCCTCTGTTTGTTTCGGTAGATCAAGTTCGGTCGACTGAAGTTATGAAATGGTCAACCAAAATATAATGAATGCAATTTTTCATTTTAAACACATTTAATCACAAATCTCAGATTCATCGATAATACCTAAGCCTTTATGAATGTAAGAAAATCTAGCGAGAGCTTGAGGTTTGGTAAGAATGTCAGCCAACTATTTTTCGGTACTTACAAATTTCAAATAAATATCACCTTTTTGCACATGATCTCTAAGAAAATGATGTTGAATTTCGATGTGTTTTGTACGAGAGTGTAAAATGGGATTCTTTGACAAATTTATAGCACTAGTGTTATCACACATAATAGGAGTATTTTCAAATGTTAAGTGATAATCGCTAAGGGTTTGTTTCATCTAAAAAACTTGCAAAACAACAAGCGGCTGATATGTATTTCGGTTTCGGTGGTTGAAAGTGCAACAGAATTTTATTTTTTGCTAAACCATGACACAAAGGCAAAGCCTAAAAAGTGACAAGTTCCGCCTGAGCTTTTTCAATCAATCGTGCAACCCGCCCAATCGGCATCCGAATAGCTAATAAGGTCAATGTGCGTGCTTTTTGGATACCAAAGGCCCAATGATCTAGTACCACATAAATATCTAAAAATTCGTTTTAAGGTACTTAGATGTGATTTTTAGGATTTGATTGAAATCTAACACATAAGGAAACACTAAACATTATATCGGGTCTACTAGCGGTTAAGTAAAGAAGAGATTCGATCATACCTCGGTATTTTGTTACACCAACTGAAGTGCCGTTCTCATATTTATCCAATTCGATTGATGTACTCATTGGAGTATTCATTGGTTTCAAGTCTTCAAATTCGAATGTCTTGAGCATGTCTATGATGTATATTGTTTGGCTAATGAAGATGTTTTTATTAGTTTGTTTGATTTGAAATCCAAAAAAGAACTTTAGTTCCCCCATCATGCTCATTTCGAATTCCTTGCTCATGCATTTTGAAAACTCTTTACAAAGGAAAATATTGGTTGTGCCAAAGATAATATTATCAACGTAAATTTGTGCAAAAATCATGTAATCTTTTTTTGTTTTGATAAAGAATGTAGTATCCCCATTTCCCATTTGAAAACCATTTGAGATAAGAAATTTACTCAATCTTTCATACCAAACTCTAGGAGCTTGTTTCAAACCGTATAGAGTTTTTCTAAGTTTAAACACTTTTTCCGGAAATTTGTATTTTTGAAACCGGGAAGTTGTTCAACATAAACCTCTTCTTGAATGAAACCATTTAAAAATGTACTATTTACATCTATTTGATAGAGAGTAAAACCTTTATAACAAGTAAAAGCGAGAAGCATGCGAATAGACTCTAATCTAGCAACAGGTGCAAAGGTTTCTTCGAAATCTATACCTTCTTCTTGATTGTAACATTTGGCCACTACTCTAACCTTGTTACGCACAACAATACCATTTTCATTTTGTTTATTTCGAAAAACCCATTTTGTACCAATAATTGTTTGATTATTTGGTCTATCAACCAAATCCCAAACATGATTCCTCTCAAATTGATTTAATTCTTCTTGCATTGCAAGAATTCAAAACTCATCAAATTCGGCTTCTTTAAAATTCTTTAGTTCAATTTGAGAAATGAAAGCACAGTTATTTAGAAAGTTTTTGGTAGAATTCTAGTACTTACACCTTTGGAGGGATCACCAATGATGAGCTCATTTGGATGTGAGGGAACAAACTTCCATTCAATTGGGAGTGTTGGATCATTTTGATTCTTGAAAGTTTCTTCTTGTTGAGAAATTTGTTCTTCCAAGTCTTTGTCTTCAATTTCATTAAGTCTTCCTTGTTTTGAATATTTATTTGCTCAAAAGGGGTTTCCAAACCTATATTGATACCTTTCTCTTGATCAAAAGAATTAGTTTCATCAAAAGCAACATGCATGGATTCTTCCACTACTAAAGTTCTTTTGTTGAAAACTCTATAAGCTTTACTAGTAGGTTTAAAACTTCATTTTTCAAGTTCAAAAATAAAACCCAAGTGAATTTTGAGAAGTCATCAACGATAACGAATGCATAGTGCTTGCCACTTAAACTGGCAGTTTTAGAAAGTCCAAAAATATCCATGTGAAGAAGTTGTAAAAGTTTCATAGTTGAAGATAATTGGTTTTGAAAGAGTTTTTTGTTTGTTTTCCAAATTGATATGCATCACATATTTTGTCCTTTTCAAATTTCAAGTTTGGTAGACTTTTAACAAAACAATTTTTTGAGATTTTTGAAATTAGGTCCATACGAACATGGCCTAATCTTCTATGCCATAACCAAGTATCATCTTCAAAACTTGACAAACATTTTAATTCCTTTTCAAATTCAATGTTGATAACATAAACATCTTTACATCGGCTACCCATGAACAACACGTATTTCGATGTAGCATCCTCAATAAGGCATTTCAAAAAAATCAAATCCAATATGATGGGGATGAAAGATTACCAATATTTTCATTGCCTTTACACATAGTTGACTAATACTTAGCAAGTTATGTTTGATATTATCTACTAACAAAACATTTTCAATAGATGGGGATAAAAGATTACCAATATTTTCATTGCCACAACCAATTGCTCTTTATTTTTGAAGGCACCTGCAAGAATTGATTCAAATTTTTGATCTGGTACCCATTTAACTTTGAATCCTTGATAGTTAGTGCTAGTGGACCCTTGAACTCACTTATTTCTTTGAAAGTATAATTTCTTTTTGATTGAGCAATTAAAAGCTATATGTCCAAACTTGTTGTAAAAACTACATATGGTGTTCGAAGTTTTGAAAACCATGTTTTTAAAAGATTTTTGTTTTAGAGAAGATTTGTATCCAATGCCACCTCTATCAAAGACACATTTTTGTTTCCCAAGCATTAACTCAAAAATTTTCTTTCCTTGTATGAATTTGTGCACAATGTTGGTTAAATTAAGGACTTTTTCTTTTTGGGAAACATTTTCTTTGATTAGAAATTTATGATCATCATTTTCCTTCTCAAAATCTTTTTGAGTTTCTAAAATCTTTTTGGTCTCATTTTTCAATAAAATATGTTGCTTTTTTAGGGTAGAATTTTTGAGACCAAGTTTTTCAAAAGCACCAGTAATATGAAAATGTTACTTCATGAGCAACATAATACTTTTACAAATATAAATATTTAAAGTTATGCTCAACAACGCTATACTCTTTGAGACTATGGATTTGTAGCAATAACACAATATGTTCTGAAATATTGATTATAAATTTATACTTCTTCAGGAGTCACTACGCCAAAAAACATAATTTGCAACATTAAAAAGGCAACATTTGTTGATAAATGTTGCTAAAAAGGTCTTTTGGCAACATTTTAGTAAGTGAATTTTGCTATTGATTAATAAAAATGAGTTTTGGCAACATTTTTTGAAAAATGTTGCGATATACCCCATTTTACAACGTTTCTAGAGTGTTGCGGAAGGTGAGACCTTTCGCAACGTTTATTAAACGTTGCGAAAATTCTCACTTTTCGCAACGTTTATTAAACGTCCCCTTTCGCAACGTTTATTTAACGTTGCGAAACGTGAGAAAGTTTCCGCCCTTATTTACAAAAAGTTTCAAATCTCCTTCACGCCTCCCTTATTTCCCAAACCCAGCCCTATTCACGTCTCCATTCCTCACAGAGTGAAAAACGCCGGAAACCCATCTCCGGCCACCCTCTTGACCTGAACTCAACGCCGGTCGAAAGCCCACCTCAAGACGACACCAAACATGCCAATAACTCATCCCAAACAACTTGCCAACAGATTGAATTTACCCCTAAAAATCTCGAACGCAGGGTACTACTCTACTGCAATTTCCACTACCAGGATGGCGCACCACCTGGGTTGGGTGCGCCCTCATCTAGCGCACCTATCCCAGTATTGGGTCTTCACCAATTTGGCCCAAATCGAAATGAATTTGAATCTGAAGTCTGGTGCGAACTCGCGAACGCAGAAGTCAAATTTCTGGTACTGAAAGAAATGTGACTAAATTTTATTTATTTTATTTCAAGGTGCAACTTTTTCTCATTTTTGGTTTTCAGTTAAAGCAATCTGTTATCCTCTGTTAATTTTTCTTTACTGATGGGCAATATTTGTTCTATATTTATGCTAAGCGATCTGTAAGATGACGTGCAGTTTCTATATTAGCTATTGGCTAGTTGATTTGATATTTTACGATTCAATTGTGAACTCATATTTTGCAATCCTGTCCACAACTCCAAATGATAGGTTTGCTTTCTTGCTGTCTCTTTCTCTGTCTCTCCCCAGTCAGTCACTAAACACTTGTGTAATTAAGTGACTGCTTAGGTTGATGCATCTATTTTGCTGATGAATTTCTACCATGTTGTTTTGTCTATGCATATAGCCATATGTTTAGAGAGAGTCATTTTCAGCTCCAGTTTCCCCATTTTCAGAATTTTATCAGTATGTGGACCGTTAGTCAATTCTGAACTTAAAATCTAATCATTTATCCACTTATTGAAAGTTTTTAGAGAAGCTGATTTTGTAGTCTGATCAATATGTTGACAGTTTGATGTTTATCCGGGCTTACATCAACTAGATGAAATGCTAGAGAAGCTAATTTTGTATTCTGAACTGTTTCTGCTGAGATGATCAATGATTTTTCGTCTTTTTTGGTCGATTTATTTTTTATGACACAGAAATGTGGTTCGAGTTCTTGGTCCATAGAACAACCTTCTTCTGCTTGCTGTTTTTGCTACGCGACGAAATGACTGCATTTATCTCCAATAGTTGGCAAACGTCAAAATAATAAGTAGAAATCTTATTAGTGTTGGATTCTATTTATGGGTTTTGTTTCTATCGGATTAAAGTTAAATGTTTTCCTTGAATAGGATCTTTAAAATCCTCTTTTCATCAAGTTGATGATAGAATCTGTGAAAAGAATGGATAAGTAGTTCGAGCTGTAGCTTTGAAACAGAAATATGCAGAAATGATTATGAATAAATGTTACCGGCTGGCTATTCTGGTTTATGCTTGTTTGAGGATCTTTTCCTATTTTTGATGAAGGTTCAAAAGGCAGGCTCAAACAGGCATACTGTGGTTCATAGTTCAGTGATGTTCAGGAAAGGAGTTTAAGGGCCTTCCTTTTTCTTTTATTAAATTTTCACGCTGATTTACATGACATATTGTTGTATCCTTTTTGTCCATGATTATGACTTGTTCATGTACTGAAATCTGTGTCCGCATAGCCTGAGAATCTGGTTAAAAAAGATAGGGGATCCATATAGTTGAGGAAAAAGCAATCGCCATGAAATTATGTTCATTTTGGTGAAGTATGATTAACCACATGCATGCTGTGACAACTATGTCGAATATATATCTTCCCAATAGCTACAGTTGAGTTCAGTAGTGCTCTACCCTAGAACTGACTTTTCTCCTCTCTTTAAACCTCTAGCCGGACAAGGACTGTCATAATCATATCAAGATTTCATTTCATCCTTGCATAAGAGCCGGACGGAATAAGGAATAGCAACACGACGCAGTCTATCTACGTATTTATGTTTCTCCGTGTAAACTTCTTGTTGTCTGTCTTGCGCAATATTATGCACAACGCCAAATAATGGAACCTATTTTATATTTTGGAAAATCCGATTATCTCGATGAACTTAGTTTATGTTACTTAATGATATAGGCTTTTAGCAATAATTGCATACTTTTTTCATCTGTCTACTATTATTATTATAATGTTTTCTGTACCTCACGTAGTTGCAGTAAACAAGTGGAAGCAAGAAATATGAATTGCTCAAAAATATAGTTAAAGATATTTTAAAACACTTACATTAATGCCATGAATTAAATTTTCACGCCGATTTACATTCGTATCTGTAAGTTTGATTTCTATTTGGCTAAATAATTTAATTGCTAAGGGAGATGAAGGAATTAAACTTGATTGTAAACTAGTTTCTAGTCTAGAACTTTTATTCAACTTTTCAAGTATCAGCTATTATAAATGGTTTGACATTTGTTCATTTGTAGGGGCAAATATTGATCCTGACCTTCTCTTGGATATTGGCATGATTTTTTTTTTCTAGTTTTAATTTTCTTCCTTTTAAGAGGTGGTGAAAATGAGAGAGGCATTTAATTGAGGGAAAAACCAAAATGTAGTTGACTTGTCTACCACCTTCCCCGTTATGACATAGAGCATCTCTCACGTATTATTAGTACAAAACTGATGGCGTTTTTAATTTTCCATTGTTTCTCGGTTCTAAGTAAATGATGGTCTAACACTAAACAATTCTTGTTGGAAGCTTCACACTTTAAAGGGTTAGGAAGAAACTTTAGCAAAACCTGTAATTTAGTAACACTTTCTGTCTTCTTGCTTGCAATGTTGAGTTCTTGGATTTTCAATATAATATTTATAGTCTGCCACATCCAGTGGAATTCATAAGCTCAAACAATAGTGTTATATTTTGAATCATTTGTTTAATCTACCTCTTTGCTTTCTTAGTCAGCTTTTATCTTTTACTATTAATTGAGATGTTTGATCTATTTTATAACTAGGTGTTTGTAACTGCATATGCAGACGTGAAGGTTACGCTTGGGAGATTGAAGCGACTCCGCATCGGTTGGTAGGGGAACAAGTAGAGATGATAAGGGTGGAAGCAATGAAGCTTGGAACAAAACTGAAGCTTCATCAGAGAATGAGACCCCGTGGTTTACTGGTCTGCATGGAGTGCCAGAGAAGCAGCCATAGAAGATAATTTAAACATTTTATTTCATTTTGAAACTTCTTTTTATTTAGGTGGTGGTGTATTATATTGTAACGTTAAAGTGTGCGGATTCAAAAATTTATAATGAAATTATCAATTTTTATACAATTTGAAAGTTTGTTTACAAATATTCATTTTCAGTTTTGCTATTCAATTTACATAAATTCCTTTAAAAAAAAAAAAAAAAAAAAAGGCTTCGCAACGTTTAAAAAACGCTGCAAAAACTCTTCCCTCTTTGGCAACACTGGACTTTGCAACACATGCTGAAACGTTGCTAAAGGCGTTTTGCAGCGTTTTTTGGCCGTTGCAAAAGGCCTTTTTTGGCGTAGTGAGTAGTTATACAATATTTTTTGAAATATTTGTACGAAGTAATAAAATAACTTCAAGAAAATATATGTATGCCTATCACTAATTTGTCTAGCAAAAAAAGATATAATCAAATCGCATAACATATACCGATTTGTTGATATGCAAATAAAGTTAAAAAGAATCTACTCAATTCTATTTTGAACATAAAAGAATAATATATTGCTAAATTGACTAGGATTCATTTTTTGAACCATGCTTGATGTATACCGAGGGTGTACATCATGGATAACAGCCCCCTCACATAGGGGTGGGATCGCGATTGCAGACCCCACGCGGGCCCCAACCCTCACATGGGGTGGGGGGGGTCCTTTATAACATGTTATCAACACAAAGTTTTAGCCGATTGAGTTATCAAAAGTGATTCTCCTTTAATGTTTAAAGATAAAAAATGAAGGGTGTACATTCAGTTTGATAGCCCCCTCACATCCCATGTGAGGTGCAGCATTTTTTATCTTTAAACATAAAAGGAGAATCACTTTTGATAACTCAATCAACTAAAACTTTGTGTTGATAACATGTTATAAAAGTTTTGTATTTTCTTCAAGAAATTTGTACAATTAGTACTTGTGAGCTTTTCATTTTCTAGTTAACTTTAGCATAAATTGTTTTTTCTTTACCTAATTATCGTAAATGATGTTTTTTATATTTGTTTGCTTTATTTTCTTATTTATGTGGATGGGAAAACATGATTTTCATTTATTTTTTCAATCTTTCCAAATTTTCAAGTTTTGCGTAATGAAAACAAAATGTTTTGAAAACGATGTTGATTTTCTTTTCTAGTTTCGTCAGTAATTTTATTTGCTTATTTATTTACTCGTAACCAAAGGTCTATTACTTTTGTACTTTATTTTCCGCTCTTTGTCACCTATTGGCGCGTTCTAGTCCATCATTACATTGTCAACTGTCGTGGAACCCAAAAGCCAAAAATCTTGGCTCTGCTATTGCCTTTGACGATGTTTTAATTCCAACACTCTTAAGGTTTGCATTCAATAGTAATTGAAAATATATATTATGGTCGATAGCATATGACACCAAAATATAATTTTGATTAAGATTAGAGTTATTGTATGACACACATAGAAGGGCATTAAGACCATTTGTCGTGCTCTTTAAGCACTGAGGAGGGAGAATAAGAAAACCGCTTGGACTTATTATAGAATAATCTGAAGATTGAAGGATCGTTTGTTAATACTTTCATGGGTTTTTTTTTTTTTTTATGCTCAATACAGGTTTAGGAGGGAGGCTCGGCCACAACTCCTGCTAAAGTTGAAAGCCAAAAATTAAACTTATCATGTCTAGAGATAAAAATGCAATGTGAAAGCTAAATAACTAAACTTCATGCACCTTAATCATATTCCTCATCATCTATGGAGTGTATTTTCGACACCTAGTCATTTCAAACTCGCTACTTGAAGGAGGTAGCGTAAATTTATTATTATACTCCAAGTTTGAGAAATTCATAGCTTCATCGATGATAAACGTTGCTAAAGATGACCTTTCGCAACATTTGATAAACGTTGCTAAAGATGACCTTTCGCAACATTTGGTGAACGTTGCAAAAAGTCTTACCTTTCGCAACATTTGATAAACGTTGCTAAAGGTAAAACCTTTCGCAACACTCAATAAACGTTGCTAAAGGTGTTTATCGCAACATTTTTATGAAAAACGTTGCCAAAACTCATTTATTAATACCAATGGCAACATTCACCTACTAAAATGTTGCCAAAAGACCCTTTTGGCAACATTTGTTGACAAATGTTGCATTTTTAATGTTGCAAATGACCATTTTTGTTGTAGTGATCATAGTCTCCATCTGTAAGCATCTCTGCCAAATTCATATTATTCAAATCATTTTTTTATTAATTGTTGGATCGACTTTCATGTAATTTACTACATTTTTAGGCAGAATTGAATTAAAAATTAAAATCTTACTTTCATGTAATTTACTACATTTTTAGGCAGATAAAAAACTAGCTAGCTGGCCTTGGAGTTTGCAAAGTGAATTTTTTTTCCTATGGAAAGTAAGATTTTAATTTTTAATTCAATTGAATGAATACAATAGCAGTCAAACTGTAGTTCCTGGAGTTCCAGATCCGGCCATTTTCGCCAAATATTGTTGAAAACCCGTTTTTCATATGGATAAACAAAATAATATTTATTTCATTAATCTGATGATAAACCTTGTCAAATGAAACTTGTGTGATTTACATGGGCTGCTACAGAGTTTCTTACCGACCAATATAACGCATTTCACTATCATTGCAGCGATAAGAGTTTTAGGACGGTAACCCTCGATTCTCTTCCATCAATATGAACGCATTTCACTATCATTGCAGCTATAAGAGTTTTAGGACGGTGACCCTCGATTCTCTTCCATCAATATCAACGCATTTCACTATCATAACAATCACCTATAAATAGAAAAGTTATCATCAATTCATCTCAGAAACTGTACTAAAAATGCAGTTCATAGAAGCAATGGAGAAATACACAGACTCTTTTTACATTGCATGCATTATACTAATAACCCTACTGCTTGCTGTAATAATAATCTTCAAATGGGCAGTCTATACGAAATGGAGGTCACTGCCTCCTGGGCCGATTGGCTTGCCCATCGTTGGGTGCCTAATCCAAATGATTATTCACAAGCCAACCTTCCGATGGATTCACAAAGTGATGGATGATATGCACACTGAAATTGCTTGTATCCTTCTTGGTGGGGTTCATGTCATCTCTGTCTCTTCTCCTGAACTTGCACGAGAGTTCTTGAAGAAACAGGATATTATTTTTGCATCAAGACCAGATTGCATGTCTGGAAGGTTAAGTAGCAATGGGTATTTAACTGCAGTAATTTCACCTACGGGCGATCAATGGAAAAAAATGAGGGGAGTTCTTGCTTTACACGTGCTTTCACCAGCAAAGCACCGTTGGCTTCACGATAAAAGAATGGAAGAAGCTGATAATCTTGTTCGTTATGTCTATAACCAGTGCAAGAATTCTTCGGAAGGTGGTTGTTTGGTGAATGTTAGAGTCGCCGCACAACAGTACTGTGGCAACGTTATCAGGAGGTTGATATTCGGCAAAAGGTACTTTGGAAATGGAATGGAAGATGGAGGGCCAGGTTCTGAAGAGGAAGAACATGTTGCTGCACTCTTTAAAATTCTTTCCTCTCTCTTTGGGTTCAGCATTGCAGATTATGTTCCGTGGTTGGAGCTTTTTGATTTCGATGGTCATAAAGGGATCCTAAAGAAGTCTATTGGGAGTCTATCTAAATTCCATGACCCCGAAATATATGATAGGATTCAGACCTGGAAAAAAGGGAGGAGAGCAAATGAAGAGGACATTCTTGATGTTTTGATAAACCTCAAGGACTCGGAAGGTGCTCCGCTTTTGACTATTGAAGAGATCAAAGCACAAATTATTGTAAGAATGCCAAGCTACTCAAATCTACTACCTTCTTTAGCTCTCACATCCTTAGTAGTCTAGAACCCTAATATGAATTTCTCATTCATATTTATAGAAAATTAATTGACCAAGTACAATGATATTAATGGAAAGATAAGTTGAACACTAACTAACACGTTACCATTGCTTAAATTAAAAAAATGTATGTACAATTTACTGATTCTTGAGAGTAATATAAAACTTCATTATAGTTTTTATTAATTTCTTTCATTGACTAAGAGCAACTCCAAAACCTTTTTTTTTAAAGCATATTTTGCAATCTACAGATTATTTATAAATTTAAAGAGAAAAAAAATTTAAGTATACCATCAGACTCTTTATTTTTAAAACTTATATTCCCAAAAAATATTTATTTTTCCATATCTTTTATTTGCACTAGCTTCCCTTCAAATTATTATATTATTTTCCTGTATTAAAAATTGAAATATTTTGAATACATTTAGAGAGTGTATAATTTTAAAAGCCAAACTCACTTTTTATTTTTAATTTTAATTTGAAGGGTCTCTTGGAGCATAACTTTAAAGATTGATTCTTTAAAATAACGAATATCTTATTTTTAAAGAATCTTTTGAAAATGGGCAATCCTATTACTATATAATTGATATTTGCAGGAAATGATGTTAGCAGCAGTGGATAATCCATCAAATGCTATTGAGTGGGCTCTTGCAGAGATGATAAATCAACCTGAGATTTTGAAAATGGCTTATGCAGAATTGGACTTGGTGGTTGGAAGGAACAGACTAGTTCAAGAATCAGATTTAAATAAACTGAACTATGTGAAGGCTTGTGCAAAAGAGGCATTTAGACTCCATCCAGTAGCACCCTTCAACGTTCCACACGTATCTATGGAAGACACAACTGTAGCGGGATACTCTATTCCAAAAGGTAGTCACGTATTATTGAGTCGTACAGGTCTTGGTCGAAATCCAAGAATATGGGATGAGCCTCTGAAGTATAAGCCTGAGCGTCACCTCAAAGATGATGGCTCGGCAGTTGTTCTTGTTGATTCTGAATTGAACATGCTATCGTTTGGCACTGGAAAGCGAGGATGTGCAGGTGTTGTGCTTGGTTCTACCATGACCACAATGTTATTTGCTAGACTTATTCATGGGTTCACTTGGAACGCCCCACCTGATGAGCCAATTATTGACTTAACAGAGTCTGAGTGTGATACCTTGCGTGCCGAGCCATTGTTTGCACTGGCAAAACCCCGGTTGTCTTCAAACGTTTATCAGCAACTTCAGTATTAAAATTCCATGCAAGTGTGTTAGCAATGTTGGAAGTCTAGACAATGCACTTAATTCAGTCAAAACCAAATTATAGTTTTTTGTGTTTTGAGTCAAATATAAATAAAGCTAAAGTTTAATATGTATTGTTTGAATAAGTCCTATTGAGGAGTCAAATTCTAGATTAGTGAGTTGTCAAATTAATGGTCGTTTCATATCCTGAATTCTTATGTACACCATTATGAAAGGTAACATGAATTGAAATAAATGTTTTCCTTTGTTTAGAGCTCTGCATTAGTGACCGATAAAAAACTTGAAATCTTGTTTTGGGGTATGACTTAACAACTCGTAAATATTGTATTATCGAGCTCTAGGTACCAACTCGATTTTCTTTCATGTCCAATGTGAATCTTTATAGACAGAAGTCAAAACATGAAAGAACGAATTCTGTGAGCAACCCACCATTGTACACAAACTATACACGTGGCTTTTTGAAGTTCATTCGCTTGGTTAACATTTCCTTATATAATGTGATGAACAAAGGCCCATTAATCTTTCCATGTGATGAACGAAGGCCATTTTGGGTGAGACAACTATGTCAGTCTCACGCGATTGATACTGGAGAGTGTGTATTGGCTGCAGCTGGATAAGCTATTGGTTAAGTGGTGGAAGAATTACTTAAATGCTGATGTTAGTTATTTTTTCAAGGGAATTATCATGAAGTAAGAATTGATTGTGAAGCAACTAGGTTTCTTGAGGCGACGGCTATATATAACCAAAGAAAGCTTGATAAAATTGAGGGAAAAAGAATTGGTAAATGAATGGAGAGAGAAAAAGGAATAAAATAAAAAAACATTATTGCAACTCACCAAATTTGAGTTTGGACAATAGGAAAGGCTGCCGAATATAGAGAAGAATATACACAAATAAAAAAAAGCAAATAAAAAGGCTGCCGAATGTAAAGAAGGAAGAGAGAAACAATAGGAAAGGAAAACGAGCGTACACATTGAAGAGAATAATTCACTCTTCTTGATCATTTGAGCATTTTTCATCTTCCTGTGGATAGACACCCCAAAACTGCACTACAACTACCACGTTACTCTTTGGGTGTAATCAAATTTTGACACCGTTACCGGGGAGACGGTACAAAATACGCAATGATTGACTGAAAATGGTGATATCATTCATTTACTTTTATTTTTAGTTAGTTTAATTTTAGTTATTGTATTTTTCTTATTTTCACATATTATGTTTACTTGTTCCATGAGCAGGTATCGATGAGAGCGAGGAAGATCTACTGACAGAACTGATATAGAGTTTGAATCTCTTTTTAACCCTACTTTTGATTCTGCATCTATTAAAACTAACACTTCATCATATAACACCATGTCTGATAGTGAGCATGATGCACATTTTAGGACTTTACAGGATTATCTTCATCCCACACTCACATCCATACCATCATGCATTATTTTTCTACCTAATATGCTACGTATGGACCTTAAACCGGGAATGATTCAACTTCTTCTCACCTTTCATGGACTCGAAAATGAGAATACATACGTGCATATTAGGGAATTTGAGGAGGTGGTTGCAACCTTCCACAATCAACAGGTACAACAGATGCATTCAAGCTTAATTTTTTTCCCTTTTTGCTTAAAGATAGAGCAAAAAGCTGGATATACTTGCTTAGACCATGTTCGATTGGAACATGGGGTGAAATGACTCAAGCTTTTTTCAGCAAATATTTTTCCCATCATAAAACTAGTGCTCTGAAGAAACAAATGTTTTCATTCACTCAAAAAGACAGTGGAACTTTATACCAAGCATGGGAGCGATACAAAGAGTGACAAACTCTTTGCCCCCATCATGGTTATGAGAGCTGGCGAATAGTGAGTTATTTTTATGAGGGACTAACACCCAGGGAGCGTCAATTTATTGAGATGATGTGTAATGATGAGTTCTTACAAAAGACCCGGATGAGGCCATAGAGTATTTAGATGACCTAGCTGAAAAAGCTCACACCTGGACTGGCCCTAGCGCCACTGATGACACTAATAGGTCAAGATCCGTAGGAAATTCTTCTAGTGCAGACATTTTTCATCTTAGAGAAAAAGATAGTCTTAGAGCTAAAGTAGAAGCCCTAACTAGAGAAATTGAGACCCTACATACTGAGAACTCAAAACATACACCAACTGTTACGCGTGTTGAATCTTCTGGACCATGTTTTGTGTGTGGTGGAATTCATCATCCAGTGCATGAGTGTTTTGCTTTAGTTGAGATGAGGGGGATTTATGAGGAATAATGCAATGCCTTAGGCACGTATAACAAGCTTTGTGCTCCATTTTCTAATACCTATAATCAGGGGTGGCGGAATCATCCCAACTTCAGCTGGAAATCTGAAAACCAGCAACCTACCCTGCCACCTAGGATTTTTAGTAGACCTTCATACCAACCCATGTCATCTAGGAATTCCTTAGAAGATACCTTACATGGATTCATAGAGGCACAGGGAAAAAAAAATCAAAAATTTGAGACTATGATTACCCAAATTATTGAGGAAAACAAGGAAATCAAAAATCATATCTCCAAACTAACTAGTGCCTTAGCATTAGTGGAACGTGGAAAATTTTCGGCTCAAACTCAACCAAATCCTAAAGGGCAGCACATGGTACAAACATCGGGTTCAAATGAAAACAATCTTAGGAAAGTGAATGCCATAACCACTAGATCAGGAAAAGTCATAGAACCAATCCCAAATATAGGAAAACTGAAAAAGAGTCTAGTGAGCCTGAAGAGAGTAGCCCTAATGAGGAGGTAGTGAAAAATTCAGTAAGAGTACCTTTCCCACTAGCTCTTAAGTCTACCTCAAAATCTGCTGGGCAACATAGTGAGATTTTAGAACACCTAAAGCAAGTAAAAATCAATTTGCCTCTCTTGCATGTGATTTCACAGGTTTCTACTTATGCCAAAGTCTTTAAGGACTTATGCACTGTCAAAAGGAAACACCATGTCAAGAAATCTGCTTTCTTGACTGAATAAGCGAGCGTTGCGATTGAACAAAGAGTCTCACCAAAATATAAGGATCCTGGTTGTCCTACAATTTCTTGTATCATCGGGAATCATGAGTTTGGACAAGCTATTCTTGATTTAGGGACTAGTGTCAATCTCATGCCTTATGCTATTTACTTTTCGTTAGGTTTGGGTGAGGTGAAGCCTACATCTGTAGCTTTGTAATTAGCTGATAGGTCCACTATTCGACCTAGGGGAGTTGTTAAGGATTTCTTGGTTCAAATTGATAAATTTTACTACCCCGTTAATTTCTTGGTTTTGGATATAAAAACTGATGTGAATATTGATTCTAAAATTCATATTATTCTTGGTAGACATTTCCTTGCTATTGCTACTGCTAATGCTCTGATTAATTGTAGGAATTGTCTTATGAAATTATCATTTGGGAATATGACTCTAGAAGTCAACATTTTCCATATCACTAAGCAGTTAGAGGAGGATGATGAGTGTCATCAAACCTACATGATTGATGCACTCACTCATAAGATAGCTGATACTATATTTCTTGGACCAACACAGGAAATTCTAGAACCGGATGGATTGAACGTCGCCATCAATAAATATCTTAAGATGGAGGATCAAGAGTTAGGTAATAGTTCTTATTTGACATTACCAATTTCTAACAAGAGGACTTTACCTTTTGTGTTGCAAGCCCCCACTCCTGATTTTAAGCATTCCTCTAGTCACCTTACGCATGTATTTGATGGAGGCGGAGGAACATTACTACTGATTATGTTCAATGAGCTTAGTGCACTGCAAAGAGAATTGAAACCACGCTTGTTAGATGTGGGCTAAAGGAGGAACTTTGGGTCGACCCAACAACAATAAACAAATGCGCTACTTGGAAGGAAACCCAAGAGGAGTTCGTTCCTTTCTTTTGCTGTTTACTTTTGCATTTATAGTCTAGTTAATTTTTATTATTTGCATTACTAGTCCATTGAGTACTTTTAGGCTCCCCATCATTCATGTTTATGTTGATTCACTGCATTATTTTTGTGATATCTTTTCATTTGGCTTTCATGTTTATGCATTAAGGAGAATGCAAAATTTTAGTTAGGGGGATGATCTGTTGGATTTTGTTGTGAATTGAATGTGATTTGCATAAGTATCATGGAGTTTCAATTAAGTTTGAGGTGGAACATTCATCATTTTACTGCAATATTTACATGTTTGTGTAAAAAAAATTCGTTTATTTTCAGCTTTTACCTTTTAGTATTAGGTCATAATTATAGTTTTGTATGCTTGTGTGGGTTTAATAACTATGTCGTCTATGATTTGGTTATTGGAATATGTATCAGCTGTGAATGATGAAAATAATGTGTTATCGGATTAGTCTAAACCTGCTTATGTGAACTTGACATTTCCTATCGACGTTACTTATGTTGGCATATTGAGTTAGTGGTGCAGTTCATTATGTAGATGATATTTGAACATAGTAAATATACTTAAATAACGTCTAGTGTATTATTCCATAATCCATCTATAGGTTAGTTTGTAGATTATTGAACTGTTACAAGGGAACATTGAGATGAGTAGGGATTTTGTGCATGAAAATATTGTGTGGATTGTCTAAAACCTAATGAGAAGGAAACGAGGTGAAAGCTTTAAGTTAGATGTTAGTTTTAGAAACTTGATGTCTAAAAGAAAATGGGTATTGCACTAATCTTTGAGTACATAAAAAGCATCTTTTCGAGCCTATATAACTCGGGTGATTAAGCCTATGAGGGTGATTTAAAACCTGGTGCCCTACGATCATCTGACTTGTGAGTTATCGGTCTAAATCTCGCTATATAGATTATATAGAAAGCAAATGAAAAGACATTAAAAAAAATGAAGAAAACATGAAAATGAAAAGAAAAAAATATACTCAAATACATTGATTGCGCCCCAAGTATCTAGTTGACAAAACTACACATTTGATAAGAAGCAAGTAACTTAGTCTAGTCTTAAGGGTTAAAGTAATAAAAAATATAGTAGAATCTTGACTTACTGAATTGTGAATTTGTAGGAGTAAGGTTTATCCAAACTAAGAGAGGGTAAGGATAGAATTGAGTAAATTCAACTTAAGATGCACCCCAGTAAAATTAAGTGAAAAGTATAAGTTTGGGGGTGTGTATCTCTCAAGCGAGGAAAGGATATATTTGACTACTATGAGTCAGGTGTTGAACCAATCACAACCTTAACATGTCAATATGAGTTTTCACACACACACGTCGGGTTATGCATGTAGCAGCTGAAGATTGATTTAATTATTGCACTATTGTAATTATTCATCTATTTGATTACCGAATTCAAACCTGAGACATGGCATATTGTTAGACCATGCTGCACATAGAGTTGGGTTATATTTTTGTTTGAGGACAAACAATAGTTCAAGTTTGGGGGAATTTGATAAGTGCGTTTTTATATACTTATTTCACTCTCAAACATGAAAAATTGTAGATTATTATGTTGGAATATAGTTTAATTCTATACAATTTATGTTTTGCAGGATAAAGTGATGAATGTAGCTGAAAGAAGTGAAAATGACCAAAGTGAAAGAAAAGGAAAGTTCAGGGACCAAATTGCAAATATCCAAAAGATGGCTCGGAAGGCAAAATGAAGATATGAAGATTTGAGAGTATTAGGCATCAATTGGATGAGGAAAGAAGCCAAATGGATGAAATATAATCAAAATACTATCACATATCAACTCCTAGCCGAAAAAGTTATACTTCGGATTTTCAGTTTTAGTTTGAGACTCATTTTTGGCATAGGAAACGTTCCGAATTGAAAATTTTATATACCTGAAAGATTTGTAGCTCTTTGGGTCAGATTTTCAACGCATCTTGAATCGCCTCAATTGGATATCGGGAGAGAACATTATGATGAAAATACCAAAAATTGTTCGGTGGAAAAATCCTAAAGCTATGCGGTCGCATATGGTTATTTCTCTGTGGTCGCATTGGACCTTTCAAAAATTTTCAGTGGCCAATTCCAGCCTTCTATGCGACCACAACACCTATAACTATGTGGTCACATAGAGTATTTTCAAGATGAAAATTTTGGTTTCCGAATTTAAGTCAACCACTTATGGAAACAACTATAAATACATGTTTTGAAACCCTAGAACAGGGTGGATCCGCCCAGAACGCCCCCATACGTCATTCTTCTATTGATTTTTGCTCAAAAAACTCATGAAGAACTAACAATCTTGGTGAAGCAATGGAGGAACTCAATTGGATATGATGATTGTGAATCTATTATTTCATGTAATTGGTCTTTTCTTGCTGAATAATCTTAGGATTTAGACTTTTCTCTTCATGAATTTATATTGAAATCGGTTTAATAATTACTAGATTTTTCATGGATTCAGTCATATTTTTTCATTGTTTAATCAAACTATTTATTGAATTTCAATTTCAATTACTTGTTGTTGAGATTGGTTTAACAATTATTAAATCTTTTATAGATCCAGTCATGCTTATTCTATCATTAGATTGAACTAGTTGTTGAATTTTAATCTCAATTTCACCTTATTGGCAAATTGATTACTGCTTTATACTTGATGTATATGGTCGATCTTTGATCTTGTTCCAATAAAATTGTGCAAATATGTCGTAAGTCTAGATTCTAGGAGTACATTTGTAAATCAAATTGGTTCATACGATATATCTTCCGATTATAGTGCCAGAATGAAAGCCTCTAATTGTGTTATAAAAATGGAATAATTGATGTGAATGATCCAATTCAATTGAGGGAATTTCGATGTTTCACTGCCTTAAATTATTGGTTTTTAATATCACATTTCAAACATTGATTTTCACTACACATTGAAGTTCAATCTTCTTGATCTTTTGAGCATTTTCCTTCTCCCTGTGGATATGACACCCCAAAACTGTACTACAACTACCGCGTTACTCTTTAAGCATAATCAAATACTTCTTGGGTGATCATGGGGGTTGTCAGAGGATGTACCTCTGGTGGTTACAGAAGGATGGCCCACTCGACTATGATATTGTGATTATTGGCATTTCGGGTTGGATACTTCTTGGGTGATCATGGAGGTAGTAAGTGATGTACCTCTAATACAGGAGGATGGTCCACTCAACTGTGCCCAGTTGATTATTGATTACTGATGTTGATATTGTGCGGAGCTCTATTCGATGCTTAGTAGTGCCAAAGGCTAATAAAATGGAAGTTTTATATGGAAATATTTCGAGTTTACCTTGATGATTTTATCATGATTACGGGAAGATATTTTCCAGTATTACGAGAATAATTCCTATCTTGATTATTGTTATTATTATCAGATGTTATATTGTGAATTGTTAAGTGATGTAAATTTGATCTTTGACAAATATGTAAAAATGATAAATTATAATTATTTTTGAATTTCTCCACTCACTGAGCTATCAACTCGTATATTTTCCTACGATTTTCTAATCATGTAGCAGTTGAGATTCAATGCATCTTTTGGTGTTGAGCCTTGATTTTGGAGTCAGAGCCACACGACAGAGTTAGCTAGTATAACTCATTCCATAGAGCATGTAGTGAATATTTTGGACACATTATCATTTTTTAATGTCATTATCCACATATTGTAGATAGTTGGATGGGCTTACTATATATTTTGCATCCATATGTATTATTCATGTTATTTTCATTGCAAAAGTTTGAGAATTTGGCTTATCTTGTAATTCTATGGTTATTGAAGGGAATCATGATTTAGCATGGATATGATATTGTTGTTGGAAATTGTATATTTTTGTTTACAGTTTGGTTAGTCTAATTTACTGGAGAAATAATGTTGAAATTTTAAACAAAATAATTCATAATAGGTTGCACATGGTCAGTGTCTTGATGGTGAGTTCGACATTTAGTTGATATCTTTTATCGGCACACGTCATGTACCGGGTCTACTAGTGATATTCGGGATGGGGCTTGTTAGAATCCCACAAAATATTTAGATAAAAAAAATATTGTTTAACCAATTATAAATAATTTATAAACGATAGCCAAATAAGGACCGATTATTTTCAAAGTCCATACAAACAATTTATGCTTTATTTTTCATATTATGAGACAAATAAGTTAATTGATTTAGGTTACTTGCATTGGGAATGGACCACAGAAATTCAAAACCAAACTGATTTATCCTAAGTTTCATTGTTGGTTCTTTTGATTTCAATTCCAATTTTGGCTTTGCTCAAATCAATTAACAATCAAAAAGTTACAGGATAAATCTCATTTTTAACGGCAATAAACACCTTGATTAAAAAAAGAAAAGAAAAACAGTAATACAACATTGAGCGACAACTACAACGGCTAGATATGACAACATACTCTATTTTGAGGGCTATGGTTGTTCTTTATTTTCCTTTGGGAGAGAGGATGAGAATTCGATTTCGATTTTTGATTTTTAATGTTGTAATCATGTTTATTTATTAAGTTAAATATTAAAGTTTAAAACTTCAATGAGAAAATAAATTTAAAAAATCTACCAAGTCAGTTCGGGATGAGTTTTGCACAATATTTCTTCACATGCATCGACCACTGGGGCCAATAAATCGTGCCTACAAGAAGTAAATCTATATTAACTTATTCAAAACACTAGAAGATGAAAATGTCATAGGAGTTAGTATTTTTATAGGTGTAACAATCCCAATCCATTGACTGCATAAGAAGGGGTTTTTGGATGAGTAGTTTTCTTAGTCTTCACACACACACACACACTAGTTTTTGGAAATCGATCAGATTACATTATAACAAAAATGACATTTTGCTACATACAAAATGTAACGTTCATGAATAGTTTAAAGATAGCAACATAAATTAGACTCTCTAATATATATGAATAATGCTATTCGTAGTCAGCGACTACAGTAGCCGCCCTATATGACATCCTACATGTGATGATTTCTTTATTAATATGAAAATCCATTTGCTTGTTTCCTTTTTCTAAATTATTAAAATCATGACATATAGAATGTCATATAAGATGACTATTGTAATTACTCACTACGAATAGCTTTATTAAATATATATTCCTAATTAATCCGAAATAAATGAAAATAAAATCTAAATTTATTAAATAAAACAAATTTATCTAGAAATAGAAAAACGCATTTTAAGAGCCATAAACAATGAAATTTGGTCCTAACATATCAAATTCATTAAAATTTATAATCTTTTAAAATCATCATAATCTTAGTTGAAAATATCCTCGTAAATTTAGCCCACCCAAATAGAATTTGACCCAAGAGGCAAAAAAAGAAAAAAATTGTCAATCCAAACAAATTCACAACATTACCTATCAAAGCTAAACTCGACCAAAATACGCAGGCGTTCAAGCACACTTGTTGATTTATTTTTTTCACCATTTTCCCCGTCGTGTTCAAGACTTGGTGATTGCTTGCTATATCTTCATTTGTATAATAACCAACACTAAAGATATTGAATAAATATGTCCCTCAAACCTTCATCTCGTGTTTTCCCTTCTCTCTCTCTCTCTCTCTCTCTCTCTCTCTCTCTCTCTCTCTGCTGCATAAGATTTTTATATAAATTTCGCTAAGTTTTCTCTGAAATTGATTTTAATGGGGGAGTTTATGGGTGTTTTGTGGAGACCAGGGCATCATTGGCGGATTGGGAGTTTATGGAATTCTCTTCGTAACCTAGGACAACACTCAAATCAATCACAAATTTCTATTTCAATCTTCTATAGCTCAATGTGGATATCGGTGATATGTAAGCAAGAATGTGAGCCTTTTTGTTAACAACTTGGATTTCTAATTTACAGTTATAAATTTGCTTGGAAAAACAGGTTTTCATCTAACTACGGGTTCGTTAAGATCAGATCCTTCTTCCATGAGCTTTTTAGTTCCCTCAGCTTGGTTTGATCCACTGTTGGAAATTTACTTAACATGCACAACAAAAAATAAGTAATTTTTCAATTCCCACCAAGGATCTGTTTTGTATTTAGATAGAAACTGTGATAGGAATTATACCTTTGATGAATTCCACAAGCTCCTTCACTTTTCTTGAACTCAAATGATCACAATCCGCAATCCAAGCTGTCCAATTGTCCAGCCTCCAACGGTAATCCACACAGAGAACAAGAATGACGACTAGAATTTTCTTTTCTCGTGCTCGCAAGAATAATAAATAATTTTCTCCAGTTTTCAAATCCTAGCAGCCTATTAATATAAGTCCAACGGGCTTGGCCCGTCTCTTAAATTTAATCTGGTCCAGTATTTAATTAAACAAGAGGAAATTACAAAAAAAAAGGTATTTAAAGATCAGTTTTTAAAAATCTGTTTTAGACTTTATTTTATTCAATTTTCCGATTTTTATCATTTTAATTAAGTAATTATTCCATTAAAACCCTAATTTACTCTCTCTCCCTCTCCCTCCCCTTCTCCTCCTCCCCCTTCTCCTTCTCCTTCTCCTCATCCTCCCTCTCTCTCTCCCTCCCTACCTTCTCCTCCCCCTGCTGCTGCTATTCTTCTCTCCCCCTTCCCCTCCCTCCGTTGCTGCGATTCGCAGCAGCAGCGACGCTTGCTGCTGCTGCGATTTGGAGCAGCAGATCAGCAGCAGCGATCTGCTGCTACAATATGCAGCAGCGATCTGCTGCTGCACGTTGCAGCAACAGCGTTGGGTTGTGATTTTTCGGTCAGTTTGGGTCGTGATTTTTCAGTCAGTTTTTGTTATTGTTGTGGCGATGGTTGTGTGGTGTTCTAGCGGGGTCGACGGCGGTGGTGGTGTTTTTCTTGGTGTGGTGGTGAGGGTAGCGTTGGGATGTTTGTTTTTTGTTATTATTATGGCGGTGGTTGTGGTGGTGCTGTGACAGGGTGACGATGGTGGTGCTGTAAAGGTGACGGTGGTAGTTGTTGGTGGGTGTTTTTGGGATTAGGGTCGGCGGCGGATGGGACGAAGTGTCTGTGAGCAACTATTTGATCGTTCTGTGACCTGTGACCAAATATTGTTGGTGTATTGGGATTAGGGGACGGGTGAGGCGAATGGGACGAAATGTCTGTGACCATTTCTTTGGTTGATCTGTGACGTGTGACCAAGTATTGGTGATGTACTGGGATCAGGGGACAGGTGTTTGGGTGTATGTGACCATCTTTATGGTAATTGTGACCTTAAAATTCGTTACTATGTAACTGAAAATATAATCTGTGACCAACAAATATGTGACCAACCATCCGGTAATCTGTGACCTAAAAAAAAAATCTGTGACCAACTAATTTGGAAATTTGTGACTGTGTGACCTATAAATTTTGATCTGTAACCAACTAATTTTGAAATCTGTGACCAACGAATTAATTGTGACCATGAATTAATTAATCAATTCGGGCTTATTAATAAGCAACTAATTAAGTAATTGTCCAACACTTGTTAATTAATTGATTGGTTAATCTCATTCTTCTAGTTCTCTTTTGTATGACCCATTACGTTCTCAATCACGATATCTAACGACGTGAATTATTATTTTGATATAATCAAAATTGATAAAACAAAACACCCCTTTTACTTTATCACTAATTCACATTCGTCGTCCAAGATTGACATCTAGTAATGTGTCGGACAATACATGTAACGAAAATGTTATGTGGTGTGACAAAACCAAACTTGTTCGTTTACCATGAAACTATAATCATTTCATCAATATGATCCAATCAATTACGAGATATAGATATGTGTCAATCTCAATTATCGATCATATCTTTTATCCCACTATTAAGTCAATGTAAGTCGAAAACTCATTTTCGACTTATGATTTCACCTTGACCAAGGATTTCATTATCAACTTAACTGGATAAAATGTAGATCATAATCTCTTACTATCTAAGAGTGACTAATAATCTATTGATCATTCACAACTTTCATATGATTCTTGACATACTTGAATGATGCCGTATTAACGACTATTGACATAGCAACATCCAATATCATCAAAGTATGACTGTCCTCATATAAGGCACTATGATGATTTCAAGTCAAATGACCAATTCCACTACCGAACGTTAGAGATTAACCACTGACACTCATATAGTTATCCATGTGGAATCTTCCCAGCAGGTCTCCAATGTTTTGTTCTATAACAAAGCATCCACGTATTCATTTAAGTGTCAGATACTTTAGCTTATGAAATTAGCTACTTACTCCACAAGTAAGAAATGCCACACATAATGATCTATTCGTAATAACGATATCCGTATTCGTTATTACTTCGACCACGGATAATTTAAGATTTAATCATATTGTAATTTGTATATCACAATCACAACTCCTTATGATTAACAAATTGCAAAGACTTAAATGTACGGACTCTATTATTTAATATATTAAAATATTAATTCAATTAAATAATAGATCTTGCTATAAATATGCATCGATTATATATATGTTAAAAGTGTTTATGTCCAAAGTTGATTGGCGTCCAGATCACTACTCATTTCATCATCATAGCCTCTTCAGGTTGCTGTGGGAATAGACTCTTCATGCAAACTATCTTTAAGTACCCTGCTACCATTCAGGTGTTGGAAATTTCTTACTGGACGACTAGATTCTGTAGCTGATGAATTAATTGCCCTATTTTGATTGAGAACTTCTCTATCAGTTTAATATTTGTTAATGCATCAAAATTAGCTTTCTTGTCGATAAGTAAACATTGAATGAGGTTGACACATGACTGACTTCAGAAGCTATGACCAGGTTATTCGTATACATTCATTTTATTTTTTCCAAGATGTTTGTTTATTTTTTCTTCTGATATTTGAATGCCGGAACCTTTGTAGGAGGATAGTTATTCTATGCGACTCAAATGCTATGTTAGTCATATCTTCAACTTATAGTATCCGACTCCAAAACTTCATTTATCGTCTCCTTTAAGGAGGGTTTGATTGTGATATTTCCATGCTTGATTATTATTTTGAAGTGCCTTGAGTTTTGTTTGTATAAACTGAAGCTGCTACTTATTTTGCAAACTAATGAGCATATTTTTTTTTCTTTGCTTCGACAATTTGTATTTGCATATCGTAGACAAATTGATGAGTGATCAACTTATATTTTCTCGTACTTCTTTCAATGCACACAAGAAGGACCGGTTGGTCACATTGAATTATTTAAAAGCAGGCTCTAATACTACAGTGCTAACCAAAGGTGCTAGTAAATCACATGCTATGACAAAAATAATGAAATAATGACCTTCGTGACATCTCCAAAAATCAAGTAAATCCATTGCCATTGTATCAGCGGGTTCTACGATTTTAAGCATTTCTTGAGAAAAATATATAGTTAATTCTGCTGGTATTCCACCTATGCTTACATCTGATGTACTTTGATTGTAGGAAGTACATATACTAGAACCTACACTAAATGTTTCATCCTTAATATTTGTGAATAAATTGAATAATTGTTGGTTTGTTAGTTCATAATTAGCAGTAGAGGGGTACAAAGGGTGTCCGTCTAAAATTTGCACATAATCTTAGTGTATACAACTCATACATTTCAATGAAAGTACTCTTTAAATTTGCACATGTAATTGGAGAATCAAGATTTAATGCATTTGAAATTTTTTGTTCAACAATTTTTGTACATTTTACATTATATCTGAGGTCCATTACTCAAGTTAAAGGAAATAGTATATATTAAGTCTTCCTAATATTTTCTAATTTTTGTTTCCATCGTATATAATATATTACTAAAATCGGGATCAATTTTATATTTCTTGAAAGTTAATGGAATATTTTCTACTTACTGGAACGTACTTTGATTGAAGATATTCTTGCACGCATTTCATGAAATGTTGTTGTCCACTATGCTTAGCGGTAACTCAGTATCGACAAAGGACTTGACCATTTCTTCAAAAAAACTCTCTTGAATAGATGCATGTGCTCAGTGTACTAGAACTAGTACCGAAAACCCAAAAGAAGTGTTTGTGTTTGACCAATAACTCCATGTTTGATCAAACATTTCTTGTATTGTTAGCTGAAGTAGGTAATTCCAATTTCCTTTGGCAATGTCAATTTTGTTTGGCAGTGCTTAGATACGGTTTTAAATTCTTGTTTTCCTTCTACTAGATGACCCGTGAAAACCAATTTGAAGTATTCCCAACATTTTGCAATTTATTTGGATTTTAGCTTAACTAACCTCTTGTATCGACTACTTCGAATTCTTCTTCTTCAACAATGTCATTCAAATTAATTGGATTACTATTTCATGTAAATCTTTGACCCCCCAAATCATCGAGAATTTGGATGTTATTAAGACCAGTTAAATTATTATTGAATATAAGATATGTGGATTGTGGTGTATGTTGCAACAATCAAACATAGCCTCAACATAGTTATTGGGATCCATTTGTATAAAGTGAAATTGAAAGGTATAAATAGAAAATAGAAAACAATAGATGAAGATTTGAGTTGAACTCTTGAAATTGAAATGAGAAAATATGAAATAAAAAAATAAATAATTGTGCAACTTTTATTTTATGAGCAATATTGAATTGAATAATAAGGAATTGAATTGAGAAATTTAGATTGTAAAATATAGATAGATTGTAGAGAATTGATATTGAAAAATTGGGTTAAAATGGTAGGAATTTATAGAGTTAAAAAAAATAAATAGCCGAAGTGACGGTTAGGGATTAAAAATTGAAAATGTGAACTAAACCATTTTTTTTTTCAACATGGGCTCGGTTCACCCAAATTTTTTTGGGACTTGACTCGAGCTCAATCTTATCGCTAGACGAGCCCGAGCAACCCATAAATTTAGCCCAAACGTGTCAATTGGGCAAGCTACTTAACCCAATTATCACCCCTAGAGTTATGATAAATTTCAATGTACAATAGATAATCATAATATGAGAGAATAATTATTCTCTATTTCACTTTTCTCATAATGATGTCACAAAAATAACCAAATTATGTTTTGCCCTGTTTGGTACATATTTTTTCAAAATACATTTTCCATCACATCAATAATTTTTCCTTATTTTTTAATCACATATTTCCCATCATATCACTATTTAAAATACATTTTTTCCTTAATAATATCCATCAAACACACCCGTAATAGAGAATTTTCTAGTTATCACATTCCCATAATTAACAAATGACCAACTAATTACATTTGCATGACATAAATGGTTAATGAACAATTTAATTAAAATTTAGCCCATGTTTGACACACATTTTTTAAAAATACATTCTTTCAAAATTTATTTTCAACCACACATTATTCAATAAAATAATATTTTTCATCACATCAATAACTTTTTTTTTTTTACTTTTTAACTACATATTTCCTTTCATATCACTATTTAAAATATATTTCTTCTCAATAATATCTATCAAGAATGTAAATCATGTGAAACGTGATATTCAATCAAAAACTTTGGTTTCTGGCCACGTAAAATATGTACAAAGCTAGACCAAAAACAATTAATGGGACTGGTCAATGTAATAAATACTTTTTTTTTTTTTTTTTTTTTGTAATCTTTAACCAGCTTGTATGGAAAAGAAAAATATTTCTTGCGAAAATGGCTTTCGTGTAGTCTTTTTTTTTAAATCACTATGGGTGGCATGTTTAGGAGGGAGGCTCGGCCACCCTCCAACTAAAGTTGCAAGACGAAACTTATCATTGTAAAAGCTAAATAACTAAACTTGACGTGCCCTAATCATGTCTGTCGCCATCAATGAAGTATATTATCTACTTGAAGGGGTAGCATAAATTTATTATTATACTCCAGGTTTGAGAAATTCATAGCATCACCATAGTCTCCATGAATATATCTAAAAGCATTCCCTCCAGTTTGAATTATCCAATCTCATATTATTCAAATCATTTTCGATTGTTGGATCGACTTTCACGTAGTTAACTACATTTTTATGCAGATAAAAACTAGCTAGCTTTGTAATTTGCTAAGTGAAAATATTTTCTTTTCTATGGAAAGTAATATTTGAAGTTTTAATTCAATTAAATGAATACAATATCAGGACTGGAGTTTGTTCCGTGACCATTTTTGCCAAAAATTGTTGAAACCCCATTTTTCATATGTAAAAACAAAATAAATATGTATTTCATTAATCTGATGACAAACCATGTCAAATGTAACTCACGTTGTTTACATGGGCTGCTCTAGGACGAATTATGCAAGAATTTCTAGTTTCTGTCCGATATATAAACGCATTTCACTTCATTACAGATTAGGCAAGAAACCCTCGTTTATAATCATTACAGATTAGGCAACACATTTCACTATCATTATAGTCACCTAGGTTATCATCAATTCATCACAAGAAACTGAAAAAAAAAAAAGTGCAGTTCACAGAAGCAATGGAGAAATACCCAGTTTCGTTTTACATCGCATGCATTATACTAAACCTGCTGCTTGCTGTAATAATCATCTTCAAATGGGCAGTCCACACGAAAGGGAGATCACTCCCTCCTGGTCCGATTGGCTTTCCCATTTTTGGGTGCCTAATCCAAATGATTATTAACAAGCCAACCTTCCAATGGATTCACTGATAGAAAATTGAAAAGGAATAATCAAACTACGTACTTTATTCAAATCCTTTTCACATAAAACCCTAGATCCATTTCCATATTGAAATCTGAAAAATGAACATAAACATAAAACATACCTGAATCCATGATAATTAGATTGTTAGCCTGAAAGGATCACGATCTTCCAATTTGATTTGTGAACTTCACTTCAATCTTGATTTCTATGGATGGGGATGTAGAAACCTTGAAGAACACACTCAAATGGGGACCATAACCCATATATAAGATAATGACCATTCATTATCTTTCATTTGTTTTAAATCGGCCCCTCAACAATTTAAAACAAACTTCCGGTCTCTACACTTTAATTCCACGAAATTCAATACCCATTAGTCAAACTTTATCCTTAGTGGATCACTCTAATGACTAATTTACTTTAGATAATAGCACACACATTTTTAATATGTTACATGTGGCCCCAAATTGCTAAAATATTCCAACAATCTCCCACTGGGCCATATGTGTAACCTTTCAAATGTGCACAACCTTTATGAGCTCAAAATTTTGCTATTATTATTATTATTACGGGTATTTCAAACAATCTCGTCCATTAGTCACATCAATGTAGGATCAAAGCGATTTTCGTCACATTTAACGTGACTAAATCCATCAATGGTCACGTACACCCATATAACCAAATGACATAGATCAATCATGGAGTGTAGCATGAAAATTACATGTTATGTGACCCAAACATGTCTATTTCCAATTGGTCCAATCTTATTTCTTAAGTGAGATCGGTACTGTACATAATAACAGAGTGTAATAAACTGAAAACTTTATTTCTGTACAGAACAATATCCAAATACACAAATGTGTACAAAACATAAAGCAATGAAAATGCAAACTCCCACTAAAACTTGATATCCTCATGATATACAACACCCATATGAGCAATGTGCTCATGAAAGACTTTGGTTGTCAATCCCTTAGTAAGCGGATCCGCAATCATGGAGTTTGTCCCAATATGCTCTATGGAAATCTGTCCACTCTGTACTCTTTCCTTCACAACCAGGAACTTGATGTCAATGTGTTTTGACTTAGATGAACTCCTGTTGCTATTAGAATATAGAACTGCTGAGTTATTGTCACAATATAACTTTAGCGGCCTTTCTACGCCATTCAGAATACGCAGCCTAGTGACAAAATTTCGCAGCCATATTCCATGATTAGATGCCTCATAGCAAGCTACAAATTCTGCTGCCATGGTAGAAGAAGCTATGAGTGTCTGCTTAGCACTCTTCCAAGAAATAGTTCCTCCAGCTAACAGATAAATATAGCCTGATGTGGATCTCCTACTGTCTTGGCATCCAGCAAAATCAGAATCGGAGAATCCTATGATCTCTAACTGATCCGATCTGATATAGGTGAGCATGTAATCCTTTGTTCTCTTCAAATATCTCATAACCCTTTTGGCTGCTATCCAATGATCCATTCCAGGGTTGCTTACATATCTGCCTAGCATTCCAACAATGAATGCTATATCTGGACGTGTACAAACTTGAGCATACATAAGACTCCCAACAGCTGAAGCATAGGGAATCTTCTGCATTTCCTTAACTTCAAGGTTATTTTTCGGGCATTGTTTGAGACTAAATTTGTCTCCTTTAGTGACAGGGGTGTCACCTGATTTACAGTCCTGCATGCCAAACCTCTTAAGTACTTTATCGATATAGCTCTTTTGTGACAATCCAAGAATACCTCGAGAGCAATCCCGATATATTTGAATCCCTAATACAAAAGAGGCGTCACCAAGATCTTTCATCCCAAAATTCCTAGATAAAAATCTCTTGGTTTCGTGCAACATGCCTATATCGTTAGTGGCAAGCAGTATGTCATCAACATACAAAACCAGGAAAATATGCTTACTCCCACTGAACTTGTGATACACACAATCATCAACAGCATTTGTCTCAAAACCAAACGAGATAATTACTTGATGAAATTTGTAGTACCATTGACGGGAAGCTTGTTTGAGCCCATAGATGGATTTCTTTAATTTGCAAACAATATTCTTCGGGTCTCCTGACACAAAGTTTTCTGGTTGCACCATATAGATCATCTCATCAATGTCGCCATTGAGAAACGCTGTCTTAACATCCATCTGATGTAACTCAAGGTCAAAGTGCGCAACAAGTGCCATAATTATCCTGAAAGAGTCTTTCGTTGAAACTGGAGAGAAAGTCTCTTTGAAGTCAATACCTTCCTTTTGGGTAAAGCCTTTAGCTACAAGACGAGCCTTATATCTTTCCACATTACCTTTCGAATCCCTCTTGGTTTTAAAAATCCATTTGCAACCAATAGGCTTCGCACCTTCTGGTAACGCGACAAGATCCCAAACTTTATTGTCTTGTATAGACTTATACTCATCATTCATGGCATCAATCCACTTTTGAGAGTCAGAACCCTGCATGGCCTGACGGAAGTTGATTGGATCATCTTCCATCAATCCATTATTTTCCTCATGTTCTTGGAGAAATACTATAAAATCATCCGAAATAGCATTTTTCCTTTCTCTCGTGGATCTCCTTAAAGGTATTGGTTCTTGAGGTTGTTGAGTTTGAACTTCTGGAATATTTACCTCATTTTGGATGGGAGGTTCTTCAACATTATCTTGTTGAGGTTCTGGATATGCTTCTTGACCAACGACAGGTATAGGGACTTGTTCATTGTCAAAAATAATAGTATCCTCAACTTCTTTCTCAAAGACAATGTCTCTAACCTTATTTCTCCCCCCAAACTCAACATCCTCAAAAAATGTTGCAGTTCCCGTTTCAAAAATTGACTTAGTTGTGGGATCATAAAATTTATAGCCCCTTGATAGCTCAGAATAGCCAATAAAGTAGCTGCTTACTGTTTTGGAGTCCAATTTCTTTTCATATGGCCTATAAGGCCTAGCCTCAGCTAGACATCCCAAAATATGAAAATGCTTTAGACTAGGCTTTTTACCTATCCAAAGTTCATATGGAGTTTTGGCAGCAGCCTTAGTTGGCACTCTATTCAGAATATAAGCTGCAGTCTTTAATGCTTCTCCCCAGAGTGATTTTGGTAAAGTAGAATGACTAATCATACTCCTTACCATATCCTTAAGAGTTCTGTTTCGTCTTTCAGCTACACCATTCATGCTAGGCGTCCCTGGTATAGTGTATTGTGGGACGATTCCACATTCCTCTAGGTATTTAGCAAATGGTCCTGGACATTGTTCACCTGAACCGTCATTTCTGCCGTAGTACTCACCACCACGGTCAGACCTAACGCTTTTTATTCTTTTGTTGAGTTGATTCTCAACCTCTGTTTTAAACACTTTGAACATGTCTAGTGACTCAGACTTTTCATGAATAAGATATAGGTACCCATAACGTGAGTAATCGTCTATGAATGATATAAAATATTGTTGACCATTCCAAGAAGCCGTAGGGAATGGTCCACAAATATCTGTGTGTATCAATTCTTAGACATCCGAAGTTCTGTTAGCACCTAATCCTTTTGTTTTGGTCTGTTTTCCCTTGATACATTCAATACATACATCAAAATCTGTGAAGTCAAGGGAGTCTAAAATACCATTTGACACAAGCCGTACAACTCTAGATTTAGAAATGTGACCTAAGTGCTTATGCCATAATTTTGCTGAATTTTCTTTATGTAATTTGCGTTTAGTACCACGTGTTTCCACATGCAGGTTTTCATTATATGATGTAACAGTATCAAGCAAGTATAGGTTATCAAATGTAGATAATAAACCAGTACCAATAATATTAGAATTTAAAGAAAGACTAAACTGATTGTTTCCAAATGAACAATAATAACCAAATTTGTCCAACAAAGAAACAGAAACCAAATTCCGTCTAAAAGACGGTACAACTTTAGTGTCTTTCAAATCCAAATAATGACCAGTTCCCAACAATAACCTAAAAATGCCTATTACATCAACTTCCACCGACTTGCCATCACCAACATAGATGTATCTTTCACCATCACTTGGCTTTCCGTAGCTCAGGCATCCCTGCATAGAAATACTTATATGAGTAGTAGCACCAGAATCTAACCACCAAGTATTTCTAGGTACTGAAGCTAAATTAACCTCAGAACAGACCAAAGTAAGATTTGTACCTTTCTTTGCACGCCACGCGAGATATTTAGTACAATTCTTCTTCACATGTCCAGTATTTTTGCAAAAGAAACCTGCTTCTTTGTTGTCCTCTTGCTGTTTCTTTTGTCTTTGGACCCTTAGGAGCAACTTGAAATTCCTTCTTTCTTTTCTTGCCCTTATCTTTAGAAGTGCTTGCCAAGTGAACATTTTCAGTTCTATCTTGCTTCAACCTTTCTTCCTCTTGCACACAATATGAAATGAGCTCATTTAGAGACCATTTCTCCTTTTGGCAGTTATAACTGACCTTAAATTGACTGAACTGTGCAGGAAGCGATATCAATATCAAATGGACGAGCAAGTCATCAGACAGCTCGAGCTTTAGTGCCTTTAGTTTTGAAGCAATGTGAGACATCTCCATGATGTACTCCCTTATGTTTCCTTTACCTTTATACTTTATTGAAATCAAGCTTTGCAAAAGCGTGCTTGTTTCGACTTTATCGTTTTTCGCAAAACGTTTCTCAATTTCGGTAAGGAAATCCTTAGCATTAGTCACTTCTTCAGATACTGCGCCTCGAAAGGCTTCCGGAATGCCGCGCTTAATGATCATCAGACTCATGCGATTAGAGCGTTCCCACTTCTCAAAGTTCCTCCTTTCATCAGGTGAACTTTCATCCGTCAGAGGAGTGGGTTGCTCAATCCGGAACGCAAGGTCTAGATCCATGCGGTGAGAACAATTAATACGCTCTCTTTCCAATCCTTGAAGTTTGTCCCATTGAGCTTGGGAATAGAGTTGATATTAACAGAGATAAGCGATGGCAGAGCAGATGAATTAGTCAGAGAGAGAAAATGGAAGAATTATGCTCACATCAATATTAAGATTCAATAATCAATTAATCAAATCATGGTAAATCCCATCTCAAGATACCTAGCACATCATTAATATCAAGTCTTTGGACAATAATATTAACTGTAAGTGGTACTCTTGGTGTAGTGATCAAACATTGACAATAAATCCTGTCAAATAATAAACCCATCTTTGGATTGATTTATTATTCACATGGAAGCCTTATAATTGTCACACATTTACCACCACAAGTGTGCATACAATTCGGCCAAATATTAACCTTCCTTTGGGCCGGCTAATATCCGCATGAACAAGCATACACACGAATTCCTTCTAATATTCTAAGTTAATTAATTTCCACAAGAGAGGTTGTTTTGGCAACATATTGCTTCAATCAATTCACTTTTGAATATTATAAAACCAATTGAGTGCTTTATACCATAATTTGAAAAATAGAATGCTTAATTTTATTCATTATGAAACTTTAAGGGCCTAAGGGTTAATAATTCAAAACTTTATGGGTCATAAATTAATTATTGAAAACTTTAGAGACCCAAAAATAATTATTTAAAACTTTAGGGGCTAAATGTTAATAATTTGAAAGTTTAGGATTCAAAAAATCAATTATGCGGAACTTTAGGGGTCAAACTAAACCAATTATGAACATTCAGGGACTTAATAATTAAATTCAGAACTTAAATGGCCCAAATTAATTAATTTCAGAACTTCAGGGGCTGAATTATAAAAACCCGTAACCTTAAGGCCCAATTAGGATTAACTTTAAATCTTAGGGACTGATATATAAATATTAACCCTAATTTTAAATTGCAAGCAGGGGCTTAAGAAACTCTAATTTGCAACTCATGCCCCCGCCCCCAAATCTTCCATAACTCCAAAAACCTCCAAATTAATTCTCAAATTAATGCCTCTTTCAACTCCCATAACCGAAAGCATTAATTGTGAATTAATTTTACCTTCACCGGCGCCTCGAAGGGGCGTCGGCCGGAGCCTCGCCGGAGTTTCAACAAGAATGGTTATTTAACTATTATTGTAAAGAAATTACGCCAAAGAAAGCCACGGTTTGCTTCAAGCAACCGTCCATTGTAATAGAAATAGCGGCTTTAATAAACTGAAATCCAAAAATCCCAATTTCAAAATTCGAATTTTCAAGAAAATCATAGATCCTTATTATTTCATGCTATATCCATAGAATAAATCCAAAAATCATATTATAACATGCTCAAATTCTAAATCCAAAGCATAATATGAAAAATTTGATAATATAACATGAAAATCAAATAACAATATTATAACATGCTCAAATTCTACATGTATAACATAAAATGTTAGAATTCCATAATATAACATGTTATAATTCTTGATAACATAGTGATCCAATAATTCATAGAATTTAGAATCTTAAAATTTCATTTCTCATGATTTCAATTATGGATGGCTCTGATACCACTTGATAGAAAATTGAAAAGGAATAATCAAACTACGTACTTTATTCAAATCCTTTTCACATAAAACCCTAGATCCATTTCCATATTGAAATCTGAAAAATGAACATAAACATAAAACATACCTGAATCCATGATAATTAGATTGTTAGCCTGAAAGGATCACGATCTTCCAATTTGATTTGTGAACTTCACTTCAATCTTGATTTCTATGGATGGGGATATAGAAACCTTGAAGAACACACTCAAATGGGGACCATAACCCATATATAAGATAATGACCATTCATTATCTTTTATTTGTTTTAAATCGGCCCCTCAACAATTTAAAACAAACTTCCGGTCTCTACACTTTAATTCCACGAAATTCAATACCCATTAGTCAAACTTTATCCTTAGTGGATCACTCTAATGACTAATTTACTTTAGATAATAGCACACACATTTTTAATATGTTACATGTGGCCCCAAATTGCTAAAATATTCCAACATTCACAAAGTAATGGATGATATGCACACTGAAATTGCGTGTATCATTCTTGGTCGGGTTCATGTCATTTCTGTTACTTCTCCTGAACTTGCACGAGAGTTCTTGAAGAAACGGGATATTATTTTGCATCGAGACCTTATTGCATCTCTTCAAGATTAAAATGGGTACTTAACTGCAATATTTTCACCTATGGGTGATCAATGGAAGAAAATGAAGGGAGTTCTTGCTTTATAATTCTAGTAATCTATTTTTTCACACTATAAAATTGTATAGAATAGCTTAATATTTATATGAAACATGTAGAGGATGTCCAACCCTCCTAATAGAGTTGTTGATAAAGTATGATACCAAAAAATCAAGTGCAAAACAAATTCCAATTCCCAGAGGGTTTCCAAAATAGAACGTCAACTTGACATACGACTACAATAGCAGTCCAAACTAATTCTTCTTGACGTGTACTTCAATTAGAATTTTTCAATTACTTTAACAAGAAATTCGGGTCACACTCAAATTCTAACGACGATCATGTGTGAAACGTTCTTTGAGTGTTCTAATTTATGTAGGGATAAGTTGATAGCTAGAAAACTCTTTTATTATGAGGTTTATTGAATTAATTGAATGCTAAATCATTTCTTTAACAATGCATGATAATTTTTTTAATCAAAACTAATTATTGAATTGGGACTTAAAAATTACTACTTTTATCCCAATTTAATTTTATTCATTTTGAGTAAAACCTACAACCACAATTAAGCATATTTTAATATGGTATAGATTGGGATGGGTCAACACATGGAAACCACATGATCTCTTGGGGGGGGGGGGGGGGGGAGTGGAGACAAATTACTGTCTATCTGCGAGATAGAGATGGTTTAGAAAGTTGTGATACACGTTTAATTGCTTCTTTTTTGCAAGAGAAGTGCACGAACATGAAGAGACCGTTAATTCTTTATTTTTTTTTTTTTCTTCTTTTCTTTTGTTTTATTTAAATGGGGGTATATTCGTCATTTCATACAAATTTATTGAGAAAAATAAGAAAATTGGGTGTTCTGCACCACTAAGGTTTAATGCCCCAAAGATTTTATAGAATAAAATTATTTGTTCTACATACTAATTTAAGCAAAAAGTTAATTCGAATAAGTAATATTTAAGTTATTGAACTTCGAATAAGCTATCATTAATTTATATTTGATTAAATTGGTTATTGATTTATGGTATTGATGGGCAGCCACGCGATCATATAACTCTTTATACTTAGATTAGAATGAAAGTTTAATTAGTTATTTAATTTAATATAATTTACCCATTTGTTACTGTTTGACTAGAAAAACATATGTTTACGCAAATTCTTATCCAACTTTTTGTAAAGCCATTATCCAAATTCTTGTACAAGACGGTCCCACTCCTAAATGCATCAAAAACTCAATTAGTGAATATTGTTAGCTCTATAAATATACCTAGAAATTCAACAGAAATTCACAACATAATATATTACATATACGGTAGAGAGGATAGAGAGATTGAAAATAATTTCGAAAAGCAAAAACCGGTTTCATTTTTATTATTTGGACGCGGTCGAGAAATTTGAAGTTTTTGAATTTGCAACCTTTTGATTTCTTTCAAAAAATTCGTTTGATCTAACAATTTAGGATAATGAGGTGCAAGTGGTATTGTCCCATTTAATTTTATAATTTCATGCTGATCAATGTTATTGTTAGACAAATTGTTGTCAAACGACCTCCCCGGGCAATGATGTAAATATTGTTAGTTCAGTCGGCATTGACCAAATGACTAAAGGTATATCGACACCATAATTTGGTAAACCAACCATATAACCTAGTTGGGCCATTGGAAGTAGCCTAATCTTAATTAGTGCTGCTCATGGTCCAACCCAAACTTGGAGGGCTCTTATAAGTTGATAGCCCACTTATAGCTCCTATTTGGGCCTTATCAACTCTTATTGGGCTTAACCTAAAATCATACCCATTCCTATTTATTCCTATGCCCGTTACTGTTGTAGTTGGTGATTATTATTGATAGCTTTTACCTTGAGAGGAAAAACGACGGTCTAGGCTCTCTCTTTGCTCCCTGTTTTTCGTGGCTGTGTGCTACACTTTCTTCTTCCTCTCTTTTACCTTTGTAGCTAACCTGTGGCTATAATAATCTTCATCCTAGGTTCCCTGTGTGGGCAGAAACTTAGAGCAACCAGTTTGGTTCATAGGTTTTGGTTTGGGTTTTCACTTTGTGGTGTCGTTTGGAATTACTGAGCCCGGATTCAAAGTGCAAAGTAGGCTCTTATTATTCACATTTGGTATCAGAGCCATCTTTTGGTGTCAACTAGGCGAGATCGACGAGGAAGGAGACCGGCCGAATCGCGCAGATTTTTTTTGGGAAAATCGAACCTGTTTTTCTTCAATTCCGACCAAACCAACTACCGGCCGGAAAAATTGAGGACATACCCACTCCGTGCAGACCAAGGCGCACTTGGTGGTGGTGCGCGTGTCCTCCGGCGGCGGCGCGTGGGCTTCAGGCAGCGGCGTGTGGAGGCTGTTTCCGGCCAAAATTTTTTGGGCAGTTTGTTTATTTTATCCACCTGAACGTACTGATATTGTTACTTTAGTGTTTCAGGTTTGCATAAAATATTGGACGATTTTGCCCTTTGGTGATTAAGACAGATTCCAGGCAGCGACTGCAAAAATATTTACTAAATTACTTTAGGCCAAAAATTGCGGCCTAAAGCAGTAAATTCGCAACTTTCGAAAATTACGGACTCAGACAAGTCCGCTCTGGTAAATTGGCTGATCCTCTTTTAATTTCAGCACTAGTGTGTCATCGTGTGGGGTGACAATAGGATTGGGGTGGGTAACCATTGTTTGTGCTAGAAATTAGGAATTAACTATTTTTGTTTGCTACGTGTTTGACATTTGCTCTTTTGATCAATTACTGCATATTATCGTTTGTGATATATTGTGAGTGTAACTGTTTTGTTGATTATCCTCCCGTTGCATTGATAAGTCCCTAGAATACCTAGACCTTACCCGTTTGAAAATTTCCTTGATCTAAGATTATGAATCTTACGAAACCCTAGAAATTTTAAAACGATGTATATTAGCGAACCTAGGCCTACTTTGTGTGGTTTAATTGTGACTTTGTGTTTCTTGTTTGAAAATGACAACGCACAATTTTGATTTGGGAACTTTTACTGGAAAATGTGATTTTTTTTATTTGGCAATAGAAAATGCGAGGTATTTTGGTTCAACAAAAAGTTTCGAAAGCCATTGATGGCAATTTTCCCGCTGATTTTTCAAAAGAACAAAAAAAAGAAGTTGATGAGCTTGCTTACACCTCTATTATTTTACACTTGTCTGACGCAGTTTTGAGAAAAGTGGGTAAACTGAAAACCACTAAAGAACTTTGACAAAAATTGAAAGATTTGTATTTGCTTAAATCTACTCCCAACAAGCTCTACTTACTTGAGCGTTTTTTCAGTTTCAAAATGGATTCTTCAAAAGAACTTGATGACAATTTAGATGTGTTTAACAAACTTGTTCAAGATATTGTTAACTATGGAGAGTCGGTGCCTGAAACCTACAAAGCTATTATCCTGCTGAATGCTATACCTGATATTTATCGTGAAGTGAAAAATGCTATTAAGTATGGTAGGGATATCTTGACACCTGAAATTGTCGTTGACTCCCTTAAAAGTAAAGAGATGGAGATGAGGGCTGAAAAACATGATAGGAAGAGCGGTGAGATTCACATGATGAGAGGTAGAACTCAGTTTAGGCAAAACAATCATAATGGTTACCAAAGTAATGGCGAGTCTAGTAGTAATGGACATAGAAGGAAAAGCAAGGGTAAGCCTAGATCCAAATCTAGGATTAAGGAAAGGAAATGCTATGACTGTGGGAATATGGGAATACGGGGCATTTTATAAAAGATTGCTATAAAGAGAAAAATAAGCAAAAGGGTAGAGATAGAGACGAGGTGAATGTGTTGTCTTCTGATTCTGGTAATTGTGATGGTGAAGTCTATATGATTACTAGTTCTGTTGTTTCTTCAGCTGAATTAAACTTAACTGCAAATTCTCATTTTCATGAGTGGATTCTTGATCTTTTCATGTGACATCACATAAAGATTGGTTTGAAAATTTGTATGAATCAAATGATGGGCATGTTGTATTGTGTGACAATTCTGCTTACAATGTTGTTGGCATGGGTGATATTACTTTGAAGTTTGATACTGGTTTTGTGCATACTTTAAAAGACGTTAGATATATCCCTGAATTGTCTAGAAACTTAATTTCAGTAGGAAGACTTGAGAAATCTGATTTCACTAGTAAAATTGGAAATGGGATTTTGAAATTGATTAAAGGTGCACTTGTCTCTATTAAGGGTATTAGAAAAAATGATATTTACATAACCACTGGGGAGGTGATGAGAGGCTTAAATTCCTCTATCTCTTTCCTCAAGTCTGATCACACACACAAATGACACAATAGACTAGCACATGTGGGTATTAAGGGGATTAAGCTTCTTAATGAAAAAGGTGCTTTTGGAAATGACTGTGTGTCTGATTTGTCTTTCTGTGACCATTGTGTGCTTGGTAAACATCATAAAATTACTTTCTCCACGAGTGTTCATAAAACTAAAAGCGTGCTTGAATATGTGCATTCGGACCTGTGGGGTCCATCTAGCACTCCCACATCAGGTGGGAATAGGTATTTCTTGTCTATTATTGATGACTACACTAGGAAAGTGTGGGTTTATCTCTTAAAGGATAAGTCCGACACTTTTCGTAACTTTGATAATTGGAAAAGACAAGTTGAAAACCAAACTGGTAAGAAAATCAAGTTTTTGAGAACTGATAACGGCCTAGAGTTTTGCAACACTGAATTTGATAATATGTGCAAGGAAAATGGAATAACAAGATATAAAACGGTTCCTTACACTCCTCAACAAAATGGGGTAGCGGAAAGGATGAATAGAATCATACTTGATAAAGTGCATTGCATGATGTTAAGTTCTGGAGTCCCGAAGTCATTTTGGGGCGAAGCTGTTGTGACTGCTTGTTATTTGATTAATTTGACTCAATTTGCTGCATTGAATGGTGATACTCCGCATGAAAAATGGTTTGATAAACTAAGTGATTACTCCATGCTTAGAACTTTTGGCTGCACTGCTTTTTCTCATCAGAGTGAGGGAAAGCTTGAACCTAGAGCTAGGAAATGTGTTTTTCTAGGTTACCCCGAAGGTGTCAAGGGGTATAGGTTGTGGGATAGGAGCCAGAAAGGAGTTAAAATCATTGTGAGTAGAGATGTTACATTTAATGAGAGCGATATACCATGTTTGAAAGCTGAAACTGAACCTGTGAGTGAGGAAATACAAAGTGGAGAGAGTAGTCAGCTGAAGGTGGAGCTAGGGAAACCTAGCACACTCATCCCTGTTACACAGAGTGATGTCGAGACTCAGGAACAACAACATGATATCGAGAATGGAGATGAAGTAGTAGTAGAAGAATACCCTGAAGAAGAGAATCCTCTAACAGACTATAACTTAGCTAGGGATAGAGAGAGGAGACAAACTAGAGCACCTGTGAGATTTGGTTATGAATCCGAGTTAGCTTTTGCTCATGCGAGTTATGAGGAGTTAGCTGATAGAGAACCAAAGACCTTTGAAGAGGCAATGAAGAGTGAACAATCCGAAGAGTGGTTTAAGTCAATGAAAGATGAGATGAGTTCTTTAGAGAAGAATCAAACTTGGAAATTAGTACCTAAACCTAAAGATAAATCTACTATTGACTGTAAGTGGGTTTTTAAGGTTAAGGAGGGTACTAGTGCTTCGAACCTTTAAGGTTTAAGGCTAGATTAGTGGCAAAAGGATACACTCAGAAAGAGGGGGTTGATTACAGTGAGATTTTTTCACCAGTTGTTAAGTACACTACTATTAGGGTCATACTTGCATTGGTTGCACATTTTGACTGGGAACTTGAACAATTTGATGTAAAAACTGCCTTTTTACATGGTGAACTTGATGAGCAAATCTTTATGAATCAACCGAGAGATTTTGAAGACAAATTAAAACCTGATTATGTGTGTTTCTTGAAAATATCGTTATATGACCTAAAACAATCACTAAAGATTTGATTCTTTTGTGCTATCTATAGAGTTTCATTGTAGCAAGTTTGATCATTGCCTTTACTTCCAACATAATGATGCTAGTAATGATTATTTGTTCTTATTACTTTATGTGGATGATATGCTCTTAGTTGGTTCATCACCTAAATGGATAAGTGATATAAAAACAAGTTTGAATGGTAAATTTGACATGAAAGATCTAGGAAAGGCTAAAAGAATCCTAAGTATGGAAATTGAATGAGAATCTATAGCCGTTTTTCTAGATTTAGAAAAGGAATTCTTCCTGCTTTGTGACAGAGCTTGGTTTTGTGCCTTGCCGTGTGAGAATTCAGTTAGCTTTAGTGGTCTAATTTCTTTGGCTGCATTCTTCTCATCCTCTAGCCTTTTGTGGGTTTGTCTATTGGTAGGAGCAACCATTTGGAAGTGTGGTCACTTCGTGGGGTTTGTTTCTTCACAGGTTGTGGTGTCGGTTGTTGGAGGCTGAGCCCGGTGAAGAAAGGAGATAACAAGCTGGGATTTACTTCACAGTTATTTTAACGAAAGATATAATATGTTATGAGCTATTATCGGTTTCTACAGATATGATATGACGATATGATTATTTTAATATAAGAATTGATATTTTTATTCAGGATGCACAACATTCGTGTCTTACTGAGTATTCTCATATACATCACCATTTTCCCTACACCTCACATGTTAGAATGGGTCGTTGGTTGGTTGGCTGGCGATGAAGTGGTATCGATATGTCTGAATTCATTAGACTTAATAAAGTAAATTCGATGTAACGTGATTAAAGATTTTATTTCCAGCATTTACTTTAATTTTATTATTATATCGACTTTTTATCTAGGGATTTGAAAACATGACCGATTTGGTTATGAACTACGGTATGCATTATTTTTATTTGTGAAACCAATACTATATTTATGGACTATCATGTAAAATAAAATGACATTGTGTATGTAATCATCCAAGAAATTGGACTTTGCTGCAAATACAAATTATTATAGAATTAAACTAATTTAGATGGACCGCCACATAATTGGTGTCCCTGTACTTGATGAAAATGAATCATTGTATCATACAACTTGCTCTACTGTCTGCTAAGACAAACATCAGAAAAATGGGATTTGAGGAAATAAACAATTGAATAACGTCCACTTCTCTAGCCTTAAACTCAATTTAATATTATTAAATGTGCATAATCTTATCATTTGGGCGAATACGTATATTTAATTGTTCACTGTTTCTGAAATAAAAAATAAAAAAAATATATTACGGAGAATATCATTTTATCATATATATTTTTTAGAGTATGTTTGTTATGTTGCCCAAACGTAATGAATTTGGTAACGGTTTAAATTTTAAAATTTTGGTCGTTAAAGTTTTCTTCTGCATCTTAAAGTTCATATAGGGGGTTTTTCGCCAATTTGAAAAGGTAGGGGTACTTTACAATAAGTCCACATGTTAGGAGTATTTGAACTTTTGTTTTGAGTTAGGATGGTTGTTGACCGTCGACTGTTGACTGTCAACAATTGCAATGTTTATCAACTTGTATGCTCGATTATAAGTAATGGCGGGACTAGATGCACCACTAGAAGAACTAGGTTAGGACTTTCATTTTGGTTGAAAAAATTGATCTATAATCTATATGAAAATTGAACGTAAATCGCATATTAATCGTAAATTAAACTTACTTTTATACTATCACAAATTTCCAACACCAACAAGACAATAATTCCAATTTTCAAATCACAAAGCATTAATACAATTTGAATAAATCACAAATTATCATTTATCACAAATCACAAACTATCATTTTCTTATATATATATATATGATGTACTCGAACCATTGATCTATGATGTGCTCCCAGAAATTGGCTGAAAGTCGTGTTTTGGCTTAATACGTTTTTCTTAATGAAGCGCATTTTATGAGATGTTGACACGTGTTTTATCTCTGGCCCTTGGATTATTGCTTTGATGGTGTAAGATATATCGTGCACAGTGCAAATATTTTTCACTTGGTTCTACCTTTTGAGTTCTTTCGTCTTTTGGGTTCTTCTGAGAGTAACAAATTCTTATAGATTAGGGTTTGTCTTTTGTGTTCTTCATCTCTCATGACGAACTTGTAAACTGAGATCATAGTAGTTGTTAGCCTCTGTAATTTGTATATATGAGTGATTGTTGTGAGTATAAGGGTTTTCTTGCAGTCGAGATTTGAGTTAGCTATTGTGGGGTTTCTTGTGTGATTCCTTAAGGATTTGCAGTTTGGTGTAGAAGAGATAATTGTTATGTACTTTTCTCTTGTGTTTGAAGAACATTTTGTAACTTGTTGCCATTTTTGGGCTTAATAGTGCATCGGAGCAAATATTTAATTTTTGGATGGTCAACGGGGAATATAGGCGTTAGATCTGGTCGCCAAATCTCCGGGGCTTAGGCCGAAATAATTCTTTGTGTTCAATATTTAATTTTCTGCAAGTTTACTTTCTAATCTATTGATATTTGTTGAAATCTTGTTTTAATATCGGTTGTTGTGGACCTTTCAGTGGTATCAGAGCCTGAACTGAGAACAAGATATCTGGATCTTTGCAGAAAGAGATCGATCAGTTGCATCAAAAAAATTTGGAACTTCAGTTAAGCAAGTATTAAAGATATCGAGTTTTTTGTAAACTCTGTGGGTGGGGTCTTTTATTTTTGTAAAGTTCATTTTTCAAAAATTAGAGTTTTGCGATTTTTCCCTCAATCTACCATACACCTAAAACCCCTCGGAGACTAATCTTTGTTGAAAGACTCATACGAAGTTTTGGGAATTTGAGATAAATCCATTACGAGTGTGTATTCTTGCAGGAGAAGTCTACGAAACATAGACTGTCTGATCTCTGTTGTTGTGTTCTTTATCTTTGTTTGCACTACATGTTTCTTAATTGTGGTTGAAACTTGAAAATCTTGTATTACTAAGTGTACTACTGTGATAATTTAAAAAAGACTGCTGTAATTTTTTGTGAGTCCCTAACTGTGCCTTGCCAATATCTCGAACCTTTATTTGTGTATCATATTTTTTAAAAATACAAATACGGCTTCTGCTAAATTTGAAGTTCCACAATTTGATGTAAGATGTGATTTTAATATGTTGTGTCAAAAAATGGAGGCAATTTTAATGCAAATGAGAGTTGTTAGGGCTCTGGATGATAGTTGGCCTGTAGACTTGCCTCCTGCTAAGAAAACTAAACTTGAAGAAGTTGTCTGGAGTACTATTTTCTTATACTTATCTGATAATGTTGTGAGAGCTATTGGTGAAACCAAAGCTGCTTCTGAACTGTGGGCTAAACTGCATGCTAAATATTTGACTGATACTATTCCAAATAAATGATATTTGCTGAAACAATTCTTTTCTTTTAAAATGGACCCTTCTGTTGATTTGGATGAAAACTTAAATAGGTTTACCAAGTTAACTCAAGATTTAGCCAACTGTGATAAAAAACTTTCAAAAGATCAGTTAGGTGTAGTCCTGTTAAACTCCATTAGTGACAAATATAGAGACATTATGATTGTTCTAAAATATGGTAGAACTCAGATTACTACTAATGAAATCATTAGTGCTTTAAGAAATAAAGCTCTTGAAATTAAATCTGAAACTAAGGATAGTCATAATGGAGAAAACCTGCTTGCTAAGGGAAACAGGTTTAATAAACATAATTTTCACTCAAAGTTTTTAAATGAAAATAGAAATTAGCGGAGTGATAAAAAATAAATCCAAAAACAAGGCAGAAGGTAAGAAATGTTATCATTGTGGTAAAATTTGTCATTTTATTAAAAATTGTTATAAGAAAAAGAATGAAATAAAAGATAAGAAATTTAATGATGGGAATGCTGCCTTAGTTTGTAATAAATATAATCTTGAAGATGTGTTAGTCCTTGTTAATATTGAAAAGAAGTTATGTGAAGAATGAATACTTGATTCTGGCCGTTCTTTTCACACTTGAATGAACACTTTGATATTTTGTTATAGAACAAAACATTATAGACCCGTTGGGAAATTCCACTTGCAACTGTTGCGGGTCACTGTCGCAATCAAGCGGTAGTGACCTGTAAAAATTTTAACAAAAAATTAAAGTTTTCTGCATTCGGGAAGAAGAGGTGGAGGCAGGGGCCTCTGATGCAATTTCAGAAATTGCATCAGAGGCCCCCACTTGCAATTACATATTAATGGGTTATTGTACAATTTTGAAAGAAATGGCCTTCTTCCAATTTGAGAAATTAAGGGGCCTGTTTACAATTTTAAAATAAGGGTCAAATTGCAATTTTGAAAATGGTTTTGATTTTAAATATTAAAATTGGATTTTAAATTAAATATTAAACTTTGACCCTAAATTGAATTTTATTTTATTTAGGAGTTTTATCCTAAATTAAAATTTTAATTCAATTAAATTAGAGTTAGACTCTAATCTAACATTTAATTAAAATTTGATTTTAATTGAATTATCCACCCTAATATATATTCTTAAAATTAGAGTTGGAATCTAATTTGACATTTAGAGTGTGTTTGAGACACATTCTTTTGAAAGAATGTATTATTGAATAGTAGATTGATGGAGAATGTGTGGTTAAAAATAAAGGAAAAGTTATTGATGTGATGAAACATATTATTTTATTAAAAATGTGTGGTTGAAACTGAGTAGAAGAATGAGAATGAAAAAAATAATGTGTACCAAACATGGTCTTAATTGAAATTTGATTTTAAATAAATTGTCTTGCCCTAATTTTTTTTCCTTGAAATTAGAGTTGTACTCTTATTTGCTATTTAATTAAGATTTAATTTTAATTAAATAAAATCGCCCTAATATCGGGTTAATTACCCCAATAGTCACTGAATTTTACCGAAAGTTTCCACCAGGTCATTGAACTTTAAAAACTACGTTACTGAACTTTTGAAATTGTAACCCCATCAACTTTAAAAATCACCCCATTAGTCACTGAACTTTGCAAAAGATTTCTACGGAGTCACTGAACTTCGCAAAAAGTTTCCCAGATGATCTATGATTCAGTGACCATCTGAATCAGTGACCATCTGAGAAACTTTTTGCAAAGTTAATTGGGTGATAAAGTTTAGTGATGAATAGGGTTGTAGTTTCAAAATTCAGTGACTAAACACGTAGTTTTTAAAGTTCGATGACCTGGTGGAAACGTTCGGTAAAGTTCAGTGACTATTGGGGTAATTAACCCCGCTAATATATTGGTACTAGAGTTTGACTCTTATTTTATACTTAATTAAAAATTGATTTTAATTAAATTCAACCGTATTAATTTGATTATAATTAGAGTTGGACTCTAATTTGATATTTAATTAAAATTTGATTTTAATAAAATTATCCAGCCCTAAAATTTTATTGGAATTAGAGTTGGACTCTAATTTGACATTTAATTTAAAAATTGATTTTAATTAAATAGTCTCGCCCTATAATTGTAAAAGTAGAAATGAACTCTAATTTAATATTTAATTGAAATTTGATTTTAATTAAATAATCCCGCTAATTAAATTAATTAATTAATTTGATTAATTAATTAATTATTTATTTGTTCCGATTCATTTGTCTAAATTAGTTTAGACGACTTTAATTATTAGAAACATGACACATGTTTACATATAATATTAGATATCATATTGGAAAACATTTATATGATAAATGTTTTATTAGTGGATGATTATGGACTCGACCATGTGGATGTGTTGAATAGTTAGTTTTATTCTTGTTGTTTTATGGGCATGCGAGCTCATAATTTATTTTAGACCGTGAGTCCGTTATTATTGTTATTATTTTGGGCCTGAGTATCTAATTATTTAGGCCTATGTCCCAACTAGTATATGATACATGTTGCAGCTGGACTGATTGAAGATGTAAGAAGAGGTGGAGACCATAGAGATAAATCATTGTATGAATCAAGGCAATGCCCCCAGGAACTGACCAACTAGTCTTCCTTATGGCTCTGGAAGACTAGATAGTATAAGTCTATAATTGTCCACACTATTATATGTATGATTTTTTGCATGCTGGGTTATGCACTAACTGCTACATGATGCGCGCTAAATTGGTCCCATCTAAATGGTTGACAAAAAGTCTATTCAAGTTATGGAATTGCCCAACTTATCTCATATATATATATGAGATAGCCAATAGACAATTGGATATCAATTCTATAATCCCGTTGAGAAGAAGATGTTCGTTTCAAGACATGTCATACTCCTAGAGAAAAGTGTTTATTCTAGGAGAGACAGTGGGAGTAGAATAAATCTTGAAGGAGTTCAAGAGTCCACATATATAATTGACCAAATAGATGAATCTCAGTCTGATCCTACACCAGTTGAAGGACATACAGGAAGTGGAGACCTCTGAGGACACGTTAGCCCCTTGTAAATTTTGTAGGATCATTCGACCTCCTAGAAGGTACGAATCCATGATTACTAATCAGACATTACTAATCGAGGATAATGAACCTACTAATTAAGCAGAAATAAAGTCAAGTGTTGACTTAAAGAGATGGCAAGAGGTCATGAAAATTCGAGATGGATTTGATGTATGTAACCAAAGTTTGGACATTGGTCAACCTACCTATTGGATCAGAACCCGTAGGTCGTAAATGAGTTTACAACAAAATGTTAATATGGATTGAAACAAGCATCTTGGAATTGAAATATTTGATTTGATGTAAAAGTCAAAATGTTTGATTTTATCAAAAAATGAAGACGAATTATGTGTTTTCAAGAAGAAGTGTGAGCATTATCGCATTCCTGACATTATATGTATGAGACATATTATAAGAAATGGCATCTCTACATTTCAGTTGTTGAAATTATGGTTGTCAAATAATTTATCTGTGATAGATATGGGAGATGCAAGTTGATCTATAGAGATAGATCTAAAGGATTACTTAACTCATCCCAATCTATATAGATAAAATCTCGGGAAGATTTTATATGGAGAAAATGAATTGAGAGTTCATGGGTACACTAATGCTAACTTCTAGTCAGACTAGGATGATAACATATCTTAATTAGGATATTGGTTTACTCTTAAGGGTGTCTTAGAAATGTTCCAAATGGAAGATTCAATAATGGACGCCTTATACATCATTACTTTAGAAAGTAACAAAAGTTGGGGTCTGGATCAGGAAGTTCATTAATGAACTTGGAGTAGTTCCTAACGTTGTTGATCACACGTTTTTGCATTGTGATAAAAATGGAGCCATCGTGCAAGCGAAGCAACTAAGTTCTGATCAATGATCCAAACATGTGTTAAGGCAATATTATCTTATTGGAAAGATAATACAATGAAATGACATAAAGAAAGAACGAATTTCCACAGGTTATTATATTGCTGATACACCGACAAAGAGTTGTCCCAGCATAAACATGATTGTCATGTAGACTCTTATGGTATAAGATACATAAGTGATTGGATCTAATGCAAGTGGGAGTTTGTAAGTGTTACGTCCTAGGTACAATCAACTTTGGACATAAACGCTTTGAATAAATATTTAATCGATCCATATGTATGGCAATATCTATTATTTAGTTGAATTAATGTTCTAATAAATTAAATAATAGAATCCGTAGATTCAAGTTTTGATGATTTGTTAATCATAAGGAGTTGTGATTGTGAGATATAAATTACATATGATTGAATCTTAAATTGTCTGTGGTCGAAGTAATAACGAGATACAGATATCATTATTATGGATAGACCATTGCGTGCGGTATTCTTACTTGTGAAGTAAGTAGCTGATCTCACGATCTAAAGTGTGGTGACATTTGAATGAACACGTGGATGTTTTGTTATAGAACAAAACATTGGAGACCCGCTGGGAGATTCCACATGGATAACTATCTTAGTGTTAGTGGTTAATCTCTAACGTTCGGTAGTGGAATTGGTCATGTGACTTGAGGTCATCATAGTACCTTATATGAAGACAGTCATACTTTGGTGGTGTTGAATGTTGTTCTGCCAAAGGTCAATAATACAGCAATGTTCGGTTATATTAAGAATCATATGAAAGTTGTGAATGATCGATAGACGATTCGTCACTCTTAAATAGTAAGAGATTATGATCTACATTTTATCCAATTAAGTTGATAATGAAATTCTTGGCCAAGGTGAACTCATAAGTCGAAAAGAAATTTTCGACTTACATTGACTTAACAGTGGGATAAAAGATATGATCAATAATTGAGATTGACACATATCCATATCTCATAATTGATCGGATTATATTGACGAAAGGATTATAGTTTCACGGTAAATGAACAATTTTGGTTTTGTTACACCACGTGACATTTCCAGTCACATGTATTGTCCGACACATTGTTAGATATCAATCTGGGACGACGAATGTGATAAATTAAAAGGGCTGTTTTAATTTATCGATTTTGATTATATCAAAATAGTAATTCACATCGTTAGGTATCGTGATCGAGAACCTAATGGGTCGCACACAAAAGAGAACCAGAAGAATGAGATTTGCCAATTAATTAATTGACAAGTGTTGGATAATTAATTAATTAGGTTGCTTATTAATAGGCTCGAATGAATTAATTAGATTAATCAATTCATGGACCATATTTAATTAATTAAATATTGGACCGGATTGAGTTTAACAGACAGGCCAGGCCCGCTTGGACTTATATTAATAGGCTGTTATGGTTTGAAAACGATATGAAATTTTTCATTATTTTTGCTAACACAAGAAAAGGAAACCCTAGCTGTCATTCTTGTTTTCTGTGTGGATTACCATTGGAGACTGGACAATTTGGATTACAGATCGTGATAATTAGAGGTCAAGAAAAAACAAATAAGTTTGTGGAATTTATCAAATGTATAATTCTAAATACAATTTCTATCTAAATACAAAGCAGATCCGTGGTGGGAATTGAAATTTGATTTATTTTCCGATGTGCATGTTAAGTAAATTCCCAACAAATTCATCATTTAATTGATGTACGAGTAAAATAACCAAACTAATAATTCCAATGATGTGTAAAATTGGCAATGGAAGAAAGGTCAGCAGCAACATAAGCGTTCATCGTTATTGGATACATGGCAAGTTTTAGATTAATTTGGGGCCAAAGATTCGAAGAAAATCAAATTGAATTCATTCAAAACCCCAGTTTTGGATAGGAGCATCAAATTAGCTCATACGGCCAGTGGCTCAGCCCGAAAGAAAGTCTGAGTCGGCATGGCTCCAATGCTGGAGTCGAGCCTTATTTTTGGGTATTGGAGAGCCAGCCCGTGTTTTGAAATGCAGACTTGGCTAAGGTTTTTTTAAATATCTTTCAATATACTGTCAAGTCATAATTATATTGTCATGGATAATCAAACAGTTACTTCAAAATTGCACATAATTATATATATTAAATTTCAAGCCTTGAAAAGAAAAAAGAAAAACGAAAAAGAGCGGGCTCGACTCGATAATGTCCGAGCTAAACCTAGATTTTTCGGCCAAGCTCGAGCTCAGGCTCGACTTGGCCAAAACAGTCCGAACCGTTTTTTTCTCAAGCCACAACCTTCGGGACTCGCTTACATCCCTAATTCCTTGCCTCCAAAAACAAGATGACAAATGGTGAATGACAAAATTTGAAGACGATGGTGGGGTTAATGCTCCGTTTCATGTCGACAAATTTTGCAGCTTTAAATTGAATAATAAGAAGATCCACAAAAGATTTTCAAACAAGAACATATTAAAATCTGCAAGTACACTACCTACAGGGGCAGACGTAGACAATTAAAGTTAGGGGGGTAAAATCGAACTTGCACAAAAATTGGGAGAAATTTTACAATCGAAAATTTATATCCAAAAAAATCATATCCCATATAATTTTGTATCCGAAAATTTATATGGAATATGACTTTTTCGGATGTAAAATTTTGAAATTTTTTGATGTCATATCCCATATAAGTTTTCTAATAAAATAATGCAAATTACATTGAGAAATTTTTATCACAAAAATAATAAATGTTAATAAAATAATTAAATATTTTTAAAAAATGCGAGTTAGACACCTCTTTTTAAGACGTACTTTTGATGCATCTTTAACTATTTTCGATATCTTTTTGAACTATTCGATATGTCTATAATGTAGTCCTCGAAACGAGTTTTGAGATGATATAAGCGATTTGTAGATTCGATTACCGTACGATCGTTGGAGAATTTTTAAAGTTTGCGTGTTATCGAAATTCTCGAAATACTAATTTTAAATCCCCTACTTTGACAAGTCATAACATTTGATATGATTGGTCATTTCGCACGCCATTAACGACATAAAAAACTAGATTGTGAGCACTTCGAAATAGTATTAAGAATGCAATATTTCGATTTCGTTTGAGATGTTATAATGATTTCGAAAATTGAAACAAAACATAGAAATTAAAAAAAAAAAAAAAAAAAAGCAAAGTTGGGGGGAACGTGCCCCCAGGCCCACCCCTGGGTCCGCCAGTGACTACCGAAATTACAAATAAGCTGTAAAAATAGAAGGATGGAGGGACGTGCAGCTGCAATTAAGCCGGCCTCTTGACAATTATCTAAACTCACACATGGACACAAAGTAGCTGGGTAGAGAGAACATAGCATGGGGATATTATGAAACCCATTACTTTTAGGAGTAGGCCAAAAAATCGCAGCCCACTAAAACGAACCGACCCCACTTGTGTTGTGTCGGGTCGGTTTTAAAATAATTTTGGGTTGGATCGGGTTAAACAATTTTAATATGAATATGGGTCAGGTTGGTTCTTCAAACCCATACAAACCGACCAACCCTATTTTCTCTCAAGCTTTGAAGGCTTGAAGCAGAGAACTCCATCTTCTCCTCGCCCTCCAAGAACATCCTCTCGCTTTCTCTATGGTAAGTCCAAGTGGTAATTACCGTAACCCACCTGAAAATTAAGAGATTAGCTGCTGAATTTTAGTCAGTTTGGTTTTTGATTGCACCAAATGGCCCTTTACAACTTGGAGTTGATAGTTGTGAAGAAAATTTCCAGAAAAAGGCGTTTCAGTGCCACAGAAATTTCGGCAAGAGTTTTGGTTGAATTAATGTTTATTCATTCAACTATATTTTGCCAAAAAAATCATTCCGAGAAAATCGTATACAGCAAAGTAAAGCAAAGTGAAATATGACATTTGGATGGATGACTTCCAATTTTTTGTGTGAATGTATCTCCACGAATTTTTCTGGTAAGAGCTTTACGGAGGCAAAGCAAGTTCTTTTTCACATCTGTAACTATATGTAATTAAGGGTGTGTTTGTCTCCCATTATTGGGAGAAAAATAGATGAATGAATAGTATTTTTTTGGAGAATGTGTGGTTGAAATGTACAGTAACGTTATTGGTTTGTGTGTAAAATATTTTATTGGGTGAATGTGTGGTGGAGAATTTTACTGTAACAAACAATTTTTTAAAATAACGGTAGACAAACATGGGTTAAATTTTCTTGGAACTACCCAATCATTATACCAATAAATAGGTTGAATAAAACAGATGTTTTAAATCTATTCTTGGACAAAACGAATAAAATTAGCATCTTGTTATGTGGAAGTAAGCTAGGATTCTTGTAAATCTTTGTTCTGGTTTTAGGGACAGATGCATTATTAAACCATTTAGTTTTTAATCAACTAAAAATCATACTTAAATATATAGTACTTGCTTTCGATCTGATACTGCTTTCTCCACCTGAATGATGAAAATTATTAGTAGCAGATCTGTGTGTTTTCTTTGCTAGTGAATAGATTGGGATATCTTTAGGAAAAAGAAAAAAAAATCGACCCGAACCTATTCAGGCCTGGTCGGTTTAGGGTATGAGCTAGGTCGGGTTGTGAAAGAGCCCAAAATCGGGTATATCGAGTCGGGTCGATTTTGGGCCAAACCTGACCCGACCTGCCCATTGCCCACTCCTGTTTACTCTACATGCATTCACAAAAGCACAATTTACAGGCAACTGAGCAAGCTTTAGTTTTTTCCAAAAGCCATGTGAAGATTTGGCACTTTATGGTTCCTCGGACGGGAGTAAAAAATGGGTTCATTTTGATTTTTCTTGTCTTCTCTGAAAATGGGTTTTTTTGCGGAATCAGACTCCAAATTTTTCATGATCTTTTGTGCCTTCATTATGGATTTATATAGGGTTGGGGATGGGTTGTATGCGTTTGTGAATTTCTTCTATGGCAAGGGAAGGGGGCCGACTTTATAGAGGGATTTTTGCATGAGTCAAATCAACTAATTTGCACTTTCATCCCTGTTTTATATTTAGTATTTAACTATCCAACCTTTAACTTTTATAACAATTTTGTAATTTTAAGTTTTAAATGACAATTTTATTTTCAAGTTCAAGTAGTAAAGATGAAAGCATTCCCTATGCTAACTCGTCTCGACCCCCGTTGCTCTTCCTCGAATGGAGCAGAGAATCCATTTCCCTTTAGTTAAACAGGACGGGAACGGGGAACATGATCATCATCCTGAATTCTCCAAAATTGTCCCGATTCTTTTAATATTAATTTATTTTTATATTTTTAAATTGAAATTTTATTTACAAAAATAAATGAATAATGAAACGAGATAGTAATTGAGAATATTTTAATTCCCAACATGTCCCTACCCAGCCACTTGCCATCCTGATCAAATAGGCAATCTACATTAGAAAACAAAACCTTCAACAACCTTATCTCATTTACGTAACGAGTATACGTGCAAAATTAAAGGGAACTTACACCCAGTTTGCTAAAACTTTTTATCAATTTGTCAAATTTCAATTTTAACCACAATTTTTATTGAACTCATAACTTTTATCAACTTTTAAACCATATGTTTAATCAAACTTTTATCAAAATACATTAAAATATTTATCAAAATCTTTATTACACATGCCAATTGCCCAAAATAGTGTATAGGGAATATACAACGAGAGAGGAGGCATGTAGAAGCCAGAAAGGAAGAAAGAATAAACACAAATATAAGGGTGGCAAAATATCCCCAACCTGCTCGCATTCCTTGAATTCGGCCCAAATCGATTATTTTACTTATTTTCTTATATTTTTTAAATTAAATTGTGTTTATAAAAAAATATTTTAAAATAATTAATTAATTAAACATGACAGTAAATGAGAATTTTTAACCTCCATCCACAAGCTTCATCCATAAAGTTCTTAACGAGACATGGGTGGGAGTGATAAAGAATTCTCATCCCCGCCACTCCTTTGTCATCCCCATGTAGGTAGACAAGGATTTTAGACAATTGTGGGTTAATTTTTGCTATTTAAAGTTGAAGGTCAATTTTATTTCGCATAAACATGAGGCTTATTTTATAGATGCTTTGAAAATTTGAAGTTTAAAGAGTTGAATGTGGAATGTACAAAAACTATGAAAAGTTAGGGACTGCTTTTGCTAAATAATCCCTTACGCCGATATCTTGGTGGTAAACTGAGGAGTCCTTAGGAAATATCCTAGAATTGAACTCGGTCTAATCGGAGAATGGACGCGCCCTCACCTTCCGATTCAGCGAACGCAGAGATCGCCGGAAAATTGCATATTTCGACCACTATAGTCATCACATTGGAAAATGCGCCACACCGCAATGATCAGCATAAATTCCGCTTCATCCTGTAAAAAATCATAATTTTTTGACATCGGATGATTTTGGCCGGAAAACGGAGCCTCCGGCGGCCGGCCAAGTCCGCCGGCCTCCAACACATTTTCAACAAAATGTTCATCCTGTTAATTCGAGTTCATTCCCACCATTAGTTTTTCAACATGATGCCTAGACGGTGCTCAATCAGGGCCGAAAGACCTATGCTACTACAGTTTATGGCCGTCCGGGCCTATCTCAAGCTGAGAGGAGTGCACGGAAGTCATTTACATCAGTTCTAATGGCTACAAATGACTCTTCTTCTATTAGGTTAGCTTCCAAAGAGCCCTTTATACATTTGGGTGAGCCAGGAGTTGATTTGACTGATTCGGATGAGGCTATTTTGGTTGATCCTTACAAGTACACACTTGTAGGGAAATTTTCCCACCGCAAGCCGACCATGAGGAAGGTACTTGAGATTTTCTCTAAGTTTGGATTTCGCTGTTGCTTTGAGGTGGGATTGATTGATACCGCACATATACTTATCCACCTAACACATGAGGAAGACTACATCAGGCTTTATCTTAAGCCTTCCTGGTATATTGATGGGTGTCCGATGATGATCCTTAAGTGGACGTGTGATTTCATACCAGAGCAAGAGACCCCGATAGTTCCCGTATGGGTTTCATTCTCTTTGCTTCCGGTACACTTGCATGCCAAGGGGTTCCTTTTTGCTTTATCTAGGGCAATAGGAATACCCGTAAGGATTGATGAGGCCACCTCAGACTTGAGACGACCTAGTGAGGCTAGGGTGTGTATTGAGGTGAATTTGGAGCTTAGATTACCTGAAATGGTTTGGATTGAGCATGGTGGTAACTGCGGCTTCTGGCAGACAATCATTTATGTAAAGAATCCAATTTTTTGCTTCAATTGTAGACATATGCCACTCCTACGATAAGTGCACTTCGAGGACACCTCATCTCCCTCCAGTTGTTGTGCCTCTCCCTGTTCAGCCCTCGACTACTGCTAGTAAGGTTGACAAAGGTAAAGGCAAGGTAACATCTGTAGACCTAAGAAAGCAGTGGGTACCAGTTCCAGCAGTGTCTACCATGTTCCCCACTATTCCTGTCGGCGTTCAGATAGAATCAGCGACTACATCGACAGTTCCTACCTCGACCCCCATGATAGTAGATCCAGAGGTACCACCTAACTTCTTTCAGTTATTAAGTCTATACCAAAGGCTCCTATCGAGGTAACCCATCCCCCTACTATCACTGGTACAGTTGTTACTCCTCTCCCAACTACTGAGGCACCAATTTTGACGACGCATATTGGTTATCCTTTTTTTGGGACACACACAGAGGATACTCAGTCATTACAAAGACCAAGATCTGCCTTACCTATCAGTACATGGACAGTTGATCCAGAGGTACCACCATTTGTTCATTTAGTTGCTGAGCCTACTCCTGATGCTACTATTGAGGTACCTTCTTCTCCTATTATCACTACCATACCTCATATTCCCACCCCTACTACTAAGGCAGCCCCTGAGCCGACACAGATTAGTTTTCCATCATTGAAGACACACACAGATAATACTCAGTCAGCACAAGGATCAGGTACAGAGACAGTTCATCATACCACTACTGCACAACGATTGTTGGCTGAGATTGGCTCAGAGCTGTACAGTATCAAGCATATGTTGATTGATCACTGTAAGAAGGACCACGGCATGAAGGTTGGATCTACTATGAGACTTGCCAGTGAGGACTTGGTTATCAAGCTCTTTGGTGAGAGACCTTCTGTGAGTAAGACTCCTACACATACACTTTCACCTAGTCTTTCCACCACGATCCCTACACAGGATATGGTGAAGGAACATATACAGAGAGACATGGATGGCATGGGACTTGGAGACTGCGTGCAAAACTTAGAGGACGACGTACCTACAGTCAGTAGATCACTCTTACATGCTTCAAATATTGCAGCACAGAGCACCATGAGATCAGATGTACCTGCCTTTCGCTCGACATTCAGTGCATCATCACCCAAATAGCATTTTTCACCTAGGCGGGTCCCTTCTCGTAGGCGAGACCCCTCTCCAGTAAGCGAACCTGAGCAGAAAGACTATTACGACTCATACATGTTTCAAACCAGATGTATGACCCGGTCAATGTCTATGTACTACCACCTGAAGATTTACCATCGAGAATACCCTTGAGAGGTTTCCATTACTCGTTCATTTTTCATTTACTATTTCTTGCATTTAATATCGAGACATTGTTAACATATTTCAATTATCGGAGGTCAGGTATATGCCCCACTCTATTCTTGTACTTCATTTTTTAAAATAATAAATAGCCACGCTAGTGGTCTTTTCTTACAAAAAAAAAAGGTCTAATGACTGCTTTTACTAAATAATCCCTTGCACTGATATCTTGGTCTTAGAAATTTGTCCACGTTGAAATTTGTCTTAGAAATTCCACAGCATCAACAAGCCTTCTAAGTACTACCCCTTAATACTTTAATCCCTTATTTGATGGAATAGAAACACAAGAGTTTTAGGGAGATAAAATGTGCACATTGGTCGTATATTTGTTCCATTCATCGAATCACTCAATGGTTCAAATGAGTATAGAAATTACTCAGTTTTTTTTTTTCTCTCTCTCTCTCTCTTTTCTTTTCTATGCCGATAATAATTACACTGTTGTATTTGAAAACAACTCAAAACCTAAAGGAGGATCAAATCTAGTTTGATTTTTACCCCCTTTAAATGAGGATCAAATCTAGTTTGATAATCTAGTCTAGCTAAAAAAACTTCACTCTTTGCACTGAAGTTGAGTCTTGGTCTTGAAAGGAAGAAAATTTTAATTTACAACATATTTTAGGTTTCAACCAAAGACCATGTTATGTGGCTGAACTTATCTTTGTTGATGAACCTACTGAATATAACGTAGATTTTCTATGATTATCTATATGCTTCAATTCCCAACTTCTACCTATTACAAGTACTACTACATGGGAATTTTTCCGAAGTTTTTCTTTTCAAGATCAATGATAAGTGTATTTTTGTGCACTTATTCGGGGCCATATTACTAGACTTTTGTGTCATTTTAGTATTGTATTTTACTTAACTTAGGTTAGTTTTATCTTATTTCAATTTTGGACATGTTTCTAAGCAATTGAAAAAGAAAGAAAGATCAATTGGCAAATGGATGGAAGTTTGGGGACTAATATGCATTTGAGTAAAAGTTGAAACACTAAAATTGAAGTAATATGATGTGGATGACCAAGATGAAAGAAAGAATAAAGAAAATGGTAGAAAGGAAAAATCACAATTTTTCATAACTTGGCAGCCGCCCGACCCATAAACTCAAATAACAAGGGCTATTTTCAATGCCTGAGCGACCGTTCCATTTTTACTAGATGCCCGCCCAAGCTAAATTGGGAAAAATTTTCTGATTTCCTAATTTGATTTCAACTCTCATAGAAGCAAATCTTGAGACGTCTTTTAAAGACATAGTGTCGTCAAAAAGTAATTATCATGTATTATAACACATTCTAAGAGATTTTGGGAGCATAGAAGGTGGCAAGAACACGAAAATCAATTTCAAGACTCGAAGATTCAATTCAAGTATTGTTTGGGTGATGGCAATTCTTCAATATTTCTTTTGTTTTCTTCTTCGTATCATGCTAGGCTAGTTTTCTTTGTGCTAGGAGAATCATAAATAATATAATATGAATTTTAATCTTTAGTTTATATGTTTGACATTAAAAACACGTTTTGGAATATTGAATGATTTATATGATTTTCTTTTTTCCACAATTATTGTGCACGGTAGTTGTGTAAATTTGGTGGCTTATTTCATGCATTCGAAAAAAAGGAAAATATGTTCGACATATATAAATTGTCATATGATCCGATAGGAGGATAGAAATATACTGCTATACCTTATGTAAATCTTTGAGTGATATCATAAAAATTCATGCACTTTTATATGTTCGCATCCATCATAAAAATATAGTTGAATCATATATAAAAGTAGATTTAACATTACTCGAGAGATACTATTAAATAAAATAGGAACATGGATTCGTCAAAATTCAATCATGTTATCAAAGTATAAAACTAGGGTTAAAATGGATTATTGTATGGGAATTCGGGATCTTGCTGTGTTTGTCAATTCTTAAATACATTAATTTGCATTTGGTTTAGTTAGTTTACTAAATATTATATATTTCATGTCCACAAACGTTGCATTTATAATTAAAAAACAAGACGATCCACAATAGATTTTCAGACAAGAACGGAATAAAATCTGCAAATACACTTCCTAAACAACAAATAAGCTGTAAAAACAGAGAGGGAGGGAGGGAGGGAGGGAGGGAGAGACGTGAACAACACGCAGGCTGCAGCTGCAATAAAAGCATAATTTGCAGCCAGCCTCTCGCCATGGACAGAACATAGCTAAATGGATAGAGAGAACATATCATGGTACGTTATGAAAACCACTTCTCTACATGGGTTTACGATACAAGTGGAAACACAGTTTACAAGCGAAGCTTTAGTTTTTTCAAAAGCCATGCGAAGATTTGAAGCTTCATGGCTCCTCGGACAGGAGTCACAAATGGGTTCATTCTGACGTTGCTTGGCTTCTCTAAAAATGGGGTTTTTACCGAATCGCACTTGAATTTCTCTGTGCTCTTTGCTCCTTCATATATGAATTTCTAGAGAGATGAGAGAAGGGAAAGGAAGGGGCGGGTGGGTGGGTGGGTAAGAGAGAGTTTGTGAGTTTATTCTAATGGAAGGATAGAGGACAGAGTTTATGAAGGGGTTTTTGCATGAGTGCTTCCAAACTTTTCACCATTTTGTACTTTCATCACATTTTAACTTTAGTACGTAACTATCCAATCTTTAACTTTTAGAACAATTTTGTAATACTAGTAAACTTTGGATGTGTGTTTCATGTTATTATGAAATGTCTTATAAGTGTTGCAAAAGTAATATTTAAATATGCGTAAATGTTAATTAATTTAAAATTAATATTATGGAACATATACGTGACAATGAATGTTAAATCATTTATTTAATTTTCAGTTAAGTAAAACTGGATGTTAACTAGCATACATGGACATGAATAATAAAATACATTATTGAATGTAAAATTCTAATTAACTTATAATTAGAATTAATAATATTAAAATACATAAATGAAGATGAGTATTAATTGAATTAATATATGAATGTTAATTAATTGAGAATTAATAATAGGAAATTCATACATTAATGAAAGTACACGCGTGAAATGAATTTGTCAAAAGTACATATATATTAATAGTAACTAAATTGTTAAATAAATTAAATAAATATTAAAAAACGAAAAGTATGATATTATTAAAATAATTGAATTATAGTTGGATTACAATCATCAAAAAATGATTATCACTTGATTTGATATTTAATATAGTATAAGTTAAAAGAGAAATTTATTTTCAAGTTCAAATGGTGGGAATGGAAAAATTCCCTGCGTTGACACATCTCAACCTACATTCCTCCTCCTCAAAATGGAGGAGGGAATCATTCCCCCTTTAGCTAGAGTGGATAAGAAAGGAAAACATGATTCTCATTTCAAATCCTTCGAAGTTCGAACCCGTCTTGGATCTTTTAATATTAATTTTACTTTTATATTTTTCAATTGGAATCATATTTATAAAAATAAATAAATTATTAAATAGGATAGAAAATGAAAATATTTTAATTTTCAATATGTCCCTTTCCCTGCCCACTTCTCACCCCTATCAAACATGCAATATATGCCTTGGTTCGAGGATGTAGCCTATGCGTACGCATAGTACAATTGTGGAGACTTTTTTTTTTTTTCAAATTTCACATAGACTTCTATTTTAGTTAAACTTTTTTTATGGTATCTTTTAGGTATAATTTCGTTTTAAGCTAGGTTTTATGGATTTCATATAAATAGAACTCGTTCCATTAATTGTAAAAACAGACAATTTGAGAGATATTATTGCAAGGCATATTGCTTTCTACTTGTTCTTCATCAAATTAATTCCAAACTTATTAAGAATTAAATGCTTGTAGCGTTCAACAATTAAGTAAGGTTCATAAATTTTGTGATTACGGGATCAGTATATTGCTTCAATTGTCTTAGTTCTTTAGTACAATAATTTATTTGGTCGAACTTTCTTTCAAACGTTGATTCTTAACTTTCTTGGGCTAGATATAATTTGTCGTGGGCTTCATAGCTACAATTGTTACGTGGATTCACATATGTTAGGTTTTTAGTGTTGGCGATTCTGTGAACAAAATGACTAATTTGTAACGCGTTGTAAAAGTCAAGGACCTAGTGTGCAATTTATACAAATTAGGTTATGAGTTCTAGGGTTCGAGCATGAAAAGAGGATAAACACGATGCCGCATTTTTGCTAGCTTCTCGTCGAGTTGGCGCTTGAGAGGTAAAAGCAGATTGCCTATCACCCGCCTATCACTGAGCTCTCGATCGAGCGACAGCGCATCGCTCGCCTGTCGCCAGCTTGTCGCTCGAGCAACAAGTCAATCCAAAAAACTCTAATTTGCTATTTTGAAGTATTGTTCCGGCCCAGTCAACCTAATTACCATCCCCTATGAATATCCAAGCCTACGCACGAATTGAGAAATGATTGTTCATTGTGCTTATTCTCTAAACACATTCATATTATCCTTTGAAGATCCAAGAACCTATTTATATATTGATTCCATCTTTTCTTCTTGAGATCATACAACCACATATTTGGGAAAAACATCAAACCAATTTAATTCGAAACATGACCTACTTCCTATTGGTTATAGGAAGGTACTCTCTCAGTTGGATTTCTGAAGTTTCTGGAAGTCGAGGGATGTTGGACAACAATAGCAAGAAGAGCACAAGGCCTTAGAGAATATTCTTGAAATTCCAATGGGAAGAGACAATTGCAGAAGATCTTGGAGCAGATGTTGGAGTAAGTCTTGGAGCAGACCTTGGAGTTAGCAGAAAATAGATCGAAAAGTCTAGTGGAGTTGACTAGATAGCTCCTGACTGTAACTCATCTCGTATTGTCTATAGTGGAGGTAACTGGCTTGGTCCCAGAGTTTTTACTCAGTTAGGGTTTTTTCATCATCATATCGGTGTTTATTATTACTTTCCTTATTACTGCAGTATTCAAATATAAGATAATTGGACTTGTATGCTTAATCATCTAGAAGCAATTAAAAGTGACTTGTTGTTTTTTATTGATTAATTCCGCACATAGGATCAAAACTAAAAACAGATAAGTAACGATCATTCGAGAACTTAAAAGTCGTTAAATTGGTAATTCGTGAACTGTTAAGTGGTATCCAGTACGACATCCGATTTTTTAGCTTCAAAATATTACTCATATCATTCATCCTATACATAAGAAGTGCAACGTACATGCTTACTAATAGTAGGTTCAAAAGTTAACAAGTCATTCAATAAGTAGGATAGTTCCTAGCACTTCATAATTTATGTTGATGTAAGTGATGGTTTTATGGTTGGAGGGCTGAGTTTAAAAAATCTTAATAGGGTTCAATACTCAGTACAAGTGTCTTAAATGTAATGAAGACATTGAAAGAATTTCACAACTTAGAAGCGATGACAGTTCAAATGAAAGTTGGAGTTCCTTTCTAAAAGCTTTAGGAAAATGGATCAGTGTTTGGACTTTAAGGTGGTAAGAAAGATTCTCAAGTAAAAAATAGAACTAGAGTGTTCGTGTGTGAAACTGCTGGTATTGTCAAATGGAATGACATGCTTTAAAGTGCTAACTTATTTTATTCGTAAATACCGTGTTTGTTCGGAATGATATTGGATAATATTTACAAATGAGAGATTTTTAGTATTGTTCAAGTATTAGAAGGGTTGGAAAAGAAAATCACCACTTAAGGGGAATGCAAGAGCATATTTAAAGTGCTAAGTTGTGCAGTGCGTTGTCCTATGTAGCGAGACAGGGTTTTTGAATTTCTTAGATTTATATTTCATTCGTCTATGATTGTGTCCCTTCATAATTTATTTGTTATATTTCTATATACACAGACGTTGGAAAAGATATGTAGATGTAGGATTAAGGATATACAATAAGAGATTTTGTTGATTATGTAACCCAAATTTCGACGTTGGTTTGCGTTTCGATCCAAAAAAGAGTTAAAGAGGGATTAAAGTTGACAATTGGAAGTTAGGAACAGCAACTGGGAGCTGATTGCCCAAACAGGGTGCCTAGTCACCAAGAAGCAAAATTTGGGACCGAAGCTAAGCACTTGAGCGCCGTTAGCAGCTCCAAGCTACTGCTCGCTTGGCACCGGCTGCCGCTTGAGCAGCAGCTTTATTTGGAAAATTTTTGTTTCCCTTTTTCTGGCTCGATTTTTATCCTCTTTTCATCTAAAACATTATTTTTTTTTGGTCATATGTACTCCATGAAATTCTTAGCTTTCATATGATTTTATATGTCTTAGAAATTTAGACAATATTGTAAACACTATATTATTGTATTTTTCTCCATATTAATAAATTCTCCATCTGTCAATTGTTCTTGTGTTCATCTAGTGTCGTGATTGCTGTTTCATATTGTATCATATAATATCGTCATTAATTTCCTAACAATTGATATCAGAACAAATATAATTCTGGCTAGTTTGCTAACAGATTTCATATATACATTCTCAATTTTTTTGTAAAAATCAAAATTCATATTTCACAGATTTTTTATTATTATTATCATTTGAGCTTTTGCAATCCGAATTAAGGCTTGACTATTTATGATATTGAACTGTTTATTTGGAGTCCTTAAAGCATATAAAATTCTTAGAGAGGGGCTAGTAACGTTTAGGAGAGCGTTAATATGCGATTCAGGCTAGTTAAGATTATTTCTTCTTCATCATCATTCTTCTTCTTGTAGTGCTGTTTAATCAAGTTGGTGATTCATTCTTCATTATTCAACAATAACGAGGTAGAAGAAATGATTCTGGCATGAACATTAATTGATACTCAATATTGATAGCCAACAATGTAAGGCGAAATGGATGAGTGGATCAAGTCATCAACGGGATGCTTTCAGGATGTTGAAGAAGATCATTAAGCTGCTTTAGTTTTCGGAAGAACGACGCGAAGATTCTCTGTTTGACGGGAATGCTTACAAATGGAGTATTTGCATATGCAGATCCAAATTCTCCATGTACTTATCTCCTTCTTTGTGCGCGCTTTCGTGATAGAGACATAAACCCCACTCTGGTATTAGATAAGTTAGGCGGCAGCATATGGCTAAGATTTATAGAAAGCCCTCAATTTTTAAAATTTACATATTTTTGCATTTGTTTTATTTTTTTCATGAAAAACATGTTGGTAATTAATGACATTAAAAAATATAATTAAAGATTACTAAAGTTTGTTGCTGGTAATATTGAAAGCATAAATAGTTTTACAAAATTAATTTATCAAAGAAAATTTCGTCAATAAATAAGTTAAAAAACATATAGAAATTAAATATTAGATGAAAATTATATTGAGAACAAAATAAAAGTTAAAAACAACTTATAATTCAGTAATTTTATAAAGAAATGTTTAAAAGATATTTTATATTATATGTCAGTATCTTATAAAAAAAACATAAAAAAAAAAAAAATTAAATTCTGTGAGTGACATCCATGGCTTGTCATTAGTGACTGAAGCATTGTCGGTGATTATCGATAGCACGAGTGGTGACATTGCCTTTGCTATTTGCTGATTGATTGTGTGTCGATAATCGATGATTGTACCACTGTAGATAGTACCCCATGCATTATCAGTATATATTGATTTCCATCAAAATAGCAATAGTAATACCATCAATTCGCGAAATTGATCATGCAAAATAATAAAAATTATTATTAATCCGATAGTCTAAGTAGTCATACAAAAATAATAATTTTTTTCAAGAAATGTGACACCCTGATGTTTACTGAATATTTCCATAGGGTCTTGTCGATCATGCTAAAGTTAAAAAATTAAAGTGATAAGTTTAAGCCACTTGCCAGTATAAAAGATTTATTTCTTATTTGGTTTTTAGACTTTATTGTAAATTTTATTTGGGTAGAATATTTAAGTATTATATAAGTTGATAAAATAATATTAAAGGGTTGTTTGAGCCCCATTTTTTTTAAAATACATTTTGAAATAGTGTTATGATAGAGAATGCGTGGTTAAAAAATAAGAAAAAAATTTGGATTTACATGTAATATTATTTTATTAAAAAATATGTGGTTGAAATGAGATTAAATTATTGTTCAAGTATTTTGATGTAAAAAAAAATGGGGCTCAAACAAGGGCTAATATTATACTCATTTTGTAATTTGTGTTAAATAACATAAATCGGGCTCAATAAAAAGTGATTTTTAACTAGTTATGTCCGAATTATTCTAATAGAAAAAAGTACTTTCCTCCAATAGTTTATTAATAAAAAAATGAAATTAAAAAAAAATACTGTTATACAAAGGAAATGAAAAGATGTATTGTAATTAAATCAATTAAACCTCATTAACCCATTTAACCCATGATAACAACTAATTTAATTAGCCTCATTAACCAAGTATTTGGTTTGATTGGAGTTACGTGTGTAAGTGGATGTGAGAGTTATATATACACGCACTAGTGGTGGATCGTGTATTGCACAATGACTGTTATAATTTTAGAAGTGGTTTTATTAATAATATCCTAAGGTGTTGAGATATTATTTTAGTAATTTTAAGCGATCACATATTAATTAAAACAATCATGCTATAAGTACAGACAAATTTGACAACAACACTTGTCATGCATTCATTGAAAGATGAAAAAAAATAAAGACAAAACATGCGAATCACATTTCGCCACGTCACCATCGGTTAAAAATTTGTCAAACATTTTCTATACTTGGGGTCTTTTTCTTAATTGACATGTGATACTACAACTCTATTGAGATTTGTACAAATTGTACAATAGATGTTTGATGCATGAAGTTAGATAATATAATTTATACTTTCTTTATGCATTAGGAGGTCTACTTTTAGTAAAATCCAACCAAAAGTATATGTAGTTAAAATTAATGTTTAATTTTTTGCTTTAAATTATAGAGAACTAACTATATTTCAAAAACAAAATTGCATTAAATGGAATACTTTATCTTCCAAAGGTTGATAAACTATGAGTTTAACAACAAATAGCAACTATTAGAACTTGCAGAAAACATCTAAGGTTAAAAAATAGCATAGCTTAAAAAATTCAGATAAAGAATGTTATAAACCAAAAAAAATCCTAGACTTCCCCATGCAAAAGAATAAGCATTTTCCAGAACAGAGGGAGTCAAAGCTAAACATGTATCCAAACTATAGATATGCAAACAAAAGAGCCACTTAAGATTCTCATTATTAGTCAACAGGTCTACCAGAAAGAATGACAAGGGAATAATTATAGAAAAAGAAGTAAACAAAATCATACCTAGAAGAATTCACATGTAGCTTTAGTGTTTTAATATGAAGAAAGACCTAAATAGCAAATAAAAAATGTCTTGAATGACGCACAAATTAACTTTTAGACAATGTGTAATAAATCTTCAGAGCGCATAAATTAAAAAATGTGGTACCTATCCTGATGTACTGTCCAAAGAATACCATACAACACCATTCTCTCCTTCATTTTCCATTTTCGACAGGAATTGTCACTGAACCAAGAACTACACTTTTCTAAATTATATCCCAATCATATATTGTCACATTAATCGGCCCATACAATTTACATAAAAAAATCAGTTCAAGAACCAAAACCAAAAATCGCGTATCTACTAGACATGCACATTCAAGAAACATAAGATAAAAACTGCACTTACAAGCAACTAATCTTGAGTGATCATTAAAAGAGAAGTAAAGTACAACAGACAACCAAGAAGAGGTGACTGTAGCTTTTAAAGAAACATCATCAGGACAATTGTTGCTCTATTTAGATCCATTCCTAGGATAGAACCGTAAGCGCACCAGTAAGACAAGAAAATATAAAATCCAGAATTAAATTATGTGTAGTCGGTAAGACAATTGTTGAAAACTCCGAATACTAAAAATAACTGAAATTGATAAATACGGATACAAAAACATATTGGAGAGCCTCGAAGCAATAGTCAGCCATTTACCATATAAGTGGGAGACGAAGGAATTGGAGCACCAAACTTACCGGTTCAACTTGAGTTGCTTGCATATTATCAGGTCCACTACCTTGAAAACTAAATAATGCAAGTCCATCATCTTTATATGTATCATCTTTAAGTTCCGTCTCTGATATGGATTGATCGTAACCTTTACTGAGACCACCCTAGTGACATGTAGAAAATATTAACATTAATAATCAATTATATGTTGGGTGTAATATAAGTAATAACTTCACAGGAGATAAATTTCTCGGAATATATGTTCCTAGCATTTCTAACTCCTACCAAACCTTGAAGACAATAAACTCTGAAATATGAAGAAGAACTGGACCGGTTCTTGTCCTTCATAGATGCGAGCCTAGAAATCCACAGTAACCAAATTATCAGTATAAATGTAAAACAAATATTAAAATTCAAGAACAAAATCAAAAACATCGAGGAAGGTGTGCCCGAGTAGGTAAGTAACTTCAATGACTCTACCATCTCGCTTGCCTGTGAAGTTGATGAGACTCTATCTCCCTATAGAGCATGATTAGCAGAAATTAATAATATGGTCAATGACTTCAAATAAACATGATCATGGCATCAGTAGATGTTAAATAAAGCAAAAAATAATAATTCACATATATACGGTTATCAATATTACATATTTGTAGGGAGGAGATGAATAAGATCCAGATTACAACAAACATCAAATAAATAAAAAATTTACTTGAAGCAGACAAAATGAGACAGAGGTTAAATCCTTGCATTATATAGGTGAGTCGTGTCTACCAAATATGCATATGATGGAGAAAATCGTACTCAGTGTTTGTGCATGTCCACATAATCCAAGACTATAGTTTTTGTTCATGTTACCTTGCTTTGACTTTCAGTTGGTTCAATCATAGGTGTACCCGGAATTGGCCGTGGAATCCATAGTCCATGAGACGTATAGCGACATCCTCAAGCTCAATTCCAGCAGGATTCTATAGTAAATGTCACTTCCAGAAAGAAAAAGAGATTGTGGAAATTAGAAGGGAGCTGATTGTACATTACATTCATCCAGAATTACCTTAAAGCCCCTCAAGTCGATGATGAACTCATGAGCACAGAGACGGAGATGGGTGGCGACTGCCCCCCAATATTGTCCGCTGGTCCACTATTCCTAGTTAATTTGTAATGTATTTTTCAATTTTTTCCCTGCAAAATTTTGAAATTTTTTTTTTCATTAATAAATATTGACCCAATAACTTACACTTTAAAATTTAATCATACAAAAATCTTAAACATAAATAAAAGATCCAATAGTTACTTAAATAAATAAATAGTTCAAATCCAATCCAAAAGCAAATGACCAATTTATGAATCATTTACCCAAAAGCATACCCACATGCTACAGCTCACAAAATGTAATCCCGACTATAGACACCCCTTGTTCTTCCTCAAATCTCTTGTCTGTGCGACAAGCGATTGAATTGAACATTGAATTTCAGTACTGACTTGAATTATATTATGAGTAGTGGGTATTGACGAGTTTGAAGTGATGAGGATAAGGAGAGTCCAATTTCAGATGTCCAAACCATCTCTACCATTTGTTATATAGATAGACAGTTTACTTTTTGTCTTTTTGATGTCCATCTAACGTTCATGTTTTCAATTTGTATAATATTAGACACATAGATGGATATATTATTTTTGTATCGACAAACTGATTATCTTTTTAGACAGTCAATCTAACTTGCATATTTTGGTATTCAAAATCATCGTTTTCAATTCTCTTAGTTAAAAAAAATTTCGGGGCCCACCCCCCTTATTTTTGCCCCCACAAGATTGAAATTCTGGCTACATTCTTACATGAGCAATCGTACCATTGACACCACAGAAAAAGAGAAAGTAGTACTTCTGTCAATTGAAAGTGTAAAATATTAACAAGGAAAAGAATGATTGTGAATACGGTAGCAAATATTCTCTAAAGAATGAGTGTTCATGCTCAATTTTCAATAAAGAAAATGAGGTATCAAGGTCATATCATGTATGAAGGAAAAAGGACAAATTTAATAATGTTAAGGAAATATAATTAAGAAAAGGGAAAAAAACATGCACGCACACACACACACACACACACACACACATTCTTCTCGACACAATTATTAAAGGTCATGACTACGCATAGGACCTCTCTATTTTGGTCTTTCTTATGTTTAAATAGAACGCCAAACACTAAACTTAGTGAAATGATAGTGAGGAAAAAGAGACCTCCAAACGTTTTGCAATATAGTTTGCATTCAACATAGCTATCTTTGATGCTTCTGTTAATCCCTTTGACCCCCATCATAGCAATGTAGGTGTATGATATGAGCAAAATGGATGCAGAGCCCCATCACGAGGCAAAAATAGTACCTAGGGGCTAAAACTTGTCGGAGGCTAGTATGCTTCCTGTTGATATCTACAACACTACAAAGATGTCAAATTATAAACCATAAAAATGGAAAAAACATTTTCAACCTAGCCACTACAGAATATCTACATCTACGAAATGAAACGAATGAATTAATTTTTATGTACTTACCACAGGATGTGCCAGATGTTTCTTCACACCAATAATATCACAAAATGAACCTTAAGGAAGAAAATAGTCATTGAAGAGAATGGAAGAAAATGAATGAACTTCCATTGAAAAAAAATTGTATACAATTACAGAATATATACACAACAGAATGAGTGCTAAACAAGCCGTCTAACAGAATTAGAAAGAGAGAGAATTTGCATATTCTACACAATTCTTTAACCAGTATCTACGGTATATTCCTTATGCAACTTGCTGCATCTTCCATCTTCAGAATGCTTCGTTGGTGCTGAAGCTACTGAAAAAGGTTTGTGCATGTGGAAATTCAATTTCCCTTCATTCTTCAACATCCCCGCAAGATGGAGAGTAGATATCTTCTGCTCCCATCTTACCCAAATGGGAATAAAAGCAAGATGGGCCCAATACCTTAGTTAAAATGTCTCATGATAATATAATCTTTCTTGCTGAGTGTATCATTTTGCAACTAGTTATGCCTTGTACCTTTCTACTGATCCATCTAAATTGCATTTGATTTTAAAGACTCACTTGCATCCAATGGTTGATTTCCCATCTAGTAAATCTATGATAATCTATGTGTGATTTTGCTCAACGGCATCAATTTTACTTTGCATAGCCTTACACCAATCCGAGGATTCTAGTGCCTTATTGTAACTGTGTGGTTCTATGTGAAATGTGACAAATTTAACAAAGGATCTGTGTGCTTGTGACAATTTGTGATAAGTAAGAGTTGCTTCAAATGGAAAAAGATTACCTAAAGTTGGATGAACCTCCTACCCTTTGAACTCCTAAAGTTGGGTGGATGAGCTAGCATGCTGACATACAAAGTTCTGCAAATATGGAGGCTGTTGGATCGCCTTGGTAGATGAGGGCTAGTATTAATGACTTGACTCTGATTCATTGAAAAGGTTTATGAGGCTTGAGTTTGCTGTTGGTGGGTTGTCAATGCTTGGTGATAAACTCTGATCATGTGATGTATACTACCATTGTTACCAGTTTGGCCAGGTTGTAGGTCTTGAGATTCAATTATATGATACTGGTATGTGTTCGGTGTTTAGACAAATGGCAAGTCTGATAGGTCAGGTATGGCCTTGGTGCTAGCTTATCAGTGTTTTTTGCAAAGAAAGACATTTTCATGGAATACACATTCCTTGAGAAAAATATCTTTAGTCTTTAAGTCCAGTAACTTATATCCTTTCATTCCAAGTGAATATCCCAAGAAAATGTACCGTCTAGCTCTTGGATCAAACTTATGTCTGTTTTGGATCAAGATAGTTGCAAAAGCTAAGCATCCAAAAACTTTAAGGTGAGAGTAGTTTGGCTAGATGTTGAGAAGGAGTTCAAAAGGTGTTTTGTGATTTAGGAAAGGTGAGGGGGTCTTGTTTATAAGATAAACTGCTGTGAGCACACAGTCATTCCAATACTTCATGGGAATTCCACTTTGAATTCTTAAGGCTCTTGCTACATTGAGAATGTGCTAGTGCTTCCTCTTCACAACAGAATTTTGTTGTAGAGTTTCAACATAAGATGTTTGATGTATCATTCCCTTCTCAAGGAAAAGGTTTTTCATATTAAATTCTCCCCATTTGCCACTTCTGATTATCTTGATTTTGATTTCAAATTGGTTTTCAATCATGTTACAAAATCCTTGCAAAGTAGTATTAGCATCAAATTTATTTTTCAAAGTATAGATCCAAGTACATTTGCTGTAATCTTCCACTATTGTCAAAAAGTATATTGATCCATCATAGGAAACTTTATTACATGGTCTCCAAAGATCACAATGGAAATCAAAATATTTTTCTGACTAGTGTTGACTTTACAGGAAATGACGCTTATGCATTTTGGCTAAAGGACAAATCATTCAGGGTTTGGTATTATCTGTGTATGTGGGAATTTTGTTACTGTTTAATGACCTAAGACTGGTAGATGAAGGATGTCCTAATCTATAGTGCAAGAGATAGAATTCTTCAATAGGTATGGCAACAACTGTGGTAGTTTTGGTGGTTATAGTATTAAGGAATGCTGATGGTGAAACTCCCTTTTGCTACAGAAGGTACATGTCATGTCTCACCTCACCCATTTCAATCGTTGTCCATGTCAAAAGGTCATGGATGAAGCATATTTGAGAAAAGAAAATAAGACAACAATTCAAAGTGGTACCTAATTTTCTAGTCGAAATCAAGTTGTAGGAATATTATGGAACACAGAGTACATCATGCAAAGTTAAAGTGTCTGAAATCTTTATTGTGCATATATGGGTAACAACAACATTGTTGTTATTAAGAAGTGTAACAGAGTGAGAAACTTGTGATGTGATGCTAGTGAACAGAGAATTTCACATATCATATGGTCTGTGACACCTGCTTCTAGAATCCAAGGCGTGTTTGTTAGGATTTTGGATTTTGATGCATAAACAAAGATGCGTAAAGATATACTAGAAATAGTGGGCATTTGAACCTCAGCAGTACAATGACTAATGACATATCAAACTTGATTTGCTAAATGAGCTGAAGGTGAAATGTTTTGTTTATTGAAAAGTGCCATGGGTTGATTGTACTGCTCTTATGTAATAGAAGATTTAACACTGCCAGGGATATCGGTGTGTATTTGCTCTTGGATAGTGATGCCAGTAACTTGATTAGCCGAAGGGTTAGCAAATTTTCCCTTATTGTAGATTTTGTGTCCTGGAGGATATCCATGAATTTTGAAGCACTTGTCTATGTTGTGACCATGAATATTACAATAAGAATACATTAGTTTGTTAGCCTTAAAGCATCTCTCCAGTGAATGGTCAGCAATCTTACAGTAAGTACAAAAATACTTGGCAGTTCGGTTAGTTGTATATTGAGTCCCATTTCGAGCTCCTCGAGCCATCATTGCCATTTATTCACTCGCATGGGAGTCAATTGAAATATGTCTCATCTTTTCTTCTTGTTGTATAATGGAATATACTTTATTAAGTCTAGAAAATGGCTTAATGAGGAGAATTTGAGCTTTGATATCTTTATAGGATTCGTTAAGACCCGTAAGAAGTTGCATGACCCAATCTCTTTGCTGATTATTAACAACGGTACGAAGTTCTCCACCGGTGTAGTTAGGTATGGATTTATAATTCATTAATTCATCAAGGACATTTTTATATTTTGAAAAATAAACACTCACAACATCTTGGTTTTGCATAAAGGTGTTGATGGCTTTCTTTACCTCATAGATTCGTAGGGCATTTTACTGAGCTAATTTATGTTCAAGATCCAGCCAAAGTTCTCTTACAGTATTTGCATATAGGGTACTGGATTTTACTTCAACATTCATGGTGTTTTGTAGCTAGGTAATCACAAGGTCATTGCAAAAAAACAAATGCTTCATCAGAATACTGTCGGGATCTGTTGGTTCTACCAAGCTTCCAACAATAAACCTAAGTTTGTTTTTATTCTGAGAGCCTTCTTTATGGACCTTACCCAGGTATAATAGTTAGTAATGTCTAATATGTGAGTGACCAGTATTGTACTAGAACTGTTATTTCCTCCGATGTAGTATGGGCTGTAGGGATGGGTATGATCATTAAGATTTGTTGTGGAATAAGTGTTTGAATGTGCATGTGGGTTAGTATTTTTATTTTGCTGAGAATTTGGGTTGAGATCCTGATGCGTAGTAGATTGAGAGTTTGGGTTGGGATCTTCGTGATAACCCAAGAATAACTAACCAAGAGGGTGGTGAATTGGTTTTTGAAACTTTTTCGACACTTAGTCTCAAAACAATATAATACACAAGATATGAATGTAAAATATAATACTAGAATTAAATATGCAAGTTCAATAAATTAATTCAAGTATGAATATAGCACAATATAAATGACAATGTAAAGTAAAGTGCGATAATGTAAAGATAAAAAACAAATTTAATGGGGTTCGATACACAATGTGTTCTACGTCCTCGTTATCAAGCTCTCCGTCACGTGCAACGCCAAATACACTATAATGGTAACTTACAAACAAGGAGTACCGATCTTTAAGTGACTTACAACAAGGAGCACTTATCCGAAGGTGACTTATAACAAGGAGCATATATCCTTAAGTGACTTTCATCAAGGATAACATATCCTTAACAACAATCGAGTTTTCACAAGGTTCTCGAAACTGCCAAAGTATAAATGATAATTTTACAATTGAAAGAACTTTCTTAGAAAATTATATAATCAAGTTAAGTATTTAGAGAGTTAGGATAACACTTCAATAGATAGCAAGTGATAAAGCTCAAGTGTTTGTATTGTAAACTTTGATGAATAATGAATAATGAAATAGTTTGTATCTTTGTATCAAATATTTTCAACCTATGATCTCTCTTAACAAAAAAATACAAATTACGTATGAAGAGAGATTTACACTTAAATGTAAGTATTGGTAAAGAAAACTTCTATCAAGAATAAAGAATAGATGAGATTGATAAGGTTTCTTTGCAAATGGAAATCTGGATGAGATAGATGAAAATTAGTTTGATCAATCAAGAAATTCTTTGTAATAAATGAAAAGAATTTTTATGCAAATGATGGATTATGAAAATAATTTGAGCTTTATGCACTTGTTAAGAATTGATGAGTTAATACCTTTACATTTAAGTTCCAATAAACTACTTCTAAGCTTTAATTTTCAAAGTTCATGTTCTCTTCGAGTCTCATTTGATTGATTGTTCTTCAACGGATGATGATTTGAACATTTGAATGCTTAAGAAAATATATTCAAGAAACAAAACTTGTTTGAAATATAAGTGTATTGTTTGTTATAATTAAAACAAGTGGAGCTATATTGAATCATAGGTTAACAATTTCCCCCTTTTGATTATGACAAACAATATGTGAGTCGTAGTGATTTGTAAAAATATACAAGATATTCCTCCTATCTTTTACATATCAATGAGAACCAAGTTTGTATCATATATAGCATGATGTTCTAGAGACATGTATTTCCACAATTCATTGACATAGTAAATCACATCTAGAAGTCATCATACTTAATAATTGAACTCACAAATTCTATAATGATAGTTGAAGTCACAAATTATAATTGCAAGTCATAGTTCATATCAAAACAAGTCACAAGTACAATCACATTTTCTGTCCTTTTCCCCCTTTTGGCATCATAAAAAAGGAATGGGGACAATGAAGCTAGCAAATTCCCCCTTAATTAAGGCATAGGTGCAAGTTGGGAAAAAAAAAAGTGAAAGTAATCATAGGTCATAACATGAAAAATAAAGTATGAGTTCAGAAACGAAAATAGAACTGAGAGATAATGTTTTAATCTTCTGCCGGTGGAAGAGGCCCACGAGGGTAAATGGAATACATGTGGAAGAAGGCCTCTTGAGATAAACTCATTTGCTCCATTCGTTGATCAAGCGCATTGACGGTCATATATATGTCTGGGGTTAGTGCAATTTGTGGAGCAGGACCCCTATGTTGTGCTCGAGGAGAATCATCACCTTCATCACCATCACAAACATGACCACCCATTTCTTCTTCCATCTCTTCTGAAGTGAATGTCCAAGTAGTAGGCCCCGAGTTATTGTCGAAGCCTTATGTATGACACATCCATTGCCCATTGTCTTTAACGATTTTCATGCATTTAAGTGTGTTGAGATTAATGACATCGATGTGTTTGGGCTTAAGAAAAGGTTCATCGTCTAATGACACATTGAAATGTTGAAAGATTCTTGTAAGAAGCATGTCATAAGGTAAGCTTAGGGCTCTAGGAGACTTGTGGATTTGTCGAATGTACTTCAAAAAGAAGTAGGGAAAGTCCAATTGACGACCAAGCAGAAAGGAGTCAAGAATAAACAAGTCGAGGTGATGAACCTCTTCAAAATGTCCACTATGAGGGACTATTATATGAGCAATAACACGATGAAGAATTTTGCATGGTATAGTAAGGTGATGTAGGTTTAGGGTCATTGTGGTGGATAGTGGTCGATCGGTGACTCGACAACAAGTTTCGAGTTCGTTATAGCCCTCAAACCTAACGGGATAATGATAAATATAAGCAAGGTTTTCACATTCCCCTAACCCAAGGATTTTTCTAAGGGTATTCCTATCAAGTGTAATTCGTTTCTCTTTAACAATGCAAGTGACATGGAGTGAGTAAAAAGAGAGATCTCGATAAAATTCACGAATTAAATTATGATAGATATTTTTCGAGATAGTGACCACATTTGTCCACCCAATATTCTCAAAATAATCCTCTTTCCTAAGTTAATCAGCTTTGGTAAAGAATTCAAAGAAATCGATTGACTTACCGATTAGAATGGGACAATCGGTGAAATAGTCGGGCATGGATGTGTCATCTTCAACATTTGATGAGCTTGCTTCCCCTTTTTTTGATTTCTTCCTAGGAGGCATGGTTATTTTTGGAATCTTCAATTTTTAGTGAGAGAAATTTTTTATTTTTCAAAATTTGTTGAGAGAAGTAGTGAAAAATGATGGAAAAAGAGTGGGTAGCTAACTTTTGAAGTGGATTAATGCTTAAAAAAATTTGTAATGGGTTTTTGAAGATTAATCAAGATTTTTGAGTGATGAACTCAAAAAACCAAATCTTGAATTTTCTTGATGAAAAATAGAAGAAAAGCTTGAGATTTTATGAAAAAGTGTGATGAATTTGATAGATTTGATGAAAAGTTGAAGTGATTTTGATGTGGAGGATGAAAGTTGTGAGATTTGAAGAGAGAGAGATGAAAAAAATCGCACCTTAGGGTTGAAGAAATTGGGGATGAAGTTCTGGTTTGGAAAAGATAAGTTTTGGTGAAGACAAAACATCAAAAAAGAAAAAAAATGACCGAATCAAGAAATTTCGGTCGACCGAGAATTTTTGATCGATCGAAAAGAACCGGTCGACCGAAATTTCCAAGGAATTTTCGGCAGCTTATCTTTCGGTAGACCGAAATTAGCGAAATATTGACCAAAAATCTGACCAAAAAAAAAAAAAGAGTTTTGAGCTCCTTAGTTTGTTTCGGTAGATCAGGTTCGGTTGACTGAAGTTATCACATGGTCAACCGAAATATAATGAATGCAATTTTTCATTTTAAACACATTTAACCACAAATCTCAGATTCATCGATAATACCTAAGCCTCTACGAATGTAAGAAAATCCATCGAGAGCTAGAGGTTTGGTAAGAATGTCGGCTAATTGTTTTTGGGTACTTACAAATTCCAAATAAATATCACATTTTTGCACATGATCTCTAAGAAAATGATGTCGAAGTTCGATGTGTTTTATGCGAGAGTGGGAAGGGATTCTTTGACAAATTTATAGCATTAGTGTTGTCACACATAATAGGAGTATTTTCAGATGTTAAGTGATAATCGTTAAGGGTTTGTTTCATCCAAAAAACTTGCAAAACAACTAGCAGCCGATATGTATTCGATTTCGGCGATTGATAGTGCAACAGAATTTTATTTTTTGCTAAACACACGAGGGCAAAGCATAAAAAGTGACAAGTTCCGCCGTGCCTTTTCGATCAAACGTGCAACCCACCCAATTTGCATCCGTATAACTAATAAAGTCAATGTGCGTGCCTTTTAGATACCAAAGGCCCAATGTTCTAGTACCATATAAATATCTAAAGATTCGTTTTAAGGCACTTAGATGAAATTCTTTAGGATTTAATTGAAATCTAGCACATAAGTAAACACCTAGGCATTATATCGAGTCTACTAGCGGTTAAATAAAAAAGAGATCTGATCATACCTCGGTATTTTGTTACGTCAACTGAAGTGTCGTTCTCGTATTTATCCAATTTGATTGATGTACTCATTGGAGTATTCATCGGTTTCAAGTCTTCAAATTCAAATTTTTTGAGCACGTCTATGATGTATTTTGTTTGGCTAATGAATATGCTTTTGTTAGTTTGTTTGATTTGAAGTCCAAGAAAGAATTTTACTTCTCCCATCATGCACATTTCGAATTCCTTACTCATGCATTTTGAAAACTCTTCACAAAGGGAAATATTGGTTGTACCAAAGATAATATCATCAACGTAAATTTGTGCAACAATCATGTCATCCTTTTTTGTTTTGATAAAGAATGTATTATCCTCAATTCCCATTTGAAAACCATTTGAGATAAGAAATTTACTCAATCTTTCATACCAAGCTCTAGGAGCTTGTTTCAAACCGTATAGAACTTTTCTAAGTTTAAACACTTTTTTCGGAAATTTGTGATTTTTGAAACCGGGAGGTTGTTCAACATAAACATTTTCTTAAATGAAACCATTTAAAAATGCACTCTTTACATCTATTTGATAGAGAGTAAAATCTTTATAACAAGCAAAAGCGAGAAGCATGCGAATTGACTCTAATCTAGCAACCAGTGCAAAGGTTTCTTTGAAGTCATACCTTCTTCTTGATTGTAACATTTGGCCATTAATCTAGCCTTGTTACTGACGTAGCGGAAGATTATAAAAAAGATGAACAACCTCACAAATATGAGATAAACTCACGAAAGTTTTTATTCAATTCAATAATGTCTGCCTCGAAGGGCTTACAATGGTTTAAATAGCAAAACCCTAGCAAATTTCGGAAAATAAATAATAAAAAATAAAAAAAAACGATATTTTTCCATAAATGGAAAAATTCGAGATTCTAACTTAAATGGAAACTCATAATATTCAGGATCGTCCTCCAACAAACGGAATCAAAATCCGAATTTTATTGAATGAGATATTACCAAAATAAAAATTACCATAAACGGCAAAAACGCGTAATCGAGAACCTAAACGATGGAATCTGTCCGAAATCCGACGTACGTCATGGCCAAAGGCAATGAGTTGTGATCCTTGGCCCGTTTCCACTCAAATTAGACTATTAATTCGCCAAAAAGGGACAAACCCAAAGTTATCATGAAATCATTATTTTGCCATGCGATCCCACTTCATCATAAATTCTAACTCCTTATGCACTTCATCATTCTCCCCAGGGTGAGAAAAATTCGCCCTCGAATTTGACAGGGAAGAAGTCTCATCATCATCAGAATTATCACCACGAAATGGCACCAGATGCTTGACATTAAACACGTCGGATGTGCGAATATGACTTGGCAGCTTTAAACGATAAGCATTTGGATTAATCTTCTCAATGACCTCCAATGGACCAATCTTCTTGGCAGTAAGCTTGTTGTATTCATGAGCAGGGATACGATCTTTTGTCAACACCGCCCAAACAAAGTCACCTACCTCAAATTCAACATGTCGACGCTTAAGATCCGCATCATGCTTATATTTATTAACAGCAGCCTGCAACTGATCATGAGCCTGTGAGTGAATCTGCTGTAACTGTTGAACGAAGTCCTCAGCCTTACCATGCATTTTAACAGAAGTAGAAACTGGGGCCAAGTCAAGGGGACCACGAGGAACGAGACCATACACTACCTGAAATGGACTAAAACCTGTACTCCGGTTGACAGCATGATTATGAGCAAATTCTGCCTGACACAACTTCTGATCCCAAGACTTGATGTGATCACCAACCAAACAACGTAGTAAATCACCCAATGAGCGATTAACAACCTCTGTCTGTCCATCTGTCTGAGGGTGATATGCACTGCTGAAGTCCAACTTTGTATTGACCGAGCGCCACAAACTGCGCCAGAAGTGACTGAGGAAACGAGTATCCCGATCAGACACAATAGATGTAGGCAGTCCATGCAAGCGATATACCTCACGAAAGTACAGTAAAGCCATATTGACAGCATCCGTAGTTTTCTTGCAGGGGATGAAGTGAACCATCTTTGAGAACCGATCAACCACTACAAAGATAGAGTCAAAACCACGCTGAGTCCTGGGAAGCCCCACAACGAAATCCATGCTAACGTCTGTCCAAGGCTGGGTTGGGATAGGAAGGGGCATATACAAGCCAGCATTTGTCGCCTTGCCTTTGGCCAAATGACAAGTCCGACAACGCTCCACAAACTTACCGACATCCTTGCGCAAAGATGGCCAAAAGTAAGAAGCAGCAACAAGCTGCAATGTTCTGTCACGACCCACGTGGCCCTCATTGTGCAATTCTTGAACAATCTTCAACCTCAAACTGCCTTCTGGAATACATAACTGGTTGCCATGAAAAAGGAAACCATCAACCCATGCAAACTCCGACTGTACACCTTCCTGCAACTTCCGAATAACATGGGAGAAATATGGATCAGTAGTATATAAGTCACAAAGGCCATCAAAACCGGGAACCTCCACTCGCATTTCTGTCAGGAGAGTTTGGCGCCTACTCAATGCATCTGCCACCTTGTTAAGGGCACCTACTTTGTGCTTAATCACAAAAGTAAACTGCTGCAAGTAAGCAATCCAAGAGGCATGTCCAGTAGATACCTTATCTTGAGTACCAAGGTGCTTGAGGGCATCATGATCGGTATACAAAATAAACTCCTTCTGGAACAGATAGTGACGCCAATGTCGAACTGCCTGAACTATTGCATAGAACTCCTCATCATAAGTACTGTACCGAGACTTCGGACCAGAAATCTTCTCACTGAAGTATGCAACGGGGCGGTTGTTTTGACTCAGCACACCACCAATACCTACCTTCGAGGCATCACAATGTAGCTCAAACGGCTGGGTAAAGTCAGGCAACACCAAAACTGGAGCAGTAGTCAACTTCTGCTTAATCAACTGAAGAGATGCCTCTGCTTCAGGGGTCCATTGAAACTTTCCATCATTCATACAATCTGTAATAGGTGCCATGATACTGCTAAAATGTGGTATAAACCTGCGATAAAATGAAGCAAGGCCATGAAAGCTGCGCACTTCTGTAACAGTTTTAGGTTGAGGCCACTGGCTTATTGCCTCCACCTTGGATGTGTCAACCGCTAACCCCTCATTTGACACCACATAACCAAGGAATACAACACGATCAGTCAAGAACGAACACTTTTGCACTGCAGCATAAAAGTGATCCCTGCGAAGAACTGAAAGAACTTCTCGAAGGTGCTGGACATGATCATCATCGGTAGCACTATAAACCAGAATATCATCAAAGTAGACGACAAAAAATTTATCGATGAATGGACGAAGAGCCTGATTTATGATCCGCATAAATGTACTAGGTGCATTTGAGAGGCCAAAAGGCATAACCAACCATTCGTACAACCCTTCTCTCGTCTTAAATGCTGTTTTCCACTCATCTCCAGGTCTGATTCGAATCTGATGGTACCCACTCTTCAAGTCAAGCTTGCTGAACACGCAAGCACCAGTAAGCTGGTCTAACAGATCATCCAGGCGAGGAATAGGAAAACGGTAACGTACCGTAATCTTATTGATCGCCCTACTATCCACGCACATACGCCACGTCCCATCCTTCTTCGGCGTAACGAGAGCAAGAATAGCACAAGGACTACGACTCTCCCTGATGTGCCCTTTTGCCAGAAGCTCCTCCACTTGTCTACGCAACTCTTCATGTTCAGTGGGGCTCATCCTGTAATGCGCCCGGTTAGGCAGAGAAGCATCAGGCACCAAGTCAATCTGATGCTGAATATCCCGTAGTGGTGGCAACCCATCTGGAAGCTCTCCTGGGAAGATCTCGTGAAACTCCTTTAGCAATGGCTGAACCCTACAAGGAACCTCCTGCTCGCTGTCAATTGACTTTCCCACCGGCACATACACGACCCCAGACTCCTCCATCTCTGTTTCAAACTTTGCTCTAGTCAGTAAATTGGCACTGTCCAAACAGAAAGCTGTACGTGTTGGTATACCCATCATGCAGCGAATGGCGGTCAAACTGCCACGGTCTCCCTAACAGCAAGTGACACGCATCCATCTCTACGACATCACATAATACATGATCTTTGTAGGTAGGCCCAATGGAGAAACTGATTCGAGCACGCTGAGACACCTCTACATCGTTACCCCTCTTCAGCCAAGCTAATTTATACGGTTTGGGATGCTTCTCAGTCTGCAAACCCAGCTTCTTAACGACCTCTTCAGCCACCACATTTTCACAACTACCAGAATCAATAACAAATCTACATATCTTACCCCCAACAGTACACGTCGACTGAAAGATATTATTACGCAGCCAGTCAGTGTTATTCTCCAGGGGAGTCAGAAAGCTCCGCCTCACCACCAACGCTCCGACTTCCTCGGTGTCATCATTGTCAAATACAGGTGGACCTTCATAATCGTCATACTTCTCATCAACAAAGAGTCCTCTGCGCGGATTCTTGGGACATTCATATTGTCTATGACCTGTACCACCACATGCAAAACAACGAATACCACCTCCAGGACGCGCTGGCTGTTGAACAGGGTTAGGTATAGGAGGGCCAGGTTGAGTAGGATTACCAGGACGTGTCATCTGCTGTCGTCAGAATTATTGGAAGAATCGCTCGCGTAAAAAGGAACTGTATTTCTCCTGGCCTGCTGTTTCTCTATCTGTAATGCCCTCTGATATGCCTCAATAACTGTCACAGGATCAAACATATTCAGAATGTCTTGTATTTGGGGACGAAGACCACCCACATATCGTGACACCAACTGCTCCTCTGTCTCCATCACCTCATTCCTCGTAATCAACATATAAAATTCCGTTGCATAGTCACTAACCGTTTTGACGCCTTGACGCAGATTCTGTAGTTGCTGGAACATGGTCCGAACATAGTTGTAAGGCAGAAACTGCTTCTTCATATGCTTCTTCAATTTATCCCACGATATAAACTTGGACTTCCCTAACCTGGATCGCGTCACTTTAGTCTGTTGCCACCACGCTGCTGCTCGTCCACGAAACCTCGTCGCAACGAGAGGCACACATTTATCAGCAGGAACCTCCTTAAATTCCAAGATCTCCTCCACTGCAGTCACCCAATCCAAGAACTCTTCTGGACTTAATCCACCATGGAACTCGGGAATATCAACCTTGAATCCTGATTCCCAACGCCTGTTCTCATCCTGACCACCCCCATTCTGTCGAACTGGCAGATCTATTGGATGCTCAGGTTGTGCAAACGGATTCTCATCATCAGAATCCTCAACCGGCGGGGCCACCGGCGCATGATGTTGCGGCATGAGTGCAGCAAATTGCTGTGTCAGCAACTCCACTTGTTGACGCAGCTGTGTAATTTCATCACGTCTATGTACCTCTTCTACTGGGACTTCACGAGCTTCTGGACATCTCCTGGCGGCATGGTGAAGGAACGACTTCGGCTCTGATACCAACTGACGTAGCGGAAGATTATAGGAAAAATGAACAACCTCACAAATATGAGATAAACTCACGAAAGTTTTTATTCAATTCAATAATGTCTGCCTCGAAGGGCTTACAATGGTTTAAATAGCAAAACCCTAGCAAATTTCGGAAAATAAATAATAAAAAATAAAAAAACGATATTTTTCCATAAATGGAAAAATTCGAGATTCTAACTTAAATGGAAACTCCTAATATTCAGGATCGTCCTCCAACAAACGGAATCAAAATCCGACTTAACAAAACTCTATTCATAATATAGCAAGCGGTGTTAACGACTTCGGTCCAAAAATATTTGGGTAAATTATTTTCATTTAACATTGTCTTAGCCATTTATTGCAATGTACGATTCTTTCGTTCTACTACACTATTTTGTTGAGGAGTTTTAGGAGTCGAAAAATGATGTTCATATCCATTTTCTTTACAAAAATCATCAAAAGCAATATTATCAAATTCTCCACCATGGTCACTTCTAATATTTGTGATAGAATATCCTTTTTCATTTTGAACATTTTTACAAAAGTGTTTAAATACTTTTAAGTTTCATTTTTCAAGTTCAAAAACAAAACTCAAGTGAATTTTGAGAAGTCTTCAACGATAACGAATGTATAATGTTTGCCACTTATATTTTCGGTTTTAGAAGGTCCAAAAATATCCATGTGAAGAAGTTGTAAAAGTTTTGTAGTTGAAGATAATTGCTTGGTTTTGAAAGAGTTTTTTGTTTGTTTTCCAAATTGATAAGCATCACATATTTTGTTCTTTTCAAATTTTAAGTTCAGTAGACTTTTAACAAAATAATTTTTTGAGATTTTTGAAATTAGGTCCATACTAATATGACCTAATCTTCTATGCCATAACCAAGTATCATCTTCAAACTTGATAAACATTTTAATTCCTTTTTCAAATTCAATGTTGATAACATAAATATCTTTACATCGGCTACCCATGAACAACATGTATTTCGATGTAGCATCCTCAATAAGGCATTTTGAAGAATCAAATTTAATATGATAACCTTTATAACATAGTTGACTAATACTTAGCAAGTTATATATGAGATTATCTATTAACAAAACATTTTCAATAGTTGGAGATGAAAGATTACCAATATTTTCAATGTCCATGACTTTTCCTTTGACATTATCTCCAAATGTGACAGACATTATCTCCAAATGTGACATGGTCTCCATCTTTCTTTTTGAAGCTTGACAATAATGTATTGTCTCCGGTCATGTGTTTTAAGCAATCACTATCCAACAACCAATTGCTCTTTATTTTTGAAGGCACCTACAAGAATTGATTCAAATTTTTGATCTGGTACCCATTTAACTTTGGGTTTTTGAAAGTATAATTTCTTTTTGATTGAGCAATTAAAAGCTATATGTCCAAACTTGTTGCAAAAACTACATGTGGTGTTAGAAGTTTTGAAAAACATGTTTTTAAAAGATTTTTGTTTTAGAAAATGTTTGTATCCAATGCCATCTCTATCAAAGACACATTTTTCTTTCCTTGTATGAATTTGTGCACAATGTTTGTTAAATCAAGAACTTTTTCTTTTTGGGAAATATTTTCTTTGATTAGGAATTCATGATCATCATTTTCCTGCTCAAAATCTTTTGAGTTTCTAAAATCTTTTTAGTCTCATTTTTCAATAAAATATGTTGCTTTTTGAGGGTAGAATGTTTGAGAGCAAGTTTTTCAAAATCACCAATAATTTCATCATATGAAGTAGATAATTCATCATAAGGAGTGTCATTTATGTTACATCATCCTCCATGGCCATGAAGCACATGTTTACAACTTCATCTTGACTTTCATCTTCTTCTTGCTTATCATCATTATCATCCCAAATAGCTTGTAGAGATTTTTTCTTGAAGAATTTTATCTTGTTTGGACACTCGGTTCTTTTGTGACCGGATTTGTCACAATTATAGCATACAACCTTCTTATTCTTTTCCTCACCTTTGTCTTCTTTCTTTTGAAATCGATGGTTGTTGCGAAAACCTCTCCACTTTTTGACAAGGAAAACAAGATCATCAAGTTCCTCATCACTCATGTTTGAGTTTGAGATTTCTTCATCATTTGATGATTTCAAAGCTATTTGCCTTCTAGGAGAATACTTTTTTTCTTCATCTTTTGCTTTTCTTGTTTTCTCCTTTATTTCGACATGATTTAGCTTATAGGTCATCAAGGTTCCATAGAGCTCTTCCAAAGGATATGTGTTGACATCTTTAGTGTTTTCTATCAACATATTTAATGAATCACAATCTTACGAGAGAGACCTAAGAATTTTTCTCACAAGTTCACCATTAGTAAATTTTCAATCAAAGCCTTTAAGGTCATTAACAATATCGGTGAATAGAGTAATTATGCTCGCAATGGGTTCATCTTGTTTCATAAAGAAGTTTTCAAAGTTTTTAAATAAGAGATTTATCTCTTAGTTTCTTTTACTTTATTTATTCCCATGTGTGTTTTTTCTAATGCATGTCAAATCTCATATGCGAAATCACATGTCCTGATACGATTAAATTCATTTATTTTTAAAGCACAATAAATAAGATTTTTGGCTTTTGCATTTAATGAAAATTTTCTTTTATCATCAGCATCATCATCATCATCATATTCTTCTCTAGGCTTTGAAATAATTTGGTCCGAATTTCCATCAACTTTAATGACCTTAGTAAACTTATGAGGACCAAATTCAATAACCTCCCAAACATTATAATTAATTCATTGAATATAAATCATCATTCTGGTTTTTCAATAATTTTAATGTGTACCATCAAACAAAGGAGGACGATTTGTAGAATGCCCATCAATATTAAGATTAGCCATAACACAAGATAATGAAATCTTAAGAATGTGTGATTGGAATATAAAACATACATTTTACATCTTTATTTAATGGACTCATATGACTATTTTATGCCTAAATGTACTTAGTATTCTCATATTTTGGTTTAGGTGGCAATTCGATGGATATGGCCTAATTTGGAAGAAATGAGGGAAAAATGACCAAAAAAGAAAGAAAGCGAAAGTTCGGGAACCAAAGTGCAAATATTCAAAAGTTGTATCGAACCTCACGATGAAGACTTGAGAGTCCTAGAAGCCAATTGGATGAAGAAAGAAGTCAAAGGGGTGAAATATAGCCAAGACATTATCACATATCAACTTTCAAGCTGAAAAGTTTTGCACCGATTTTTAGCCTCATATTGAGACCAGTTTTCGACATATCAAATGATTGAAATCGAAGATGTCATTTGAATAAAAGTTGTAGCCCTTTGAGTTAGCTTTCCAATACATCTTGAATCACCTCAATCAGACATCCGAAGAGAAAGTTATGACCAAAATACTGAAAGCTATCCGGAGGAAGTTTTGTAAAGTCTTGCGATCACATGGCTTTAATTCCTCGCGATCGCACAGACCATTACCGAGAGTCTGAAGGTTGAATTTATTTGTTCCTTGCGATAGCATGACTTAATACCTTGCGATCACATGGTTGTTTCCTGATGCCGAATCTCAAGTTTCCTAAATTGACTCAAACTCTTTTGGCAACATATCTTGCACGACTTTTCAACCCTAAAAACACCCAAAAACACACCAGAACGCCTCCAACCTTTTTCTCTCTATTTTTTTCTTAGATCTATCATGTGTAACTAACTCTTGGTGCTTGATTGAAAGATACCCAAGCCTTGGAACACATTATAACTGTGAGATCTACCTATTTTCATTGTTTAATTTATATTTTCAATATTGAATATTCTTCTATGCATAATTTTATGATTGTCATATTTGATTACTAAGAGATCTATTAGTTTTTCATATATTACAATCTATAGCTAAGTTAAATCTCAAATCCGTAATTGTTTGAATCATTTAACTTGTGAAGCACTATGATTTGATAATTTTTTGCGATAGATGTTATTGAATCTTAAGAAGAATGTTTAAATAGATTGAATGCAACCGCTGGTGCTTGTATTATCTAGTTCATCGATTTTTCTATTATTTAAAGCTGTTATTAAATTGAATCTTTAGCGCTGGTTTGAGATTATTTGGTAATTAGGGTTAATTAGAACGCTGGTTTCTGATTAACTAAAATTAAGGAGAAATGGGAATTTATTCCAACGATGAATATTGTGAATGTGGATTGATTATTTTTTGTGGATTGATGAATGGTTATAAATCTCCAATGGTGGAAGTTGACTTTGATCAAGATTCGTTTCATTGATTTAATACAACTCGTTAATTTATATTGTTATTTGTTATAAGATTGATTTCGTTATAAACAAAACCCACCAATCGTTATACGAAGCATAAATTGTTGAATTACACACTCTTCGTGGGATCGACCCTTACTTCCATTACTACATTAGTTTTAGAGATTTAAGGACTATTTTTGGGTGTCTACGACAGCACACCAAATTTTGACGTCGTTGTCGGGGAGTGGTGCTAATTTATTTTTGTGCTTCTTTAGTTATTTGTTTCGTTTTTTAAAAAAAAATCGTAATTTTTTAGGATTTTTAGGCTTTTATTGTTTTTAGGAATTTTAGCATAGAAATTTATTTTATTTTCCTTAATCTAGCTTCCTTTTAATTTATTTTTCATTTGTTCTTTTTGTTTATGTCCACAACTCGTTCTTCTAATCAAAGTGATTTGCAGTACGATCCAGAAATTGAGAGAACTTTGCGCTGGTTAAGGAGTGACATACGACAGAATTTTGAAGAAAGCAATATCAATCCCAACATCCCATTTGCAAGTGATTTTGAGTTTGAAGGAGAAGGAACCATGGCCGAAAATAGGACTTTGAAAGAGTTTGCAGCACCTACATTGAATCAACAACCTTTATGCATAACTTTTCCTATTTTAGATGCTACTACTACATTTGAGCTTAAATCGGGATTAATACACCTTCGCCCACTTTTCATGGTCTTGCAGGTGAAGATCCTCATAAACATCTGAAGGAGTTTCATGTGGTCTGCACGAGTATGAAACCCACGGGAATTACTGAAGAACAGATTAAGCTGAGAGCCTTTCCATTTTCTCTGAAGGATTCGGCTAAGGATTGGCTCCATTATCTCCCATCGGGAAGTATTACCACAGGGGATGGAATGAAGAGGTTATTCTTGGAAAAATACTTTCCAGCTTCGAGGGCAGCAAATATTAGGAAAGAAATTTGTGGTGTCAGACAAGATCACAGGGAATCTCTACATGAGTATTGGGAGCGGTTCAAGAAATTGTGTGCAAGTTGTCCCCATCATCAAATCAGTGAGCAACTTCTCATCCAATACTTCTATGAAGGTCTTCAACCAACAGAAAGGAGCATGATTGACGCCGCAAGTGGAGGAGCTTTGGTTGATAAAACTCCCGAATGAGCGAGGAATTTAATTGCAAACATGGCAGCCAATTCTCAACAATTTGGCGCTAGATTTAACCCCCCTTCTAGACAAGCTAACGAGGTAAATGTCTCATCCATTGAACAACAAATAGCGAATCTAACTACTCTTGTTCGTCAAATGGCCACAAGTAATGTGCAGACAGCGAAGGTTTGCGGAATTTGTTCAGTAATGGGACATCCAACTGATGCATGTCCAACTCTTCAAGAAGAACCCATAGAACAAGTTAATGCAGCGGGTGGCTTCCCTGGACAACCACAAAGGAATTATGATCCTTTTTCGAAGACATACAACCCAGGATGGAGGGATCATCCCAATCTTAGCTATGGAAGTTCACAATCAAATCAACATGTTGCTCAAAATCGTCCAAACTTTCAACAATATAGGCAGCCATACCCACCTAGACAACAACAGGGCCAAACTTCTAACTCTGAAATGTCATTAGAAGATATTGTTAAATCTCTTGCAACTAACACTTTACAATTTCAACAGGAGGCCAAGGCTAGCAGTCAATGTTTGGAGAATCAAATGGGTCAAATGGCTAGCGCGGGTAGTCGGCTGGAATCACAAAGTTCGGGAAAGCTACCCTCTCAAACAGTGGTAAATCCAAGGGAGAACACAAGTGCAATTATATTGAGGAATGGCAAGGAAATGGAAACCCCAATAAATGAAGTTCCTATATCATCAGAACAAGACAAGGAGAACGACATGGATATCACTGTGGAAAAGAGTAACCCAACTGAGAATGATGCACCAAAACGTAAGTTTCCTCCACTATCTGACTATAAACCAGTAGCCCCATTCCCTCAAACTTTGTTAGAATCTAGAAAAAATGATCCAAATAGGGAGCTTTATGAAACTTTTCGAAAATGTGAGGTGAACATTCCCTTGTTGGATGCTATTAAACAAATACCATGTTATGCTAAATTTTTAAAAGAATTGTGTACTATTAAGAGAAAGCAGAAACTGAAGGGGTGTAAAAATGTGAAAGTTGGAGAAAACGTATCTGCAGTCATTCAAAGGAAACTTCCTACAAAATGCAAAGACCCAGGTATGTTTACTATCCCTTACATGATAGGTAACACTGGATTTGAGAAAGCCATGTTAGACTTAGGAGCCTCTATAAATATCATGACATATTCCATTTATACTTCTTTGAAACTTGCTCCCTTAACTAAAACTGGTGTGGTAATTCAATTAGCTGATAGATCAAATGCCTACCCAAAGGGTGTGATTGAGGATGTCCTTGTACAAGTTAATGACTTAGTTTTTCCTGCTGACTTTTATGTGCTTGATATGGAAAATAGTGATCAAACTAGCCCTATCTTGTTAGGAAGACCATTCTTAAAAACATCCAAAGCTAAAATTGATGTTCATAGTGGTACATTGACCATGGAATTTGATGGTGAGGTGATTACATTTAATATCTATGATGCCATGAAATTTCATGTTGATGATAATGCTGTGTATTCTATCGATGTAATTGATGATCTAGCACACGATGTTTTTGAACTTGATGGGAATGATGAATTGGAGGTTGCTATTTGTAAGAGTATAGAGAAAGAGAGTGATGAATTAACTTTGAATCCCAGCTTGCGAGAAGCTGTTGATATGTTGAACACTCCTCCAAAGTCACAACAAGCAGGTAGGGGTTTATATGTTGATTTGCCTGTTTCTAATGAAAAGACTCTACCTTCTGTTGTGCAGGCCCCAGTTCTGGATTTGAAACCTCTCCCTACTCACCTTAAATATGTATTCCTTGGAGATGACAAAACATTGCCAGTGATTATTTCCAACGAACTGACCACATTGCAAGAAGAAAAATTGGTGGAGGTCCTCAAGGAGCATCGAACAGCCATTGGTTGGACAATTGCAGACATCAAGGGAATCAGTCCATCTACCTGCATGCATCGCATTTTGCTTGAAGAAGAAGAAAAGCCTTCCCGTCAACCTCAATGAAGATTGAATCCACCCATGATGGATGTAGTGAAGAAAGAGGTCCTCAAACTTTTGGAAGTTGGCATGATTTATCCTATCTCTGATAGCAGTTGGGTCAGTCCAGTTCAAGTGGTTCCTAAGAAGACGGGGATAACTGTGGTGAAGAATCATAACGATGAATTGCTTACCACCCGTGTTCAAAATGGGTGGAGGGTTTGTATAGACTATAGGAAATTAAATGCTGTGACCCGAAAAGATCACTTTCCTTTACCATTTATTGATCAAATGCTTGAAAGGTTAGCAGGTCATGCTTACTATAGTTTTCTTGATGGCTATTCAGGTTATTTCCAGATTGCAATTGCCCCAGAAGATCAAGAAAAGACAACCTTCACATGTCCATTTGGAACATTTGCATACGCTCGCATGCCCTTTGGTCTTTGTAATGCTCCAGCTACTTTTCAACGGTGTATGGTAAGCATATTTTCAGATTATGTTGAGCATATTATAGAGGTCTTTATGGATGATTTCACAGTGTATGGGGATTCATTTGATAACTGTTTGCATAACCTTAAGTTAATCCTTAAAAGATGCATGGAAACTAATCTTGTTTTGAATTCTGAAAAGTGTCACTTTATGGTAGAACAAGGTATAGTTCTAGGGCACGTTATCTCATCTAAGGGCATTGAAGTAGATAAAGCTAAAATTGACATTATTCAGTCTCTACCTTACCCCAATAGTGTGCGGGAAGTTGGCTCTTTTCTTGGACATGCAGGTTTTTATCGCAGGTTTATCAAGGACTTCTCCAAAATTACTTTACCCCTATGCAAATTGTTACAAAAGGACGTGGCTTTTGAATTTGATGAAGCATGCAAAATGGCATTTGATAAGTTGAAAGAACTATTGACTTCTGCACCAATCATTCAACCGCCTGATTGGAACTTTCCATTTGAAATCATGTGTGATGCAAGCAACTTTGCAGTTGGAGCAGTGTTAGGTCAAAGAACTGGAAAAGCATCGCATGCCATCTATTATGCGTCCAGAACTCTAAATGATCCACAACTGAAAAAGAATTCTTGGCTATTGTTTTCGCTTTAGAAAAATTCCGCCCTTATTTACTTGGTACTAAAGTGATTATTTATTCTGATCATGCAGCTCTGCGTTACTTGATGACAAAGAAAGAGGCAAAACCAAGGCTAATACGATGGATACTTCTCCTGAGTGAATTCAACCTGGAAATCAAAGACAAAAAAGGACCAGAAAATAGTGTTGCAGATCATTTGAGCTGTTTAACTAACGTGGATACCGAACTCCAATTGCGGGAAACCTTTCCTGATGAGCAATTATTTTCTGCAAGCACAACACTACAATGGTATGCAGATATTGTAAACTTTTTGGTTGTTAACACTTTACTTTCTGATTTGTCTAGGGCTCGAAGAGATAAGCTAAAGAGTGATGCAAAGTATTATGTATGGGATGATCCATACTTGTGGAAGCATTGTGAAGATCAAGTGATTAGAAGGTGTGTTCCTGAAAATGAGATTACTTCCATCCTCACCTTCTATCACTCTTATGCTTGTGGAGGACATTTTGGAGCAAAAAGGATAGCAAGAAAAGTGCTTGAATGTGGTTTCTATTGGCCATCATTATTTCGTGACGCCTACTCCTTTTGTAAGTCATGCGAGAACTGTCAAAAAACAGGTAATATATCTCAAAAGACTGAAATGCCACAAACTGCCATACTCGTTTGTGAAATCTTTGATGTTTGGGACATTGATTTCATGGGACCATTTCCTGTATCTTTCGGTTTTACTTATATTTTGCTTGCTGTGGATTATGTTTTGAAATTGGTGGAAGCCAAAGCTACCAGGACTGATGATTCTAAAGTTGTTACAGATTTTATCAAGTCTAATATATTCTCCAGGTTTGGGATCCCGAGAGCCCTCATCAGCGATCGAGGCACTCATTTTTTAATCGAACTGTGGAAGCTCTGCTAAGAAAATACCATGTCACCCTCAAGGTGTCAACTACATATCATCCACAAAATAATGGTCAGGCGGAGGTGTCAAATCGGGAAATCAAATCCATCATTGAGAAAACGGTCTGCCCAAATAGAAGAGATTGGAGCTTGCGCTTGGATGAGGCTTTATGGGCATACAGAACTGCGTACAAGACACCCATCGGTATGTCACCCTACCGGTTAGTGTTTGGGAAACCATGTTACCTTCCAGTGGAGTTAGAACACAAAGCTTATTGGGCCGTCAAGAGTTTCAACATGAAGATGGATGAGAGTGGAGAACACAGAAAGTTGCAACTTCAAGACCTAGAAGAAATTCCCAATGATGCCTATGAGAGTGGAAGAATTTACAAGGAGAAGACGAAAGCTTTCCACGACAAGATGATTTCTAGGAAGGAATTTGAAATAGGTCAAAAAGTCCTCCTATACCAATCGCGGCTTCGTCTGTTTCCAGGTAAATTGCGTTCCCGTTGGATTGGACCTTTTGTTATTACTAATGTCTTTCCTCATGGTGCGGTAGAAGTTCAGAGTCTGGAAACCTCAAAGATATTCAAGGTGAATGGTCATAGGCTCAAACCTTTCTATGAAGGTCTTCAGGTGGAGGACGTGACACAATTGGATCTAGAAGACCCATTCTATGCCGGCTGAAGGAAAAAGCAATAAGTCGAGTCAAAGACAATAAACAAAGGCGCTGCTTGGGAGGCAACCCAAGGGGAGTTCGTTCATTTATCTTTTTATTTTTCGCATTCATATTTTAGTTATCTTTATCTTTTTCTTTGCATTTCACCTTACATTGGGGACAATGTAAGTTTTAAGTGTGGGGGAGAGGATTTAGATATTTAGATTTATTGCATTTAAATTTTGAGCGAGTTTAATTTCACAAATTTTTGCATGATTTTTCATGAAAATGAATTGAGAGTTAAATGATTGTTTTGGGTTGTGTATGCTATTTGCTAGAATTAATTAGGCTTTTAAAGAACTCATAACATGATTGAATGAATAATCCTCCAACTTAGAGTTGATTAGTCAGTTATTTTCTTTGAGGATGGTAGTAACTAAATTATGTGGACAAAAGCCGGTGAGATTTTTGAGCCTTTAGACTGATACATCCATAACAGTCTTATTCTATTTTTTTCATGTGTGATATTCTTCCATGGTTTTGTCTCTCTAGAACTTGCCTTGATTCTCTTCAAAATCACATTGACACATGCATGCACGAACATGATTAAGGCCATCTTTGTTACATAAATTAGCCACCTTAGCCAAATAACCGACCCTGTAATTGAATTTTCCATTGTTGATCCCCTTTGAGCTTTATTGCATTTTCTTTGTATAAACTCACATTACAAATTTTAAACTGGAAAAACAATGTCTTTACCCAAGGTTTAGAACTAGTGGAGTATTGTTGAATGTCATGTGAAGTGTGAATATGTAAGAAAATAAGTGTGGGGGTATCAAGATTTGTGGTAGTACTATTATTGGTGAATCAGAACAAATTTTCTATGTCAATTCAGGGAGTTCCATTATTGGTGTATAAATTGGAGTTTACATTGTGTAAGAAAAACATAAGATGAAGAAGAAAAAAAATGAATTATTGAGGAAAAGGAAAGAAAAGAAAAGAAAGAAAAAAAAATAAAAAAATTAAAAAGTGATGAAGGAGAGTGATTTTAATGTGAAAAAGATCTATATTCATAACTCTTCCTACATCTCAAGAAAGAGTTCGATTTGTGTGGGATAGATGCAAAAAATGATGAAACTATTATGTGGAGTGGTTGGTTTACATGTCTTATATATATATGTTTGAGTTAAGTCTATTTATCTTTACTCCACTAGTTTCGATGGCTCCTGAGTCACCTACCCAAATATTTCCCACATTGATCATAAGCCACAGTACAACCTTTGAAAAGTCCTTATAATTCTTATAAAGCATGTGATCTAAGTGGTGGCGAATGAGAAAATATGCAAGCATATGGTAGAACATCTCAATTAGAATGAATTTGAGCAAAACACTTACCCTTTTAAACACGAGAGTTGAGTGCTTATATCCGTGAGGGTCTACATGTTTAGTTTACTTCATCTTTATATGAAAATGCTTGCTAATTGATTATGAGTTGTGTGGAATATTTATTCATCATATTTTATGTGTATTGAAAAAGTTTGATGGTTCTATATTCTTGGCATTACGACTTGGTGTCTTTGGAGAATTAAATTTAAGTTTTGTCCGATGACGAGCAAAAGCTAAGTGTGGGGGAATTTGATAGAAATATAAAATACACATTTTACATCTTTATTTAATGCACTCATATGACTATTTTATGCCTAAATGTACTTAGTATTCTCATATTTTGGTTTAGGTGGCAATTCGATGGATATGGCGTAATTTGGAAGAAATGAGGGGAAAATGACCAAAAAGAAAGAAAGCGAAAGTTCGGGAACCAAAGTGCAAATATTCAAAAGTTGTATCGAACCTCACGATGAAGACTTGAGAGTGCTAGAGGCCAATTGGATGAAGAAAGAAGTCAAAGGGGTGAAATATAGCCAAGACATTATCACATATCAACTTTCAAGCTGAAAAGTTTTGCACCGGTTTTTAGCCTCATATTGAGACCAGTTTTTGACATATCAAACGATCGAATTCGAAGATGTCATCTGAATAAAAGTTGTAGCCCTTTGAGTTAGCTTTCCAATGCATCTTGAATCACCTCAATCGGATATCGGGAGAGAAAGTTACGACTAAAATACTGAAAGCTGTCCGGAAGAAATTTTGTAAAGCCTTGCGATCGCATGGCTTTAATTCCTCGCGATCGCATAGACCATTACCGAGAGTCTGAAGGTTGAATTTATTTGTTCCTTGCGACAGCATGACTTAATACCTTGTGATCGCATGGTTGTTTCCTGATGCCGAATCTCAAGTTTCCTAAATTGACTCAAACTCTTTTGGCAACCTATCTTGCACGACTTTTCAACCCTAAAAACACCCAAAAACACACCAGAATGCCTCCAACCTTTTTTCTCTCTGTTTTTCTTAGATCTATCATGTGTAACTAACTCTTGGTGCTTGATTGAAGGATACCGAAGACTTGGAATACATTATAACTGTGAGATCTACTTATTTTCATTGTTTAATTTATATTTTCAATATTGAATATTCTTCTATGCATAATTTTATGATTGTCATATTTGATTGCTAAGAGATCTATTAGTTTTTCATATATTACAATCTATAGCTAAGTTAAATCTCAAATCCGTAATTGTTTGAATCATTTAACTTGTGAAACACTATGATTTGATAATTTTTTGCGATAGATGTTATTGAATTTTAAGAAGAATGTTTAAATAGATTGAATGCAACCGCTGGTGCTTGTATTATCTAGTTCATCGATTTTTCTATTATTTAAAGCTGTTATTAAATTGAATCTTCAAATACTGTCTGAGATTATTTGGTAATTAGGGTTAATTAGAACGCTGGTTTCTGATTAACTAAAATTAAGGAGAAATATGAATTTATTCCAACGATGAATATTGTGAATGTGGATTGATTATTTTTTGTGGATTGATGAATGGTTATAAATCTCCAATGGTGGAAGTTGACTTTGATCAAGATTCGTTTCATTGATTTAATATAACTCGTTAATTTATATTGTTATTTGTTATAAGATTGATTTCGTTATAAACAAAACCCTCCAATCGTTATACGAAGCATAAATTGTTGAATTACACACTTTTCGTGGGATCGACCCTTACTTCCATTACTACATTAGTTTTAGAGGTTTGAAGACTATTTTTGGGTGCCTACGACAGCACACCAATGTGCACCTAGACTCTCTAATACCATTTGATAACCCAAAACTAACTAACCAAGAGGAGAGTGAATTGGTTTTTAAAAATTTTTTGACACTTAATCTCAAAACAATAAAATACACAAAATATGAATGCAAAATATAATACTAGAATTAAATATGCAAGTTCGATAACTTAATTCAAGTATGGATATGGCACAATATAAATGGTAATGTAAAGTAAAGTGCGATAATATAAAGATAACAAATCAATTTAATAGGGTTCAATACACAATGTGTTATACGTCCCCGTTACCAAGCTCTCAGTCACATAAATACAATAAATTTTTGATTTTGGTGCACCAAAAATGGTGCACCAAAATATTCTCTTTCCCCTTGTAAAAAGAATTGCATTTTTAATACAATAAATTATTATTATTATTATTATTATTATTATTATTATTATTATTATTATTATTATTATTATTATTATTATTATTATTATTATTATTATTATTATTATGTGCATTTGTAATAAATTTTAATAATATAATCAATAATAGTTAAGGAATTAAATAAAATAAGAATACTCACAAAAATTTAAAATGTGACAAACACGATTATTTAAAATTAACACAAAATATATCACAACAATCACATACATACATCACTATAACGTTTAAATTTACTAATGAATTTAATATTTTCGTTAAATTAATGTAATAATTTATTTAGTAATTTACGTATTTGTAAAATAAATAAATTAATTAATTAAGTTTCAAATAAATAAATTGTTAAGAATTAAAAAAATGATTAAACATTGTTCATTTGATGTAATGAATTGAAGATGATTTTCAGTTTGGTGTAAAAATGTGCAAAACTTACCTCAATTTTTGGTGCAAAGTTGGAGATGGCCTTACTAAGAGAAGAAAAAGAAATTGCTTAAAAAATGCAACAACGTCGTGTTTGAGAGGAAACAAAAGGGATAAAATTGGTATGAGAATATATGACATCAGCATTAGGTAATTGATGACATCTTATGAATAGTAAACATGGGAAAACAGTGAATATGCACTTTGCTCTTTTTATTACTGTGTTTATACATAGTGCACAGTTGCAAATTTTTGTTTTCCTAGATATTTATATAATTATGGTATGAAATATTTTAAGGTTTTCGGGTCGATTTTTATGTAAATCTTTTGGGATAGACTGTTATGCCCAAATATGTAAATCATACGAAATATGAGAATTCTAAAGAAATTTCTTGAGTTATCTGATATCGCTATCAATTGCTCTAAATTTAAGAATGTCGGGTGCTTTATGTCGTTTTATATTTATATCATGTTAAATAAGAATTTGCACTTATTTTTACTGAGTGTTTTTAAAATGCTCACTCTTACAATAATTTCATATTAAAATAGTCGTGCTGGACACGTAGAAGATTGGACGAGTGAATGCTTATGGATTGCCAAGTAAATTTTTATCAAGGATTTATGATTAAATTTATGAATATTTTCATGTTTAATTAGGTGCACCTCATTTTAGTAGTTTTGGCGTCTGAGTCTTGTGACATCTCGTGTTAAATTTGACAAGTAAGTCGTGTTATTTTAAGATTTAAAGATATGTAAAAATTTCTAATTTAAATTGTTGAATTTAAATTAAATTTTCAATTTACCGCTCTAAAACAAAAGATTTGTACAATAATGTTGAATTCCACTTAAACTATATAAGGATTATTTTGGTAACACTTCAAGTCTATTTTTTTTAAAAAAATGTTGTGATAGATTTGGGGCGTTACAATTGCATGTTTGGTATTGATTTATGAGAATAGATTTAGTGAAAAAGCGATTTTTTTAGAATGTGTTTAAAAGTAGGAAAAATTATGGACATGTAAAAAAAAAGTTATTAAGAGAATGTGAATTTAAAAATGGGTCTGAGAATAAAAAACTGAGTATAAGAAAATGGGTACCAAATAAGGGCTAAACTTCTGCCTTTTGATTCAATATAATATTGGTATAGTACATATTAAAAGAAAATAAAAAAATATTGACTCTTCTAAATCATATTGATGTTAATTTTCATCATTCAATGGGAATGATGAAAATTAGTAGACTTCATTATTAATTAGGCTAGGCTACAAAGCTCACTGGTTAATACTCTAGGTCCTATTTGATACCAATTAAAATGAGATAGTTAGTAGATTTTGATGAAATGTATGTTTGAAAAATTGTGAATATCATCAAATATGTGATTAAAATTAATTGTTGATTTTGACTTAACTTAAATTCTAGATTTGACGTAATATCATCTTTCAAAATTGAATGCAAACCTTATATGAGCTAATATCAAAATAAAGTAGTAGGTCATACAAAAATATTAATCAAATATATTGTCGTCATGATCAAGAAATTAAAATAGCTAAATGAATTTGTTTTAACCATTCCACTTGAATCGAACCATTAAATCAATTCAAATATAGTTGGCTGAAGTGAAGATAACACTACATGATCGTGGATAATGTAGATGTGTATAAAGATGTAAATTCACTATTATAAGTTCTTCAAGAACTAAATGCGACCAACGCTTGATATTAAAATTGAAATCTTATTTTTTTCCACTATAAGATTTCATAAGATTTGAATATACACTCTTTGTTCGATATTGGGATGTTAAAATTATGCACCTTCTTATTAAACCCTTGTTTGATGGCTATTATTTTGAAAAAATGCGTTTTTGAATAGTAATTTTTGGAGAATGTGTGATTAGAAAGTAGGAAAAAATTTCGAGTTTATATGCAAAATATTTTATTGTGTAAATGTGATGTTAAAAATAATGAGTATGACAATTAAAGAATTTTGAAATAATAGTTGTCAAACACGGGCTAAATATTGATATACTACTGGATTTGTGCTTCTTGAAGAGGAATTAAAGAATAATCTGCTACAATATTGTATAGTATAAAGTTCTTTTGTTCAAGAACAACTACCTAAAGATAAAAAATGATTCTCCTTTTATGAATTAATATATCAGATTAATGAAAGATGCCCTAGAATTATGTAGGGTTCAGCATAAGGTTTAAAGAGCATTGATGGACTAATTAAATTCTAAAGAAACTTCCAGCTGTTGACCATTTTGGGTGTACAAAACCTCCATTCAAGAAATCAAAATTTGTTTAAAAAGGTAGACTTTGGAGTTTGGATGAAGGTTGCAGAGTGAAATTAATTAAAGAATCTTTAAAGATTCAATTAAAGAATCTTTAAATTTGCTTAAAAAGGTAGACTTTGGAGTTTGGAGTTTGGTTTTCAATTAAACACAGAAGGAATTGGCATTCCCTCAAGATCTGGTGCTCAATTCTTCTATTAACAAGAAAAATCTCCTCTTAGAGAAAAACTATATCAATGTTTTTTTCAACTATTTCAAGATTTGATTCTTAATTTTTGTACTGAATTTTCATTTCTCTTTCCAAACATTTGATCGTTCATACCTTAATTTTGTCCCTTAATTTTCTTCTCTTTACATACTACGAAAAAAGTTCAATTTCAAAACTCGGGGTTTCTAGGACCTAATAGATAGCAAGAGTAAATATAAAGGTACCGCGGACATGAATGCATAATAAGAATAAAATGATATATTCAAGTTTCTACAATGTATAGATTGCTTTAGCAATTAGGCAAGTAAATCACTGGTAATTGTAAGAATACAATTAGGCAACTAAGTCATTCAAGATGTGCGATTAACATGTTATCAACACAAAGTTTTAGTCGATTGAGTTATCAAAAGTGATTCTCCTTTTATGTTTAAAGATAAAAAATGAAGGGTGTACATTCAGTTTAATAGCCCCCTCACATCCCATGTGAGGGGCAGCATTATTCTTCATTTTTTATCTTTAAACATAAAAGGAGAATCACTTTTGATAACTCAATCGACTAAAACTTTGTGTTGATAACATTTTATAAAAGTTTTGTATTTTCTTCAAGAAATTTGTACAATTAGTACTCGTGAGCTTTTCATTTTCTAGTTAACTTTAGCATAAATTGTTTTTTCTTTACCTAATTATCGTAAATGATGTTTTTTATATTTGTTTGCTTTATTTTCTTATTTATGTGGATGGGAAAACATGATTTTCATTTATTTTTTCAATCTTTCCAATTTTTCAAGTTTCACGTAATGAAAACAAAAATGTTTTGAAAACGATGTTGATTTTCTTTTCTAGTTTCTTCAATAATTTTATTTGTTTATTTATTTACTAGTAACCAAAGGTCTATTACTTTTGTACTTTATTTTCCGCTGTCTGTCACCTATTGGCGCGTTCTAGTCCATCATTACATTGTCAACTATCGTGGAACCCAAAAGCCAAAAATCTTGGCTCTGCTATTGCCTTTGACGATGTTTTAATTCCAACACTCTTAAGGTTTGCATTCAATAGTAATTGAAAATATATAGTATGGTCGATAGCATATGACACCAAAATATAATTTTGATTAAGATTAGAGTTATTGTATGACACACATAGAAGGGCATTAAGACCATTTGTCATGCTCATTAAGCATTGAGGAGGGAGAATAAGAAAACCGCTTGGACTTATTATAGAATAATCTGAAGATTGAAGGATCGTTTGTTAATACTTGTTAGTAATGAATATGTTATTTAGTAAACTTTAATCTACTTATATGGAAAAGAAAAATGTTTATTGTAAAAATGGCTTTCATGGGATTTTTTTTTTTTTTTATTTATGCGCAATACAAGTTTAGGAGGGAGGCTCGGCCACAACTCCTGCTAAAGTTGAAAGCCAAAAATTAAACTTATCATGTCTAGAGATAAAAATGCAATGTGAAAGCTAAATAACTAAACTTCATGCACCTTAATCATACTCCTTTTAACTATGAAGTGTATTTTCGACACCTAGTCATTTCAAACTCGCTACTTGGAGGTAGCGTAAATTTTTTATTATACTCCAATTTTGAAAAATTCATAGCTTCATCATAGTCTCCATCTAAAAGCATCTCTACCAAATTCCCTCGAGTTCGAATTATCCAATTTCATAGTATTCAAATCATGTTTTTATTAATTGTTGGATCGACTTTCATGTAATTTACTACATTTTTAGGCAGATAAAAAACTAGCTAGCTGGCCTTGGAGTTTGCAAAGTGAATTTTTTTTCTCCTATGGAAAGTAAGATTTTAATTTTTAATTCAATTGAATGAATACAATGTCAGTCAAACTGTAGTTCGTGGAGTTCCAGATCCGGCCATTTTCGCCAAATATCGTTGAAAACCCGTTTTTTATATGGATAAACAAAATAATATTTATTTCATCAATCTGATGATAAACCTTGTCAAATGAAACTTGTGTGATTTACATGGGCTGCTACAGAGTTTCTTACCTACCAATATAACGCATTTCACTATCATTGCAGCGATAAGAGTTTTAGGACGGTAACCCTAGATTCTCTTCCATCAATATGAACGCATTTCACTATCATTGCAGCTATTAGAGTTTTAGGACGGTTACCCTCGATTCTCTTCCATCAATATCAACGCATTTCGCTATCATTACAATCACCTATAAATAGAAAAGTTATCATCAATTCATCTCAAGAAACTGTACTAAAAATGCAGTTCATAGAAGCAATGGAGAAATACACAGACTCTTTTTACATTGCATGCATTATACTAATAACCCTACTGCTTGCTGTAATAATAATCTTCAAATGGGCAGTCTATACGAAATGGAGGTCACTGCCTCCTGGGCCGATTGGCTTGCCCATCGTTGGGTGCCTAATCCAAATGATTATTAACAAGCCAACCTTCCGATGGATTCACAAAGTGATGGATGATATGCACACTGAAATTTCTTGTATCCTTCTTGGTGGGGTTCATGTCATCTCTGTCTCTTCTCCTGAACTTGCACGAGAGTTCTTGAAGAAACAGGATATTATTTTTGCATCAAGACCAGATTGCATGTCTGGAAGGTTAAGTAGCAATGGGTATTTAACTGCAGTAATTTCACCTACGGGCGACCAATGGAAAAAAATGAGGGGAGTTCTTGCTTTACACGTGCTTTCACCAGCAAAGCACCGTTGGCTTCACGATAAAAGAATGGAAGAAGCTGATAATCTTGTTCGTTATGTCTATAACCAGTGCAAGAATTCTTCGGAAGGTGGTTGTTTGGTGAATGTTAGAGTCGCCGCACAACAGTACTGTGGCAACGTTATCAGGAGGTTGATATTCGGCAAAAGGTACTTTGGAAATGGAATGGAAGATGGAGGGCCAGGTTCAGAAGAGGAAGAACATGTTGCTGCACTCTTTAAAATTCTTTCCTCTCTCTTTGGGTTCAGCATTGCAGATTATGTTCCGTGGTTGGAGCTTTTTGATTTCGATGGTCATAAAGGGATCCTAAAGAAGTCTATTGGGAGTCTATCTAAATTCCATGACCCTGAAATATATGATAGGATTCAGACCTGGAAAAAAGGGAGGAGAGCAAATGAAGAGGACATTCTTGATGTTTTGATAAACCTCAAGGACTCGGAAGGTGCTCCGCTTTTGACTACTGAAGAGATCAAAGCACAAATTATTGTAAGAATGCCAAGTTACTCAAATCTACTACCTTCTTTAGCTCTCACATCCTTAGTAGTCTAGAACCCTAATATCAATTTCTCTTTCATATTTATAGAAAATTAATTGACCAAGTACAATGATATTAATGGAAAGATAAGTTGAACACTAACTAACACGTTACCATTGCTTAAATTAAAAAAATGTATGTACAATTTACTGATTCTTGGGAGTAATATAAAACTTCATTATAGTTTTTATTAATTTCTTTCATTGACTAAGAGCAACTCCAAAACCTTTTTTTTTAAAGCATATTTTGCAATCTACAGATTATTTATAAATGTAAAGAGTATACCATCAGACTCTTTATTTTTAAAACTCATATTCCCAAAAAATATTTATTTTTTCATATCTTTTATTTGCACTAGCTTCCCTTCAAATTATTATATTATTTTCCTCTATTAAAAATTGAAATATTTTGAATGCATTTAGAGAGTGTATAATTTTAAAAGCCAAACTCACTTTTTATTTTAAATTTTAATTTGAAGGGGCTCTTGGAGCATAACTTTAAAGATTGATTCTTTAAAATAGCGAACATCTTATTTTTAAAGAATCTTTTGAAAATGGTCAATCCTATTAGAAATCTTATTTCTCCACTATATAATTGATATTTGTAGGAAATGATGTTAGCAGCAGTGGATAATCCATCAAATGCTATTGAGTGGGCTCTTGCAGAGATGATAAATCAACCTGAGATTTTGAAAAGGGCTTCTGCAGAATTGGACTTGGTGGTTGGAAGGAACAGACTAGTTCAAGAATCAGATTTAAATAAACTGAATTATGTGAAGGCGTGTGCAAAAGAGGCATTTAGACTCCATCCAGTAGCACCCTTCAATGTTCCACACGTATCTATGGAAGACACAACTGTAGCAGGATACTCTATTCCAAAAGGTAGTCACGTATTATTGAGTCGTACAGGTCTTGGTCGAAATCCGAGAGTATGGGAAGAGCCTCTAAAGTATAAGCCTGAGCGTCACCTCAAAGATGATGGCTCAGCAGTTCTTGTTGATTCTGAATTGAACATGCTATCGTTTGGCACTGGAAAGCGAGGATGTGCAGGTGTTGTGCTTGGTTCTACCATGACCATAATGTTATTTGCTAGACTAATTCAAGGGTTCACTTGGAACGGCCCACCTGATGAGCCAATTATTGACTTAACTGAGTCTGAGTGTGATATCTTGCGTGCCAAGCCATTGTCTGCACTAGCAAAACCCCGGTTGTCTTCAAACGTTTATCAGCAACTTCAATATTAAAATTCCATGCAAGTCTGTTAGCAATGTTGGAAATCTAGACAATGCACTTAATCCAAATTATAGTTTTATGTGTTTTGAGTCAAATATAAATAAAGCTAAAGTTTAATATGTATTGTTTGAATAAGTCCTATTCAGGAGTCAAATTCTAGATTTGTGAGTTGTCAAATTAATGGTCGTTTCATATCCTGAATTCTTATGTACACCATTATGAAAGGTAACATGAATTGAAATAAATGTTTTCCTTCGTTTAGAGCTCTGAATTAGTGATCGATAAAAAACTTGAAATCTTGTTTTGGGGTATGACTTAACAGCTCGTAAATATTGTATTATCGAGCTCTAGGTACCAACTCGATTTTCTTTCATGTCCAATGTGAATCTTTATAGACAGAAGTCAAAACATGAAAGAACGAATTCTGTGAGCAACCCACCATTGTACACAAACTATACACGTGGCTTTTTGAAGTTCATTCGCTTGGTTAACATTTCCTTATATAATGTGATGAACAAAGGCCCATTAATCTTTCCATGTGATGAACGAGGGCCATTTTTGGGTGAGACAATTATGTCAGTCTCACGCGATTGATACTGGAGAGTGTGTATTGGCTGCAGCTGGATAAGCTATTTGTTAAGTGGTGGAAGAATTACTTAAATGCCGATGTTAGTTATTTTTTCAAGGGAATTATCATGAAGTAAGAATTGATTGTGAAGCAATTAGGTTTCTAGAGGCGACGGCTATATATAACCAAAGAAAGCTTGATAAAATTGAGGGAAAAAGAAATGGTAAATGAATGGAGAGAGAAAAAGGAATAAAATAAAAAAACATTATTGCAACTCACCAAATTTGAGTTTGGACAATAGGAAAGGCTGCCGAATATACAGAAGAATATACACAAATAAAAAAAAGAAAATAAAAAGGCTGCCAAATGTAAAGAAGGAAGAGAGAAACAATCGGAAAGGAAAATGAGCGTGTCCGTGTGCATTGGGTTTATTAGTTTTGTATAGAAAGAGAATAGCAAATGAAAGTGAGAATAAAGAGATTGTTTGGACAAAGAAAGAAAATGAGGAGAGAAACTAAAGAAAATGATCACTACAAAAAAATGGACTCCAACAATCAAAACTTCAGCTACCAAACAAAAGCGGTTGCTGTTCGTGAAATTTCGCAAGTGTACGGATCGTGACAAATAATAAAGTGGATTTATCAAATCCGAATATTATCCCACAGAGACTAGTATTTACAATAAAGTTTTAATCTAATCTAGTTTCAATTAAAATTAAAATAGTAACTAATGATCAAATCAATTTTAGTTTTCTACGTGAAATTCTAATAAATAAAATAACGAGCTATTTAACAAAATAACAAACTCTAATTAAAACTGGAGAAAAGATTATGTGATGAGTTAGTTAGGATTTCCAATTTCACTTAGGTTGTTTATCATACATTTAATTTCAATTTATTCAGCTATTTTTCATACGTGCCAACGATCGAATTAACATGATGTATTTAGTGATCTCTTTCAAGCGACACTAATTCTATTCATATTCCCGAACTTACTATATCTCTATATAAATTCACACACATAAGAATACATTAATCTATAGGAATTCAACAAAGATCGCATAACTTATAATTATCTCTCGATCTCTTATAATGTCTATGTCAATTATTGCACGAGCTAGAATTGTACATCACCTCTTGGTTTCAGTATTATCCCTAAATCAATTAATTGTTGCGTAGACAATTAAAGCATTAAACACACAATAATTAATTAACAAGTATTAAAATGGCATGAAATTCTTGAAACTAAACATATAGAGAAGAATGGAGAGAGAAAAAGGAATAAAAAAAAAAATTATTGCAACTCACCAAATTTGAGTTTGGATTGTGTAAATTAACGCACGTGATATAGAGAAGAATATACAAAAAAAAATAAAAATAAAATGAAAATAAAAAAGGTGCCGAATGTAAAGAAGGAAGAGAGAAAGAATAGGAAAGGAAAACGAGCATGTCCGTGTGCATTGGTTTATTAGTTTTGTATAGAAAGAGAATAGCAAATGAAAGTGAGAATAAAGAGATTGTTTGGACAAAGAAAGAAAATGAGAAGAGAGAAACTAAAAAAAACGATCACTACAAAAAAATGGACTCCAACAATCAAAACTTCAGCTACCTGTTGAATATTGGGACTCCAATCAACCAAGAACCGGGCTCGGTCAATCAAGAATCGAACACTACAATCAACCAATCGAATCAACAAGCCAAACACCTTCACAAGAGCCCAAATGACCGGTTGCTTCAGTTGAAAAACAGCCCACTAAGGACTTGAAGATGGAGAGGGATTGAAGCTATGTATATTAACCACAAAGGCTAAGAAACATGGAGAAGAGTATACCACCAATTTGGAGACACAAAGTCAAGAGCACAAAGCCAAAAAATGGGATCTCTCTTCCTCAAGAAAAACACGGCTGCCTCAATCACTTTTCCACACCAATATTAATAATGGTCAACCAAATAAATAGGTTAGGGATAGGTTTAGGCTTTTCCCAATAGCAAATGGATAAGTGGGCTAATACCTTAAAGCCGTCCAAGTCATTCGGGTTGGGTCATGAGCAGCACTAATATAATTAGGCTGCTTCAAATGGCCCAAGTGGGTTACGTGATTCGATTGGTTCGATTGTAGTATCAACATTTCACTTCACTCATCGGCCAATGCCTATGAAGTATAATCCAACTAAAATCGATTTACATCATCGCCCTGATTTATTGGGTATCAAAAAACCCAACAAATCTCCACATTAATTCCCGATAAATCTGCAAGCAATCAAAAAAACACAGTTCATACTTGCACAATCAAGGCAACCAATAAAATTGGTATCACAGACCTTACCTCGTGTTTCGCACCTGAAACACCTACCATACCTGCTTCATATACTCACCAGGGGTAAGATCAATAACACCCAAGCAGAAGCAAATACTCACAGCAATCAATTAAGAGCAAATAAACATGCAATGGAGATATCATATAGGATAATACAGATCTTTTCAAACATGTTCACACAGAACAACAGATTAACACTCAATCAATCAACAGGTCAACACATACGCAACAAATGCATAAATTACCTCACGAAGATCTCACCACACTTATCTTATCCCATTCGTGTTGCTCACACCTCGAGAACACATATCTCACCTCATCGCCCACAAAGCTCACTAGACTAATCACTCAACTCATGTGTAACTGGTAAGCCTCTATAAATCCTAAGTTATCGGGATAATCCTTTATCACCACATCGCTTCTTCCAACCAACGTGGATAATGGGTCTCCACCTAATAGAAGTGATAGAAGTGTCTCACTCGCACTCCACCTGATCAGGGTCTCTTCACAGATAAAGGATTCCAAAACATTTGATCACATCTCCACCGTGATCCAAATGTCACACTCCACACCCTACGGTATAAACCACAATGTACCCCTACGCATCTATACTCCACCTTACCAAAAGACATACTCACACACACGCTGCTAATGCATCACAAACCCACTATGCATGTAAACACATTACACAAAGTAATAAAATCACCCCAATTCATGTCAATGCACAAATCAAACACATTGAAATACAACATATAATCATGCAGCGGAAATGAACAATCACACACAAGCAGAATGGATTACACACGGATGCAAATGCAGTAACTAGGTCTACTCTCAATAAACCTCACTAGGGTCATCATTCGACCCTTTTTCTTAGGACAATCTTTAATGAAGTGTCCAAACTTACCACAGCTATAACTCCGTCTACCACCAGACTTGTCCCAACTCTTGCTTTTCTCCTTACCACCATCATCACTAGAGTCACTACTCGAATCACCACTATCTTGAGCTCTACCCAGACTCATCTGCTTAAACTTCATTCTACTCCTCATCATATGCAACTCACCATTTCTCTTATCTTCTTTTTCTTCCTTAATCTCCATTTCCTCACTCCTAAGAGAATCGATGACAATCTCGGGGGGTTGAAGTGTCTCTACCATACTTAATGGCATTCTTAACCTCTCTATATGACTCAGGCATAGAATTATGCAAAATAATGGCTTTATAGGTTTCAGACACTTTCTCATCACAGTTAACGATGTCTTGCACCAACTTGTTAAAAACATCCAAATTTTCATCTAGATCCTTTGAAGGATCCATTTTAAAGCTAAAAAATCTTTTAAGCAAATACAACTTATTAGGAATAGATTTAAGCAAATATAAATCCTCCAACTTTTTCCAAAGCTCTTTGGTAGAATCGAGTTTTCCAACTCTTCTCAAAACAGTGTCAAATAGGTGTAAAATGATAGAAGTGTATGAAAGTTCATCACATTCTTCTTTTTGTGCTTCTGTAAAATTTTCCGAAAATTTGCCATCAATGGCTTTTGAAACTTTTTGTTGGACCAAAATACCCTTCATCTTTTGTTGCCAAATTGAAAAATCCCATTTTCCGTTGAAAATCTCAATTTCGAAATATGAAGACATTTTGAGAAACAGAACGACCAAAATTGCACAAATAGGTCACACAAAGTAATCCTAAGGCAACAATATACACCGTTCTAGATTCATAGGGTTTCGTGAGACTCAAAATCTCAGATCAAGGAAATGTTCGAACGGGTCAAGTCCAATGCGTTCTAACAGGAATAATCAATGCAACACGAAGGTATGTCAACACAATTCAAATTTTCTCGCAGAACAATCTCACACAGTGACAATACAACAATTACAGCACAAAAAAAATTACCAACTTGTAGTCAAATTCAATACTTCAAATAAAGCAATTAATTTCTAAATTTCTAGCACAAGCAATGGTTACCCCTTTACGGTAACCCCAATCCTAATGTCACCCCATACGATGATGCGCTAATGCTGAAATTTAAAAGGGATAAGCTAATTTACCAGAGCAAACTTATCTGAATCCGTAAATTTCGAGGAATATAATTTGAACACTTTAGGGCCACCACTATTCGCCCTAAAGTTCGCAACAACCAATTGAATGCAAAACAGGATTCCGAATGTGCATGAGCAAAATGGTCCAACTTTTTCTGCGTAACCTGAAACACTAAACCAAATATATCAATACGTTCAGAAAATCAAATATAACAAACTATCTGAAGAAACCATTTTCAGAAGAGCCTCCACGCATTGCCACGCGCATCGCCGGAGTTCCCCACGCGCCGCCGCCTTCCAGACGCCCCAGCCACCCAGCACCTCCTCAACCTGCACGTTCCAATGGTGGTCACCGTTTGTCCAGACGACCACTGGTTTAGCCGTAAAATGGGTTTACAGGTTCGGTTTTTGGGGAGAAAAAATGGACAGCTTCTTCTGCCGGTTTTCTGGTCTATTTTTGGTCGATTTTTGGTCTGAAAATTACCCTAACCTCGCTCTAATACCAAATGTTGAATATTGGGACTCCAATCAATCAAGAACCGGGCTCAGTCAATCAAGAATCGAACACTACAATCAACCAATCGAATCAACAAGTCAAACACCTTCACACGAGCCCAAATGACCAGTTGCTTCCGTTGAAAAATGGCCCACTAAGGACTTGAAGATGGAGAGGGATTGAAGTTATGTATATTAACCATAAAGGCTAAGAAACATGGAGAAGAGTATACCACCAATTTGGAGATACAAATTCAAGAGCACAAAGCCAAAAAAGTGGATCTCTCTTCCTCAAGAAAAACACGGGTGCCTCAATCACTTTTCCACACCAATAATAATAATGGTCAACCAAATAAATAGGTTAGGGATAGGTCTAGGATTTTAGGTCAAACTGAAAGGCCCAATAGGAAATGGATAAGTGGGCAAATACCTTAAAGTCGTCCAAGTCATTCGGGTAGGGCCATGAGCAGCACTAATATAATTAGGTTGCTTCAAATGGCCCAAGTGGGTTACATGATTCGATTGGTTCGGTTGTAGTATCGACATTTCACTTCACTCATCGGCCGAGGCCTATGAAGTATAATCCAACTAAAATCGATTTACATCATCGCCCTGATTTATTGGGTATCAAAAAACCCAACATTACCAAACAAAAGTGGTCACTGTTGTGATGATTCTGCAGACAACTTTCAACTGGTCGCTAGAACAAATGGCGGGATATGTCACCCTCTTTTTTTTTCCCATTTTAGCAACCTTGTACATCATGTTGGATATTATTTGCCTTCAATTACCATTAAGTGGTCGCTGGTGTGATCTTTCAGTAACCAATATTAAATTGTCACTGGAACAAATGGCAGGATATGTCCCGTACATTTTTTGCCCGATTCAATCACCAATTCATGTGGTCGCTCGATATTTATCTGCCTGAATGGTTGCTTGTGTGAACCTTTAGCAACCAATATCAAATGATTGCAAGAACACATGGCAGGATATGTCTCGCGCATTTTTTTGCATGTCTCAGCAATCACTTCATTTGGTTGCTGTATATTTTCTCCCTTCAATGACTATTCAGTGGTCGCAAGTGTGAACTCTAGCAACCAATATCAAATGGTCTTTGTAACACATGGAGGGATATGTATGCCTTTTTTCGCCTCTTTCAATGACTACTTTATGTGGTTGCTAGATATAATCTGCCTTTAGTGCGCAACTCTTCATCAATCAATCTTCAAATATACTTGACATTGACTATAATTAATTCTTGTAGATTTTTTGCCAGTTATAAAAGTGACAACGGATTGGTCTCTAGTTCTGTGATCAGTTACACCACATTTTATACTAGTCAAAAATCAAGATATCTTATTCAAAGTCAAAGGTTCAACTAATCAAAGTCAAAGTCAAAGTTAATTAGGGATTTAAATTAAATAAATCATTTTATTGGGGTTTATTTTACAATTGACAATATTTAAAGGTTTAAGATGGACATTATTTAATTTTGGGGATGTACTTATCTATTATTAGTTGTTGAAGGACCAAGTGTTTTATAGAATAGAATGTGAAGGACTTGGTTCAAAGTGGAATTAGTGCTCCATTAGGCTGGAACCGATACAGAAAGCTGAAAACGGGAAAGCTGGGAAGAAAAGGAAGGAAGGAAGGGAAAAAAAGAAAAAAAAAAAAGAGGAGGAAAAAGTGGTACGTTTGGTTGTTCAAACATGAGTTTCATTCTTCCATTTTGCCTATTTTTTTTCAAGAGATATATGAATAATTATGTTAAAATTTCCAGGGTACTAAGTGGTTGGTTTAATTTTTAGATTGAGGGAATGAATACAATTTCTAGCCAATCTTTTTGATTTGCGAATGATATTTACGTCAATGTAAGTTATATTAATGGAGCAAACCCTAGTATTTATAATTGGATTCTTGAGTAGGGAAAGTTTGTGAAAATTATTATGTTGATGGAATACTCATTTGGAAGAATGACTTATAAGTTAGAATGTAAAGTTAATTTGGTTGAATTATGGTTACTAGTTTTTTACTGGATTTGAAGAAGGAATTGCTTTTATCTTTGGGATGGAGGTAATTGTGATAAATTAAAGATAAATTAAATGACTAGAGAAATTTTTGAGAATTTATTCAAGTGTTGAAAAATCTAGTTTAAGTATTCCATCATTAAATATTAAGGTTTCTTCATTTGGTAGTTGTTAAATTGATTATTTTGTATTGTATTTCAGGTGGTGACGAAGAGATTGAAAAATCTTACCAACCATCCTAGTTTGTAGCTTGTATTGAGTAGACGAAAAAACTTAATATTTTCAAGTATTGATAAACTAATTATACTATTACGTTACATTGTATTATGTGAATTATTTCAACGACTATTATATGTTTTATCCAAATATGTAAATTATTTGTCCAATTACATGATTATTGTGAAAATATTCTTTCATTATGATATATGTGAAATTTCAAAGAGTAAATGGATTATTTGTGAATTAGAATTTGAGACATATGTTTTACTAACAACTACTAGAGCACAGAGGTATGCGATTGTGTTGGCCACAGGTGAGACTCCTTGGGTGATCGTAAGGGTAGATAGGGAATGTGTGGTGATCATGAGAGGATTGACCATTTGATTGTGCCGTTGTGATATGGTGATTACTGGTACCTCAAGTGGAATATTGATAAGTACGTTTTCACACACTTATTTCACTGTCAAAACATGGAAAATTGTTGATTAATATGTTGGAATATAGCTTAATTCTATGTAATTTATGTTTTGTAGGACAAAGTGATGAATGTAGTTGAAATAAGGAGAAAGAAGTGAAAAATGACCAAAGTGAAAGAAAAGAAAAGTTCAGGGACCAAATTGCAAATATTCGAAAGATGGCTCGAAAGGAAAAATGAAGATATGAAGATTTGAGAGTGTTAGACATCAATTTGATGAGGAAAGAAGCCAAAGGGATGAAATATAATCAAAGTACTATCACATATCAACTCTTAGCCGAAAAAATTATGCTTTGGATTTTCAGTTTTAGTTTGAGACCTATTTTTGGCATAGGAAACGTTCGAATTGCAAAATTTATACTGGAATATTTGTAGCCCTTTGGGTCAGCTTTCCAACGTATCTTGAATCGCCTCAATTGGACATCGGAAGAGAACGTTACAATGAAAATACCGAAAACTATAAATACATGTTTTGAAACCCTAGAACGAGGAGGATCCATCCAAAATGCCCCCATACTTCATTCTTCTATTGATTTTTGTTCAAGAAACTCATGAAGAACTAACAATCTTGGTGAAGCAAGGGGGAACTCAATTGGATATGATGATTTCACACTATTATTTCATATAATTGATCTTTTCTTGCTGAATAATCTTAGGACTTAGATTTTTCTTTTCACGAATTTATATTGAAATCGATTTAATAATTACTAGATTTTTCATGGATTCAGTCATACTTTTTCCATTATTTAATCAAACTATTTATTGAGTTTCAATTTCAATTACTTGTTATTGATATTGGTTTAACAATTATTAAATCTTTTATAAATCCAGTCATGCTTCTTCTATCATTAGATTGAACTAGTTGTTGAATTTTAATCTCAATTTCACCTTATTGGCATATTAATTACTACCTTATGCTTGATGTATATGGTCGATCTTTGATCTTGTTCTAATAAAATTGTGCAAATATGTTATAAGTCTAGATTCTAGGAGTGCATTTGTAAATTAAATTAGTTCTCACGATATATATTTCGATTATAGTGTCGGGATGAAAACCTCTAATTGTGTTATAAAAATGAAATAATTGATGTGAATGATCTAATCCAATTGAGGGAATTTCGACGTTTCACTACCTCAAATTATTGGTTTTTAATTTCACATTTCAAACATTGAATTTCACTACACATTGAAGAGAATAGTTCACTCTTCTTGATCCTTTGAGCATTTTTCATCTCCCTGTAGATAGACACCCCAAAACTGCACTACAACTACCACGTCACTCTTTGGGTGTAATCAAATTTTGGCACCGTTACCTGGGAGACGGTACAAAATACGTAATGATTGACTGAAAATGGTGACATCGTTCATTTACTTTTGTTTTTAGTTTGTTTAATTTTAGTTATTGTATTTTTCTTATTTTCACATATTATGTTTACTTGTTCCATGAGCAGGTATCGATAAGAGCGAGGAAGATCTACTGACAGAACTGATATAGAGTTTGAATCTCTTTTTAACCCTGCTTTTGATTCTGCATCTGTTAAAACTAACATTTCATCACATAACACTATGTCTAATGGTGAGCATGCTGCACCTTTTAGGACTTTACATGATTATCTTCATCCCATACGCACATCCATACCATCATGCATTATTTTTCCACCTAATATGCTACGTATGGACCTTAAATCGGGAATGATTCAACTTCTTCCCACCTTTCATGGACTCGAAAATGAGAATACATACGTGCATATTAGAGAATTTGAGGAGGTGGTTGCAACCTTTCACAATCAACAGGTACAGCAGATGCATTCAAGCTTAAATTTTTTTCCCTTTTTGCTTAAAGATAGAGCAAAAAGTTGGATGTACTCGCTTAGACCATGTTCGATTGGAACATGGGGTAAAATGACTCAAGCTTTTTTCAGCAAATATTTTTCCCATCATAAAACTAGTGCTCTGAAGAAACAAATTTTTTCATTCACTCAAAAAGACAGTGGAACTTTATACCAAGCATGGGAGCGATACAAAGAGTTACAAACTCTTTGTCCCCATCATGGTTATGAGAGCTGGCGAATAGTGAGTTATTTTTATGAGGGACTAATACCTAGGGAGCGTCAATTTATTGAGATGATGTGTAATGGTGAGTTCTTACAAAAGACCCGGATGAGGCCATAGAGTATTTAGATGACCTAGCTGAAAAAGCTCACACCTGGATTGGCCTTAGCGCCACTGATAACACTAATAGGTCAAGATCCGTAGGAAATCCTTCTAGTGCAGACATTTTTATCTTAGAGAAAAAGATAGTCTTAGAGCTAAAGTAGAAGCCCTAACTAGAGAAATTGAGACCCTACATATTGAGAACTTAAAACCTACACCAATTGTTGCGCATGTTGAATCTTCTGGACCATGCTCTTTGTGTGGTGGAATTTATCATTCAGTGCATGAGTGTTTTACTTTAGTTGAGATGAGGGGGGGTTTATGAGGAATACTACAATGCCTTAAGCACGTATAATAAGCTTTATGCTCCATTTTTTGATACCTATAATCAGGGGTGGAGGAATCATCCCAACTTCAGATGAAAATCTGAAAACCAGCAACCTACCCAGCCACCTAGGATTTTTAATAGACCTTCATACCAACCCATGTCATCTAGGAATTCCTTAAAACATACCTTACGTGCATTCATAGAGGCATATGGAAAAACAAATCAAAAATTTGAGATTATGATTACCCAAATTATTGAGGAAAACAAGGAAATCAAAAATCATATCTCCAAACTAACTAGTGCCTTAGCAGTAGTGGAACGTGAAAAATTTTCGACTCAAACTCAACCAAATCCTAAAGGGCAGCACATGACACAAACATCAGGTTCAAATGAAAACAATCTTAGGAAAGTGAATGCCATAACCACTAGATCAGGGAAATTAATAGAACCATCCCAAATATAGGGAAACTAAAAAAGAGTCTAGTGAGCCTGAAGAAAGTAGCCCTAATGAGGAGGTAGTGAAAAATTCAGTAAGAGTACTTTTCCCATTAGCTCTTAAGTCTACCTCAAAATCTGCTGGCCAACATAGTGAGATTTTAGAACACCTAAAGCAAGTAAAAATCAATTTGCCTCTCTTGCATGTAATTTCACAGGTTCCTACTTATGCCAAAGTCTTTAAGGACTTATGCACTGTCAAAAGGAAACACCATGTCAAGAAATTTGCTTTCTTGACTGAGCAAGCGAGCGCTGCGATTGAACAAAGAGTCTTACCAAAATATAAGGACCCTGGTTGTCCTACAATTTCTTGCATCATCGGGAATCATGAGTTTGGACAAGCTATTCTTGATTTAAGGGTTGGTGTCAATCTCATGCCTTATGCTATTTACTTTTCGTTAGGTTTGGGTGAGGTGAAGCCTACATCTGTAACTCTACAATTAGCTGATAGGTCCACTATTCGACCTAGGAGAGTGGTTGAGGATGTCTTGGTTCAAATTGATAAATTTTACTTCCCCATTGATTTCTTGGTTTTGGATGTAAAAGTTGATGTGAATATTGATTCTAAAATTTCTATTATTCTTGGTAGACATTTTCTTGCTATTGCTACTGCTAATGCTTTGATTAATTGTAGGAATTGTCTTATGAAATTATCATTTGGGAATATGACTCTAGAAGTCAACATTTTCCATATCACTAAGCAGTTAGAGAAGGATGATGAGTGTAATCAAACCCACATGATTGATGCACTCACTCATAAGGTAGCTGATACTATATTTCTTGGACCAGCACAGGAAATTCTAGAACTGGATGGATTGAACGTCGCCATCAATAAATATCTTAAGATGAAGGATCAAGAGTCAGGTAATAGTTCTTGTTTTACATTACCAGTTTCTAACAAGAGGACATTACCTTTTGTGTTGCAGGCCCCCACTCCTAATTTTAAGCTTTCCTCTAGTCACCTTACGCATGTATTTGATGGAGGCGGAGGAACATCACTGGTGATTATGTTTAATGAGCTTAGTGCACTGCAAAGAGAATTGAATCCACGCTTATTAGACGTGGGCTAAAGGAGGAACTTTGGGTCGAGCCAACGACAATAAACAAATGCGCTACTTGGGAGGCAATCCAAGAGGAGTTCGTTCCTTTCTTTTGCTATTTACTTTTGCATTTATAGTCTAGTTAATTTTTATTATTTTCTTTGCATTACCAGTCCATTGAGTACTTTTAGGCTCCCTATCATTCATGTTTACATTGATTCACTGCATCATTTTTGTGATATCTCTTCATTTGGCTTTCATATTTATGCATTAAGGAAAATGCAAAATTTTAGTTGGGGTGGATGATCTGTTAGATTTTGTTGTGAATTGAATGTGATTTGCATAAGTATCATGGAGTTTCAATTAAGTTTGGGGTGGAACATTCATCATTTTACTGCAATATTTGCATGTTTGTGTGAAAAAAATTTGTTTATTTTCAGCTTTTACCTTTTAATATTAGGTCATAATTATAGTTTTGTATGCTTGTGTGGGTTTAATAACTATGTCGGCTATGATTTGGTTATTGGAATATGTATCAGCTGTGAATGATGAAAATAGTGTGTTATCGGATTTGTCTAAACCTGCTTATGTGAACTTGACATTTCCTTTCGAAACTGGATGTCTAAAAGAAAATGGGCATTGCACTAATATTTGAGTACATAAAAAGCATCTTTTCGAGCATATATAACTCGGGTGATTAAGCCTATGAGGGTGATTTAAAACCTGGTGCCCTATGATGATCTGACTTGTGAGTTATCGGTCTAAAGCTCGCTACATGGATTATATAGAAAGCAAATGAAAAGACATTAAAAAAATGAATAAACCATGAAAATGAAAAGAAAAAAATATACTCAAATATATTGATTACGCCCCAAGTATCTAGTTGACAAAATTACACATTTGATAAGAAGCAAGTAACTTAGTCTATTCTTAAAGGTTAAAGTAATAAAAAATATAGGAGAATCTTGACTTGCTGAAGTGTGAATTTGTAGGAGTAAGGTTTATCCAAATTAAGAGAGGGTAAGGATAGAATTGAGTAAATTCAATTTAAGATGCACCCCAGAAGAATTAAGTGAAAAGCATAAGTTTGGGGATATGTATCTCTCAAGCGAGGAAATGATATATTTGACTACTATAGGTCAGGTGTTGAACCAATCACAACCTTAACATGTCAATATGAGTATTCACACACACACATCGGGTTATGCATGTAGCAGGTGAAGATTGATTTAATTATTGCACTATTGTAATTATTCATCTATTTGATTACCGAATTCAAACCTAAGACATGGTATGTCGTTAGACCATGCTGCACATAGAGTTGGGTTATATTTTTGTTTGAGAACAAACAATAGTTCAAGTTTGGGGGAGTTTGATAAGTGCGTTTTTACATACTTATTTCACTGTCAAACATGAAAAATTGTTGATTAATATGTTGAAATATAGGTTAATTCTATCTAATTTATGTTTTGCAGGACAAAGTGATGAATTAGCTTAAATAATGAGAAAGAAGTGAAAAATGACCAAAGTGAAAGAAAAGGAATGTTCAGGGACCAAATTACAAATATCCAAAAGATGGTTCGGAAGGCAAAACGAAAATATGAAGATTTGAGAGTGTTAGGCATCAATTGGATTAGGCAAAATGAAAATATGAATTGAATCGCCTCAATTGGACATGGGGAGAGAACGTTATGATGAAAATACCGAAAATTGTTTGGTGGAAAAATCCTAAAGCTATGCGGTCGCATATGGTTATTTCTCTGTGGTCGCATTGGAGCTTTCAAAAAATTTCAGTGGCCAATTACAGCCTTCTATGCGACCACAACACCTATAACTATGTGGTCGCATAGAGTATTTTCAAGACGAAAATTTTGATTTCCGAATTTAAGTCGACCACTTATGGAAACAACTATAAATACATGTTTTGAAACCCTAGAATGGGGTGGATCCGTCCAGAACTCCCCCATACATCATTCTTCTATTGATTTTTGCTCAAAAAACTCATGAAGAACTAACAATCTTGGTGAAGCAAGGGAGGAACTCAATTGGATATGATGATTGTGAATCTATTATTTCATGTAATTGGTCTTTTCTTGCTGAATAATTTTAGAATTTAGACTTTTCTCTTCATGAATTTATATTGAAATCGGTTTAATAATTACTAGATTTTTCATGGATTCAGTCATACTTTTTTCATTATTTAATCAAATTATTTATTGAGTTTCAATTTCAATTACTTATTGCTAAGATTGGTTTAACAATTATTAAATCTTTTATAGATCCAGTCATGCTTATTCTATCATTAGATTGAACTAGTTGTTAAATTTTAATCTCAATTTTACCTTATTGACAAATTGATTACTGCCTTATGCTTGATGTATATGGTCGATCTTTGATCTTGTTCCAATAAAATTGTACAAATATGTCATAAGTCTAGATTCTAAGAGTACATTTGTAAATCAAATTGGTTCTTACGATATATCTTCCGTTATAGTGCCAGAATGAAAACCTCTAATTGTATTATAAAAATGGAATAATTGATGTGAATGATCCAATCCAACTGAGGGAATTTCGATGTTTCATTGCCTCAAATTGGGAATCATGATTTAGCATGGATATGATATTGTTGTTGGGAATTGTATATTTTTGTTTTCAGCTTGGTTAGTCTAATTTACTTGGGAAATAATGTTGAAATTTTAAACAAAATAATTCATAATAGGTTGCACATGGTCAGTTTTGATGGTGAGTTCGACATTTAGTTGATATCTTTTATCGGCGCATGTCATGTACCGGGTCCACTAGTGATATTCGGGATGGGGCTTGTTAGAATCCCACTAAATATTTAGATAAAAAAAATATTGTTTAACCAATATAAATAATTTATAAACGATAGCCAAATAAGGACCGATTATTTTCAAAGTCCATACAAACAATTTATGCTTTATTTTTCATATTATGAGACAAATAAGTTAATTGATTTAGGTTACTTGCATTGGGAATGGACCATAGAAATTCAAAACCAAACTGATTTATCCTAAGTTTCATTGTTGGTTCTTTTGATTTCAATTTCAATTTTGGCTTTGCGGCAACTCAGTATCGACAAAGGACTTGACCATTTCTTCAAAAAAACTCTCTTGAATAGATGCATGTGCTCAGTGTACTAGAACTAGTACCGAAAACCCAAAAGAAGTGTTTGTGTTTGACCAATAACTCCATGTTTGATCGAACATTTCTTGTATTGTTAGCTGAAGTAGGTAGTTCCAATTTCCTTTGGCAATGTCAATTTTGTTTGGCAGTGCTTAGATACGGGTTTAAATTCTTGCTTTCCTTCTACTAGATGACCCGTGAAAACCAATTTGAAGTATTCCCAACATTTTGCAATTTATTTGGATTTTCGCTTAACTAATCTCTTGTATCGACTACTTCGAATTCTTCTTCTTCAACAATGTCATTCAAATTAATTGGATTACTATTTCATGCAAATCTTTGACCCCCCAAATCATCGAGAATTTGGATGTTATTAAGACCAGTTAAATTATTATTGAATATAAGATATGTGGATTGTGGTGTCAAGGTATGTTGTAACCATCAAACATAGCCTCAACATAGTTATTGGGATCCATTTGTATAAAGCGAAATTGAAAGGTATAAATAGAAAATAGAAAACAATAGATGAAGATTTGAGTTGAACTTGAAATTGAAATGAGAAAATATGAAATAAAAAAATAAATAATTGTGCAACTTTTATTTTATGAGTAATATTGAATTGAATAATAAGGAATTGAATTGAGAATTGAGAAATTTAGATTGTAAAATATAGATAGATTGTAGAGAATTGATATTGAAAAATTGGGTTAAAATGGTAGGAATTTATAGAGTTAAAAAAAAAAAAAAAATAGCCGAAGGGACGGTTAGGGATTAAAAATTGAAAATCTGAACTAAACCATTTTTTTTTTCAACATGGGCTCGGTTCACCCAAAATTTTTTGGGACTTGACTCGAGCTCAAGCTTATCGCTAGACGAGCCCGAGCAACCAATAAATTTAGCCCAAACGTGTCAATTGGGCGAGCTACTTAAACCAATTATCACCCCTAGAGTTATGATAAATTTCAATGTACAATAGATAATCATAATATGAGAGAATAAATATTCTCTATTTCACTTTTCTCATAACGAAATTATGTTTTGCCCTGTTTGGTACATATTTTTTCAAAATATATTTTCCATCACATCAATAATTTTTCCTTATTTTTTAACCATATATTTTCCATCATATCACTATTTAAAATACATTTTTTCCTTAATAATACCCATCAAACACACCCGTAATAAAGAATTTTCTACAGTTATCACATTCCCATAATTAACAAATGACCAACTAATTACATTCGCATGACATAAATGGTTAATGAACAATTTATTGATATGTGAAAATTCAGCCCATATTTGATACACATTCTTTAAAAATACATTTTTTCAAAATTCATTTTCAACCACATATTATTCAATAAAATAATATTTTCCATCACATCAATAATTTTTTTTTTAACTTTTTAACTACATATTTCCTTTCATATCACTATTTAAAATATATTTCTTCTCAATAATATCTATCAAGAATGTAAATCATGTGAAACGTGATATTCAATCAAAAACTTTGGTTTCTGGCCACGTAAAACTTTGGTTTCTGGCCACATAAAATATGTGTCCAGATAGGAATGCATTGTAAAAGCTAAATAACTAAACTTGACGTGCCCTAATCTCATATTATTCAAATCATAGCATCACCATAGTCGTTTAAACTCCAGTTTTAGAAATTCATAGCATCACCATAGTCTCCATGAATATATCTAAAAGCATTCCCTCCAGTTTGAATTATCCAATCTCATATTATTCAAATCATTTTCGATTGTTGGATCGACTTTCACGTAGTTAACTACATTTTTATGCAGATAAAAACTAGCTAGCTTTGTAGTTTGCTAAGTGAAAATATTTTCTTTTCTATGGAAAGTAATATTTGAAGTTTTAATTCAATTAAATGAATACAATATCAGGACTGGAGTTTGTTCCGTGACCATTTTTGCCAAAATTGTTGAAACCCCATTTTTCATATGTAAAAACAAAATAAATATGTATTTCATTAATCTGATGACAAACCATGTCAAATGTAATTCACGTTGTTTACATGGGCTGCTCTAGGAAGAATTATGCATGAATTTCTAGTTTCTGTCCGATATATAAACGCATTTCACTTCTTTACAGATTACGCAAGAAACCCTCGTTTATAATCATTACAGATTAGGCAACACATTTCACTATCATTACAACCACCTAGGTTATCATCAATTCATCACAAGAAACTGAAAAAAAAAAAAAAAAGTGCAGTTCACAGAAGCAATGGAGAAATACCCAGTTTCTTTTTACATCGCATGCATTATACTAAACCTGCTGCTTGCTGTAATAATCATCTTCAAATGGGCAGTCCACACGAAAAGGAGATCACTCCCTCCTGGGCCGATTGGCTTGCCCATTTTTGGGTGCCTAATCCAAATGATTATTAACAAGCCAACCTTCCAATGGATTCACAAAGTAATGGATGATATGCACACTGAAATTGCGTGTATCATTCTTGGTCGGGTTCATGTCATTTCTGTTACTTCTCCTGAACTTGCACGAGAGTTCTTGAAGAAACAGGATATTATTTTTGCATCAAGACCTTATTGCATGTCTTCAAGATTAAGTAGCAATGGGTACTTAACTGCAATATTTTCACCTATGGGTGATCAATGGAAGAAAATGAAGGGAGTTCTTGCTTTACATGTGCTTTCACCAGCAAAGCACCGTTGGCTTCACGATAAAAGAATGGAAGAAGCTGATACTCTTGTTCGTTATGTCTATAACCAGTGCAAGAATTCTTCGGAAGGTGGTAGTTTGGTGAATGTTAGAGTCGCAGCACGACAGTACTGTGGCAACGTTATCAGGAAGTTGATATTCGGCAAAAGGTACTTTGGAAATGGTATGGAAGATGGAGGACCAGGTACTGAAGAGGAAGAACATGTTGCTGCACTCTTTAAAATTCTTTCCTCTGTCTTTGCGTTCAGCATTGCAGATTACGTTCCGTGGTTGGAGCTTTTTGATTTCGATGGTCATAAAGGGATCCTAAAGAAGGCTATTGGGAGTGTATCTAAATTCCATGACCCCGAAATACATGGTAGGATTCAGACCTGGAAAAAGGGGATGAGAGCAAATGAAGAGGATATTCTTGATGTTTTGATAAACCTCAAGGACCCAAAAGGTGCTCCGCTTTTGACGATTGAAGAGATCAAAGGACAAATTATTGTAAGAATGCCTTCAACCTACTCAAATCTTTAGCTCTCACATTTTCATGTAGTCTAGAACCCTAAAATGAATCATATTCGTATTTATAGGAAAGTAATCGATCACGTCACTATGATATTAATGAAAAGACGAGTTGTTATGTTACCAATGATTCAAATAAAAACATAATGGACAATTTACTCTTAAATTGATTCTCGAGAAGTTCAATAAAAAAAATTTATTGTATTTTTTTAAATTACTTTTATTGACTAAACTTGTTAAAACTCTTATTTCTCCACTATATAATTGATATTTGCAGGAAATGATGATAGCCACAGTGGATAATCCATCAAATGCTATTGAGTGGGCTCTTGCAGAGATGATAAATCAACCTGAGATTTTGAAAAGGGCTTCTGCAGAATTGGACTTAGTGGTTGGAAGGAACAGACTAGTTCAAGAATCAGATTTAAATAAATTGATCTATGTGAAGGCGTGTGCAAAAGAGGCATTTAGACTCCATCCAATAGCACCTTTCAACGTTCCACATGTATCTATGGAAGACACGACTGTAGCTGGATACTCTATTCCAAAAGGTAGTCACGTATTATTGAGTCGTACAGGTCTTGGTCGAAATCCGAGAATATGGGAAGAGCCTCTGAAGTATAAGCCTGAGCGTCACCTCAAAGATGATGGCTCAGAAGTTGTTCTTGTTGATTCTGAATTGAACATGTTATCATTTAGCACTGGAAAGCGAGGATGTCCAGGTGTTGTGCTTGGTTCTACCATGACCACAATGCTATTTGCTAGACTTCTTCATGGCTTCACTTGGAACGCCCCACCTGATGAGCCAATTATTGACTTAACTGAGTCTGAGTGTGATACCATGCGTGCCAAGCCATTGTGTGCACTAGCAAAACCCCGATTGTCTTCAAACGTTTATCAGCAACTTCAAAATTAAAATTCCGTGCAAGTCTGTTAGCATTGTTGGAAATCTAGACGATGCGCTTAATTCAGTCAAAACCAAATTATAGTTTTATGTGTTTTTTAGTCAAATATAAATAAAGCTAAAGTTTAGTATGTATTGTTTGAATAAGTCCTAATGAGGAATCAAATTCTAGATTAGCGAGTTGTCAAATCAATGGTCTGTTATGTACATATTTGGTAAGGTAACATGAATTGAAATAAATATTTTCCTTCATTTAGAGCTTCACATTAGTAACTTATACAAAATTGTAATCTTGTTTCGAGTCCAACTCAATTTTCCTTCATGTACAAATGTGAATCATCATAGACGGAAGTCAAAACATGATAGAACGAATTATGTGAGCAACCAACCATTGTAACTTATCAAATCTGAGTTTGGACTGTGTTATAAATTAACTCACATGATATAGAGAAAAATATACACAGAAAAGAGTTTTTAAATAAAAAAAAAAAAAAGGCTGCCAAATGTGAAGAAGGAAGAATGAAAGAATAGGATAGGAAAATGAGTGCGTCTATTGTGTAGAAAGAGAATAGCAAATGAAAGTAACAACAAAGAAACCGATTGTTATGGTAATTATGCTCAGAAGCTCTGATACCACTTTTGTTAGAAGAAATATCTCTGAAACAAAAAAAATATCTCTTGTTAGAAAAAATATTAATATGTCCGGATCGCTGTTAGCAATGTTAGAAATACAAGAATTATGCATTGTTTGAATACCACTTGATGAAACCAACCATCGGAATGAATTTTTAAATTATATGACAAATAATGAAGTATTAGATCAAGCAAAAGAGGCTCAACAATAATGGAGAAAAGAGAAAATTTCAATGGATTTTATAATTCTAGTAATCTATTTTTTCACACTATAAAATTGTATAGAAGAGCTTAATATTTATACGAAACATGTAGAGGATGTCCAAACCCTCCTAATAGAGTTGTTGATGAAGTAGGATACCAAAAAATCGAGTGCAAAACAAATTCCAAACTAATTCTTCTTGACGTATACTTCAATTAGAATTTTTCAATTACTTTAACAAAAAATTCGGATCCCACCCAAATTCTAACGACGATCATGTGTGAAACGTTCTTTGAGTGTTCTAATTTATGTAGGGATAAGTTGATAGCTAGAAACTCTTTTATTATGAGGTTTATTGAATTAATTGAATGCTAAATCATTTCTTTAACAATGCATGATAATTTTTTTAATCAAAACTAATTATTGAATTGGGACTTAAAAATTACTACTTTTATCCCAATTTAATTTTATTAATTTTGAGTTAAACCTACAACCACAATTAAGCATATTTTAATATGGTATAGATTGGGATGGGTCAACACATGGAAACCACATGATCTCTGGTCGTGGGGGGGGGGGGGGGGGGGGGGACAAATTACTGTCTATCAGCGAGATAGAGATGGTTTAGAAAGTTGTGATACACGTTTAATTGCTTCTTTTTTGCAAGAGAAGTGCACGAACATGAAGAGACCGTTAATTCTTTTTTTTTTTTTTTTCTTCTTTTCTTTTGTTTTATTTAAATGGGGGTATATTCGTCATTTCATACAAATTTATTGAGAAAAATAAGAAAATTGGGTGTTCTGCACCTCTAAGGTTTAATGCCCCAAAGATTTTATAGAATAAAATTATTTGTTCTACATACTAATTTAAGCAAAAAGTTAATTCGAATAAATAATATTTAAGTTATTGAACTTCGAATAAGCTATCATTAATTTATATTTGATTAAATTGGTTATTGATTTATGGTATTGATGGGCAGCCACGCGATCATATAACTCTTTATACTTAGATTAGAATGAAAGTTTAATTAGTTATTTAATTTAATATAATTTACCCATTTGTTACTGTTTGACTAGAAAAACATATGTTTACGCAAATTCTTATCCAACTTTTTGTAAAGCCATTATCCAAATTCTTGTACAAGACGCTCCCACTCCTAAGTGCATCAAAACTCAATTAGTGAATATTGTTAGCTCTATAAATATACCTAGAAATTCAACAGAAATTCACAACATAATATATTACATATACGGTAGAGAGGATAGAGAGATTGAAAATAATTTCGAAAAGTAAAAAACGGTTTCATTTTTATTATTTGGACGCGGTCGAGAAATTTGAAGTTTTTGAATGTGCAACCTTTTGATTTCTTTCAAAAAACTCGTTTGATCTAACGATTTAGGATAACGAGGTGCAAGTGGTATTGTCCCATTTAATTTTATAATTTCATGCTGATCAATGTTATTGTTAGACAAATTGTTGTCAAACGACCTTTCCGGGCAATGATGTAAATATTGTTTAGTTCAGTCGGCATTGACCAAATGACTGAAGGTATATCGACACCATAATTTAGTAAACCAACCATATAACCTAGTTGGGCCATTGGAAGCAGCCTAATCTTAATTAGTGCTACTCATGGCCCAACCCAAATTTGGAGGGCTCTTATAAGTTGATAGCCCACTTATAGCTCCTATTTGGGCCTTATCAACCTTTATTGGGCTTAACCTAAAATCATACCCATTCCTATTTATTCCTATGCCCGTTACTGTTGCAGTGTGTGATTATTATTGATAACCTTTACCTTGAGAGGAAAAACGGCGGTCTAGGCTCTCTCTTTGCTCCCTGTTTTTCGTGGCTGTGTGCTACACTTTCTTCTTCCTCTATTTTGCCTTTGTAGCTAACCTGTGGCTATAATAATCTTCATCCTAGGTTCCCTGTGTGGGCAGAAACTTAGAGCAACCAGTTTGGTTCATAGGTTTTGGTTTGGGTTTTTACTTTGTGGTGTCGTTTGGAATTACTGAGCCCGGATTCAAGGTGCAAAGTAGGCTCTTATTATTCACATTTGGTATCAGAGCCATCTTTTGGTGTCAACTAGGCGAGATCGACGAGGAAGGAGACCAGCCGAATCGCGCAGAGGCGATTTTTTTGGGGAAAATCGAACCTGTTTTTCTTCAATCCGGTTAAACCAGCTACCGGCCAGAAAAATTGAGGGCAGACCCACTCCGTGCAGACCAAGGCGCACCTGGTGGTGGTGCGCGTGTCCTCCGACGGCGGCGCGTTGGCTTCAGGCAGCGGCGCGTGGAGGCTGTTTCCGGCCAAAATTTTTTGGGCAGTTTGTTTATTTGATCCACCTGAACGTACTGATATTGTTACTTTAGTGTTTCAGGTTTTGCATAAAATATTGGACGATTTTGTCCTTTGGTGATTAAGACAGATTCGAGGCAGCGACTGCAAAAATATTTACTGAATTACTTTAGGCCAAAAATTGCGGCCTAAAGCAGTAAATTCGCAACTCTCAAAAATTACGGACTCAGACAAGTCCGTTCTAGTAAATTGGCTGATCCTCTTTTAATTTCAGTACTAGTGCATCATCGTGTAGGGTGACAATAGGATTGGGGTTACCATGTGGGGTAACCATTGTTTGTGCTAAAAATTAGGAATTAACTATTTTTGTTTGCTACGTGTTTGACATTTGCTCTTTTAATCAATTACAGCATATTATCGTTTGTGATATATTGTGAGTGTAACTGTTTTGTTGATTATCCTCCCGTTGCATTGATAAGTCCCTAGAATACCTAGACCTTACCCGTTTGAAAATTTCCTTGATCTAAGATCGTGAATCTTACGAAACCCTGGAAATTTTAAAATGGTGTATATTTGCGAACCTAGGTCTACTTTGTGTGCCTTAATTGTGACTTTGTGCTTCTTGTTTGAAAATGACAACGCACAATTTTGATTTGCGAACTTTTACTGGAAAATGTGATTTTTCTATTTGGCAACAGAAAATGCGAGGTATTTTGGTTCAACAAAAAGTTTCGAAAGCCATTGATGGCAATTTTCCCGCTGATTTTTCAAAAGAACAAAAAGAAGAAGCTGATGAGCTTGCTTACACCTCTATTATTTTACACTTGTATGACTCAGTTTTGAGAAAAGTGGGTAAACTGAAAACCACTAAAAAACTTTGGCAAAAATTGAAAGATTTGTACTTGCTTAAATCTACTCACAACAAGCTCTAGGGCTGGGCAAAATGTCCGAACCGAACCGAACCGAACCGGAACCGAACCGAACCGAACCGAACCGAGCGGGTTTTTTAAAATGAAATACCCGAACGGGTATCCGAATCGAGAACCGAATGGTTTGGTTCGGTTCTCGGTTCTCGACCAAGAACCGAAGAACCGAATAAGAACCGAACTTTTTTTTTTTTATATTGGATAAATTAATTTCTTTTATTTTTTCTAAACAAATTAATAATTTTTTTCTTATTAAATCTTATTAGTTGAACAATTTAGAGTTTATTTATGTTTGTTAGTTGTGTTTTTTTCAATTTTTTCTTATATAGTTTCTTAATAGTTAGTATGGAAAGTCAACCAACTAATAATTATATTAAATAGTTGGTAAGTATTATCAATACTTTAAAATATTTTATATTTGTGACTTCTAATTTATATTTCACTTTTATGTAGATTTGAAGGTTTGAAGCAAATGAATTATTGATATGAATATCGAAGTTTTATTAGTAATATTTACTTTTTGGTATTTGTATTTGACAACTTATTATTTATATGTTATTAAATTAGATTACGTTAATTTGTAAAAGTTAAGATTGAACTTGGTATTTGTATCTACTTTTTGTTATTAATATTGGTATCCACTTTAAGGTATATTTATGTAGTATTATTTTAAATGTTAAAAAATTTAATTATAGTACGGAACCGAACGGAACCGAATAGAACCGAACCGAACCGAACCGAACCGAACCGAACCGAAACCGAATGGTTCCAAAATTATATTTGGAACCGACGGTTCCATTTACTAAATACCCGAAAATTTCTGGAACCGAAAAAAATCGAACCGAACCGAACCGAACCGACCCGCGCCCACCCCTAACAAGCTCTACTTACTTGAGCGTTTTTTCAGTTTCAAAATGGATTCTTCAAAAGAACTTGATGACAATTTTGATATGTTTAACAAACTTGTTCAAGATATTGTTAACTATGGAGAGTCGGTGCCTGAAGCCTACAAAGCTATTATCCTGCTGAATGCTATACTTGATATTTATTGTGAAGTGAAAAATGCTATTAAGTATGGTAGGAATACCTTGATACCTAAAATTGTCGTTGACTCCTTTAAAAGTAAAGAGATGGAGATGAGGGCTGAAAAACATGATAGGAAGAGCGGTAAGATTCACATGATGAGGGGTAGAACTCAGTTTAGGCAAAACAGTCATAATGGTTACCAAAGTAATGGCGAGTCTAGTAGTAATGGACATAGAAGGAAAAACAAGGGTAAGCCTAGATCCAAATCTAGGATTAAGGAAAGGAAATGCTATGACTGTGGGAACACGGGGCATTTTATAAAAGATTGCTATAAAGAGAAAAATAAGCAAAAGGGTAGAGATAGAGACGAGGTGAATGTGTTGTCTTCTGATTCTGGTAATTGTGATGGTGAAGTCTATATGATTACCAGTTCTGTTGTTTCTTCAGCTGAATTAAACTTAACTGCAAATTCTCGTTTTCATGAGTGGATTCTTGATCTTTTCATGTGACATCACATAAAGATTGGTTTGAAAATTTGTATGAATCAAATGATGGGCATGTTGTGTTGTGTGACAATTCTGCTTACAATGTTGTTGGCATGGGTGATATTACTTTGAAGTTTGATACTGGTTTTGTGCATACTTTAAAAGACATTAGATATATCCCTGAATTGTCTAGAAACTTAATTTCAGTAGGAAGACTTGAGAAATCTGATTTCACTAGTAAAATTGGAAATGGGATTTTGAAATTGATTAAAGGTGCACTTGTCTCTATTAAGGGTATTAGAAAAAAATGATATTTACATAACCACTGGGGAAGTGATGAGAGGCTTAAACTTCTCTATCTCTTCCGCCAAGTCTGATCACACACACAAATGGCACAATAGACTAGCACATGTGAGTATTAAGGGGATTAAGCTTCTTAATGAAAAAGGTGCTTTTGGAAATGACTGTGTGTCTGATTTGTCTTTCTGTGACCATTGTGTGCTTGGTAAACATCATAAAATTACTTTCTCCACGAGTGTTCATAAAACTAAAAGCGTACTTGAATATGTGCATTCGAACCTGTGGGGTCCATCTAGCACTCCCACCTCAGGTGGGAATAGGTATTTCATGTCTATTATTGATGACTACACTAGGAAAGTGTGGGTTTATCTCTTAAAGGATAAGTCCGACACTTTTCGTAACTTTGATAATTGGAAAAGACAAGTTGAAAACCAAACTGGTAAGAAAATCAAGTTTTTGAGAACTGATAACGGCCTAGAGTTTTGCAACACTGAATTTGATAATATGTGAAGGAAAATGGAATAGCAAGACATAAAACGGTTCCTTACACTCCTCAACAAGATGGGGTAGCGGAAAGGATGAATAGAACCATACTTGATTAAGTGCGTTGCATGATGTTAAGTTCTGGAGTCCCGAAGTCTTTTTGGGGCGAAGCTGATGTGACTGCTTGTTATTTGATTAATTTGACTCCATTTGCTGCATTGAATGGTGATACTCCGCATGAAAAATGGTTTGGTAAACTAAGTGATTACTCCATGCTTAGAACTTTTGGCTGCACTGCTTTTTCTCATCAGAGTGAGGGAAAGCTTGAACCTAGAGCTAGGAAATGTGTTTTTCTAGGTTACCCCGAAGGTGTCAATGGGTATAGGTTGTGGGATAGGAGCCAGAAAGGAGTTAAAATCATTGTGAGTAGAGATGTTACATTCAATGAGAGCGATATACCATGTTTGAAAGCTGAAACTGAACCTGTGAGTGAGGAAATACAAAGTGAAGAGAGTAGCCAGCTGAAGGTGGAGCTAGGGAAACCTAGCACACTCATCCCTATTACACAGAGTGAGGTGGAGACTCAGAAACAACAACCTGATATCGAGAATGGAGATGAAGTAGTAGTAGTAGAAGAATACCTTGAAGAAGAGAATCCTCTAACAGACTATAACTTAGCTAGGGATAGAGAGAGGAGACAGACTAGAGCACCTGTGAGATTTGGTTATGAATCCGAGTTAGCTTTCGCTCATGCGAGTTATGAGGAGTTAGCTGATAGAGAACCAAAGACCTTTGAAGAGACAATGAAGAGTGAATAATCCGAAGAGTGGTTTAAGACAATGAAAGATGAGATGAGTTCTTTAGAGAAGAATCAAACTTGGAAATTAGTACATAAACCTAAAGATAAATCTATTGTTGACTGTAAGTGGGCAAGGTTAAAGAGGGTACTAGTGCTTCTGAACCTTTAAGGTTTAAGGTTAGGTTAGTGGCAAAAGGATACACTCATAAGGAGGGGGTTGATTACAATGAGATTTTTTCATCAGTTGTTAAATACACTACTATTAGGGTCATACTTGCATTGGTTGCACATTTTGATTGGGAACTTGAACAATTTGATGTAAAAACTGCCTTTTTACATGGTGAACTTGATGAGCAAATATTTATGAATCAACCAAGAGGTTTTGAAGAAAAATTAAAACCTGATTATGTGTGTTTCTTGAAAAGATCGTTACATGGCCTAAAACAATCACCTAGACAGTGGTATAAAAGATTTGATTCTTTTGTGCTATCTATAGGGTTTCATTGTAGCAAGTTTGATCATTGCCTTTACTTCCAACATAATGATGCTAGTAATGATTATTTGTTCTTATTACTTTATGTGGATGATATGCTCTTAGTTGGTTCATCACCTAAATGGATAAGTGATATAAAAACAAGTTTGAATGGTGAATTTGACATGAAAGATCTAGGAAAGGCTAAAAGAATCCTAGGTATAGAAATTAAATGCGAATCTATAGCCGTTTTTCTAGATTTAGAAAATGAATTCTTCCTGCTTTGTGATAGATCTTGGTTTTGTGCCTTGCCGTGTGAGAATTCAGTTAGCTTTAGTGGTCTAATTTCTTTGGCTGCATTCTTCTCATCCTCTAGCCTTTTGTGGGTTTGTCTATTGGTTGGAGCAACCATTTGTAAGTGTGGTCACTTCGTGGGGTTTGTTTCTTCACAGGTTGTGGTGTCGGTTGTTGGAGGCTGAGCCCGGTGAAGAAAGGAGATAACGAGCTGGGATTTACTTCACAGTTATTTTAACGAAAGATATGATATGTTATGAGCTATTATCGGTTTCTACAAATATGATATGACGATATGATTATTTTAATATAAGAATTGATATTTTTATTCAAGATGCACAACATTCGTGTCTTACTGAGTATTCTCATATACCTCACCATTTTCCCTACACCTCACATGTTAGAATGGGTCGTTGGTTGGCTGGCTGGCGATGAAGTGGTATCGATATGTCTGAATTCATTAGACTTAATAAAGTAAATTCGATGTAACGTGATTAAAGATTTTATTTCCAGCATTTACTTTAATTTTATTATTATATCGACTTTTTATCTAGGGATTTGAAAACATGGCCGATTTGGTTATGAACTACGGTATGCATTATTTTTATTTGTGAAACCAATACTATATTTATTGACTATCATGTAAAATAAAATGACTGTGTATGTAATCATCCAAGAAATTGGACTTTGCCGCAAATACAAATTATTATAGAATTAAACTAATTTAGATGGACCGCCACATAATTGGTGTCCCTGTACTTGATGAAAATGAATCATTGTATCATACAACTTGCTCTACTGTCTGCTTAGACAAACATCAGAAAAATGGGATTTGAGGAAATAAACAATTGAATAACGTCCACTTCTCTAGCCTTAAACTCAATTTAATATTATTAAATGTGCATAATCTTATCATTTGGGCGAATACGTATATTTAATTGTTCACTGTTTCTGAAATAAAAAATATATTAAGGAGAATATCATTTTATCATATATATTTTTTAGAGTATGTTTGTTATGTTGCCCAAACGTAATGAATTTGGTAACGGTTTAAATTTTAAAATTTTGGTCGTTAAAGTTTTCTTCCGCATCTTAAAATTCATATAGGGGGTTTTTCGCCAATTTGAAAAGGTCGGGGTACTTTACAATAAGTCCACATGTTTGGAGTATTTGAACTTTTGTTTTGAGTTAGGACGGTTGTTGATTGTCGACTGTTGACTGTCAACAATCCGAGCCAAACCTAGATTTTTCGGCCAAGCTCGAGCTCGGGCTCGACTTGGCCAAAACAGTCCGAACCATTTTTTTCTCAAGCCACAACCTTCGGGACTCGTTTACATCCCTAATTCCTTGCCTCCAAAAACAAGATGACAAATGGTGAATGACAAAATTTGAAGACGAGGGTGGGGTTAATGCTCCGTTTCATGTCAACAAATTTTGCAGCTTTAAATTGAATAATAAGAAGATCCATAAAAGATTTTCAAACAAGAACATATTAAAATCTGCAAGTACACTACCTACAGGGGCGGACGTAGACAATTAAAGTTAGGAGGCAAAATCGAACTTGCAAAAAAGTTGGGAGAAATTTTACAATCGAAAATTTACATCCAAAAAAATCATACCCCATATAATTTTGTATCCGAAAATTTATATGGAATATGACTTTTTCGGATGTAAAATTTTGAAATTTTTTGATGTCATATCCCATATAAGTTTTCTAATAAAATAATGCAAATTACATTGAGAAATTTGTATCACAAAAATAATAAATGTTAATAAAATAATTAAATATTTTTAAAAAATGCGAGTTAGACACCTCTTTTTAAGACGTACTTTTGATGCATCTTTAACTATTTTCGATATCTTTTTGAACGATTCGATATGTCTATAATGTAGTCCTCGAAACGAGTTTTGAGATGATATAAGCGATTTGTAGATTCGATTACCGTACGATCGTTGGAGAATTTTTAAAGTTAGCGTGTTATCGAAATTCTTGAAATACTAATTTTAAATCCCCTACTTTGACAAGTCGTAACATTTGATATGATTGGTCATTTCGCACGCCATTAACAACATAAAAAACTAGACTGTGAGCACTTCGAAATAGTATTAAGAATGCAATATTTTGATTTCGTTTGACATGTTATAATGATTTCGAAAATTGAAACAAAATATAGAAATTTAAAAAAAAAAAAAAAAGCAAAGTTGGGGGGAACGTGCACCCAGGCCCACCCCTGGTCCGCCAGTGACTACCGAAATTACAAATAAGCTGTAAAAATAGAAGGATGGAGGGACGTGCAGCTGCAGTTAAGCAGGCCTCTTGACAATTATCTGAATTCACACATGGACACAAAATAGCTGGGTAGAGAGAACATAGCATGGGGATATTATGAAACCCATTACTTTTAGGAGTAGGCCAAAAAATCGCAGCCCACTAAAACAAACCGACCCCACTTGTGTTGGGTCGGGTCGGTTTTAAAATAATTTTGGGTTTGGATCGGGTTAAACAATTTTAATATGAATATGGGTCAGGTTGGTTTCTTCAAACCCATGCAAACCGACCAACCCTATTTTCTCTCAAACTTTGAAGGCTTGAAGCAGAGAACTCCAGCTTCTCCTCGCCCTCCAAGAACATCCTCTCGCTCTCTCTATGGTAAGTCCAAGTGGTAATTACCGTAACCCACCTGAAAATTAAGAGATTAGCTGCTGAAATTTTAGTCAGTTTGGTTTTTGATTGCACCAAATGGCCCTTTGCAACTTGGAGTTGATAGTTGTGAAGAAAAATTCCAGAAAAAGGCGTTTCAGTGCCACAAAAATTTCGGCAAGAGTTTTGGTTGAATTAATGTTTATTCATTCAACTATATTTTGCCAAAAAAATCATTCCGAGAAAATCGTATACAGCAAAGTAAAGCAAAGTGAAATATGACATTTGGATAGATGACTTCCAATTTTTTGTGTGAATGTATCTCCATGAATTTTTCTGGTAAGAGCTTTAAAGAGGCAAAGCAAGTTCTTTTTCACATCTGTAACTATATGTAATTAAGGGTGTGTTTGTCTCCCATTATTGGGAGAAAAATAGATGAATGAATAGTATTTTTTGGAGAATGTGTGGTTGAAATGTAAAGTAACGTTATTGGTTTGTGTGTAAAATATTTTATTGGGTGAATGTGAGGTGGAGAATTTTACTGTAACAAACAATTTTTTGGAATAACGGTAGACAAACATGGGTTAAATTTTCTTGGAACTGCCCAATCATTATACTAGTAAATAGGTTGAATAAAATAGATGTTTTAAATCTATTCTTGGACAAAACGAATAAAATTAGCATCTTGTTATGTGGAAGTAAGCTAGGATTCTTGTAAATCTTTGTTCTGGTTTTAGGGACAGATGCATTATCAAACCATTTAGTTTTTAATCAACTAAAAATCATTCTTAAATATATATTACTTGCTTTCGATCTGATATTGCTTTCTCCACCTGAATGGTGAAAATTATTAGTAGCAGATCTGTGTGTTTTCTTTGCTAGAAAATAGATTGGGATGTCTTTAGGAAAAAGAAAAAAAAACCGACCAGAACCGATTCAGGCCGGGTCGGTTTAGGGTATGAGCTGGGTCGGAGCCCAAAATCGGGTATATCGGGTCGGGTTGATTTTGGGCCAAACCTGACCCGACCTGCCCCATTGCCCACTCCTGTTTACTCTACATGCATTCACGAAAGCACAATTTACAGGTAACTGAGCAAGCTTTAGTTTTTTCCAAAAGCCATGTGAAGATTTGGCACTTTATGGTTCCTCGGACGGGAGTCAAAAATGGGTTCATTTTGATTTATTTTTTTTTTGTCTTCTCTGAAAATGGGTTTTTTTGTGGAATCAGACTCCAAATTTTTCATGCTCTTTTGTGCCTTCATTATGGATTTATATAGGGTTGGGGATGTGTTGTACGTGTTTGTGAATTTCTTCTATGGCAAGGGAAGGGGGCCGACTTTATAGAGGGATTTTTGTATGAGTCAAATCAACTAATTTGCACTTTCATCCCTGTTTTATATTTAGTATTTAACTATCCAACCTTTAACTTTTATAACAATTTTGTAATTTTAAGTTTTAAATGACAATTTTATTTTCAAGTTCAAGTAGTAAAGATGAAAGCATTCCCTATGCTAACTCGTCTCGATCTCTGTTGCTCTTCCTCGAATGGAGCAGAGAATCCATTTCCCTTTAATTAAACAGGATGAGAACGGGGAACATGATCATCATCCTGAATTCTCCAAAATCGTCCCGATTCTTTTAATATTAATTTATTTTTATATTTTTAAATTGAAATTTTATTTACAAAAATAAATGAATAATGAAACGAGATAGTAAATGAGAATATTTTAATTCCCAACATGTCCCTACCTAGCCACTTGCCATCCTGATCAAATAGGCAATCTACATTAGAAAACAAAACCTTCAACAACCTTATCTCATTTACGTAACGAGTACACATGCAAAATCAAAGGGAACTTACACCCAGTTTGCTAAAACTTTTTATCAATTTGTCAAATTTCAATTTTAACCACAATTTTTATTGAACTCATAACTTTTATCAACTTTTAAACCATATGTTTAATCAAACTTTTATCAAAATACATTAAAATATTTATCAAAATCTTTATTACACATGCCAATTGCCCAAAATAGTGTATAGGGAATATACAACGAGAGAGGAGGCATGTAGAAGCCAGAAAGGAAGAAAGAATAAACACAAATATAAGGGTGGCAAAATATCCCCAACCTGCTCGCATTCCTTGAATTCGGCCCAAATCGATTATTTTACTTATTTTCTTATATTTTTCAAATTAAATTGTGTTTATAAAAAAATATTTTAAAATAATTAATTAATTAAACATGACAATAAATGAGAATTTTTAATCTCCATCCACAAGCTTCATCCATAAAGTTCTTAACGAGACATGGGTGGGAGTGATAAAGAATTCTCATCCCCGCCACTCCTTTGTCATCCCCATGTAGGTAGACAAGGATTTTAGACAATTGTGGGTTAATTTTTGCTATTTAAAGTTGAAGGTCAATTTTATTTCGCATAAACATGAGGCTTATTTTATAGATGCTTTGAAAATTTGAAGTTTAAAGAGTTGAATGTGGAATGTACAAAAACTATGAAAAGTTAGGGACTGCTTTTGCTAAATAATCCCTTACGCCGATATCTTGGTGGTAAACTGAGGAGTCCTTAGGAAATATCCTAGAATTGAACTCAGTCTAATCGGAGAATGGACGCACCCTCACCTTCCGATTCAGCGAACGCAGAGATCGCCGGAAAAATGCAGATTTCGACCACTATAGTCTTCACATTGGAAAATGCGCCACACCGCAATGATCAGCATAAATTCCGCTTCATCCTGTAAAAAATCATAATTTTTTGACATCGGATGATTTTGGCCGAAAAACGGAGCCTCCGGCGGCCGGCCAAGTCCGCCGGCCTCCAACACATTTTCAACAAAATGTTCATCCTGTTAATTCAAGTTCATTCCCACCATTGGTTTTTCAACATGAGGCCTAGACGGTGCTCAATCATGGCCGAAAGACCTATGCTACTACAGTTTATGGCCGTCCGGGCCTATCTCTGGCTGAGAGGAGTGCACGGAAGTCATTTACATCAGTTCTAATGACTACAAATGACTCTTCTTCTATTAGGTTAGCTTCCAAAGAGCCCTTTATACATTTGGGTGAGCCAGCAGTTGATTTGACTGATTCGGATGAGGCTATTTTGGTTGATCCTTACAAGTACACACTTGTAGGGAAATTTTCCCACCGCAAGCTGACCATGAGGAAGGTACTTGAGATTTTCTCTAAGTTTGGATTTCACTGTTTCTTTGAGGTGGGATTGATTGACACCGCACATATACTTATCCACCTAACACATGAGGAAGACTACATCAGGCTTTGTCTTAAGCCTTCCTAGTATATTGATGGGTGTCCGATGATGATCCTTAAGTGGACGTGTGATTTCATACCAGAGCAAGAGACCCCGATAGTTCCCGTATGGGTTTCATTCTCTTTGCTTCCGGTACACTTGCATGCCAAGGGGTTCCTTTTTGCTTTATCTAGGGCAATAGAACACCCCTAAGGATTGATGAGGCCACCTCAGACTTGAGACGACCTAGTGAGGCTAGGGTGCGTATTGAGGTGAATTTGGAGCTTAGATTACCTAAAATGGTTTGGATTGAGCATGGTGGTGACCGCGGCTTCTGGCAGACAATCATTTATGTAAAGAATCCGATTTTTTGCTTCAATTGTAGACATATGCCACTCCTACGATAAGTGCACTTCGGGGACACCTCCTCTCCCTCCAGTTGTTGTGCCTCTCCCTGTTTAGCCCTCGACTACTGCTAGTAAGTTTGACAAAGGTAAAGGCAAGGTAACATCTGTAGACCTAAGAAAGCAGTGGGTGCCAGTTCCAGCAGTGTCTACTATGTTCCCCACTACTCCTGTCAGCGTTCAAATAGAATCAGCGACTACATCGACAGTTCCTACCTCGACCCCCATGATAGTAGATCCAGAGGTACCACCAGTTATTCTTTCAGTTATTAAGTCTCTACCAGAGGCTCCTATCGAGGTAACCCATCCCCCTACTATCACTGGTACAGTTGTTACTCCTCTCCCAACTACTGAGGCACCAATTTTGATGACGCATATTGGTTATCCTTTTTTTGGGACACACACAGAGGGTACTCGGTCATTACAAAGACCAGGATCTGCCTTACCTATCAGTACATGGACAGTTGATCCAGAGGTACCACCATTTGTTCATTCAGTTGCTGAGCCTACTCCTGATGCTCCTATCGAGGTACCTACTTCTCCTATTATCACTACCATACCTCATATTCCCACCCCTACTACTAAGGCAGCCCCTGAGCCGACACAGATCAGTTTTCCATCATTGAAGACACACACAGATAATACTCAATCAGCAAAGGATCAGGTACAGAGACAGTTCATCATACCACTACTGCACAACAACTGTTGGCTGAGATTGGCTCAGAGCTGTACAGTATCAAGCATATGTTGATTGATCACTGTAAGAAGGACCACGGCATGAAGGTTGGATCTACCATGAGACTTGCCATTAAGGACTTGGTTATCAAGCTCTTTGGTAAGAGACCTTCTGCGAGTAAGACTCCTACACATACACTTTCGCCTAGTCTTTCCACCACGATCCCTACACAGGATATGGTGAAGGAACATATACAGAGAGACATGGATGGCATGGGACTTGGAGACTGCGTGCAAAACTTAGAGGACGACGTACCTACAGTCAGTAGATCACTCTTACATGCTTCAAATATTGCAGCACAGAGCACCATGAGATCAGATGTACCTGCCTTTCGCCCGACATTCAGTGCATCATCGCCCAAATAGCATTTTTCACCTAGGCGGGTCCCTTCTCGTAGGCGAGACCCCTCTCCAGTAAGCGAACCTGAGCAGAAATACTATTACGACTCATACATGTTTCAAACCAGATGCATGACCCGGTCAATGTCTATGTACTACCACCTGAAGATTTACCCTCGAGAATACCCTTGAGAGGTTTCCATTACTCGTTCATTTTTCATTTACTATTTCTTGCATTTAATATCGAGACATTGTTAACATATTTCAATTATCGGAGGTCAGGTATATGCCCCACTCTATTCTTGTACTTCATTTTTTAAAATAATAAATAGCCACGCTAGTGGTCTTTTCTTACAAAAAAAAAAAAAAGGTCTAATGACTGCTTTTGCTAAATAATCCCTTGCACTGATATCTTGGTCTTAGAAATTTGTCTACGTTGAAATTTGTCTTAGAAATTCCACAGCATCAACAAGCCTTCTAAGTACTACCCCTTAATACTTTAATCCTTTATTTGATGGAATAGAAACACAAGAGTTTTAGGGAGATAAAATGTGCACATTGGTCGTATATTTGTTCCATTCATCGAATCACTCAATGGTTCAAATGAGTATAGAAATTCCTCAGTTTTTTTTTTCTCTCTCTCTCTCTCTTCTTTTCTATGCCGATAATAATTACACTGTTGTATTTGAAAACAACTCAAAACCTAAAGGAGGATCGAATCTAGTTTGATTTTTACCCCCTTTAAACGAGGATCAAATCTAGTTTGATAATCTAGTCTAGCTAAAAAAAACTTCACTCTTTGCAGTGAAGTTGAGTCTTGGTCTTGAAAGGAAGAAAATTTTAATTTACAACATATTTTAGGTTTCAACCAAAGACCATGTTATGTGGCTGAACTTATCTTTGTTGATGAACCTACTAAATATAACATAGATTTTCTATGATTATCTATATGCTTCAATTCCCAACTTCTACCTATTACAAGTACTACTACATGGGAATTTTTCCGAAGTTTTTCTTTTCAAGATCAATGATAAGTGTATTTTTGTGCACTTATTCGGGGCCATATTACTAAACTTTTGTGTCATTTTAGTATTGTATTTTACTGAACTTAGGTTAGTTTTATCTTATTTCAATTTTGGACATGTTTCTAAGCAATTGAAAAAGAAAGAAAGATCAATTGGCAAATGGATGGAAGTTTGGGGACTAATATGCATTTGAGTAAAAGTTGAAACACTAAAATTGAAGTAATATGATGTGGAGAACCAAGATGAAAGAAAGAATAAAGAAAAGGGTTGAAAAGAAAAATCACAATTTTTCATAACTTGGTAGCCGCCCGACCCATAAACTCAAATAACAGGGGCTATTTTCAATGCCTGAGCGGCCATTCCATTTTTACTAGATGCCCGCCCAAGCTAAATCGGGAAAAATTTTCTGATTTCCTAATTTGATTTCAACTCTCATGGAAGCAAATCTTGAGACGTCTTTTAAAGACATAGTGTCGTCAAAAAGTAATTATCATGTATTATGACACATTCTAAGAGATTTTGGGAGCATAGAAGGTGGCAAGAACACGAAAATCAATTTCAAGATTCGAAGATTCAATTCAAGTATTGTTTGGGTGATGGCAATTCTTCAATATTTCTTTTGTTTTCTTCTTCGTATCATACTAGGCTAGTTTTCTTTGTGCTAGGAGAATCATAAATAATATAATATGAATTTTAATCTTTAGTTTATATGTTTGACATTAAAAACACGTTTTGGAATATTGAATGATTTATATGATTTTCCTTTTTCCACAATTATTGTGCACGGTAGTTGTGTAAATTTGGTGGCTTATTTCATGCATTCGACAAAAGGAAAATATGTTCGACATATATAAATTGTCATATGATCCGATATGGGGATAGAAATATACTGCTATACCTTATGTAAATCTTTGAGTGATATCATAAATATTCATGCACTTTTATATGTTCGCATCCATCATAGAAATATAGTTGAATCATATATAAAAGTAGATTTAACATTACTCGAGAGATACTATTAAATAAAATAGGAACATGGATTCGTCAAAATTCAATCATGTTATCAAAGTATAAAACTAGGGTTAAAATGGATTATTGTATGGGAATTCGGGATCTTGCTGCGTTTGTCAATTATTAAATACATTAATTTGCATTTGGTTTAGTTAGTTTACTAAATATTATATATTTCAAGTCCACAAACTTTGCATTTTTAATTAAAAACCAAGACGATCCACAATAGATTTTCAGACAAGAACGGAATAAAATCTGTAAATACACTTCTTAAACAACAAATAAGCTGCAAAAACAGAGAGAGAGAGAGAGAGAGAGAGAGAGGGATGTGAACAACACGTAGGCTGCAGCTGCAATAAAAGCATAATTTGCAGCCAGCCTCTCGCCATGGACAGAACATAGCTAAATGGATAGAGAGAACATATCATGGTACGTTATGAAAACCACTTCTCTCCATGGGTTTACGATACAAGTGGAAACACGGTTTACAAGCGAAGCTTTAGTTTTTTCAAAAGCCATGCGAAGATTTGAAGCTTCATGGCTCCTCGGACAGGAGTCACAAATGGGTTCATTCTAACGTTGCTTGGCTTCTCTAAAAATGGGGTTTTTACCGAATCGCACTTGAATTTCTCTGTGCTCTTTGCTCCTTCATATATGAATTTCTAGAGAGATGAGAGAAGGGAAAGGGAGGGGTGGGTGGGTGGGTGAGAGAGAGTTTGTGAGTTTATTCTAATGGAAGGATAGAGGATAGAGTTTATGAAGGGGTTTTTGCATGAGTGCTTCCAAACTTTTCACCATTTTGTACTTTCATCACATTTTAACTTTAGTACGTAGCTATCCAATCTTTAACTTTTAGAACAATTTTGTAATGCTAGTAAACTTTGGATGTGTGTTTCATGTTATTAAGAAATGTTTTATAAGTGTTGTAAAAGTAATATTTAAATATGCGTAAATGTTAATTAATTTAAAATTAATATTATGGAACATATACGTGACAATGAATGTTAAATCATTTATTTAATTTTCAGTTAAGTAAAACTGGATGTTAACTAGCGTACATGGACGTGAATAATAAAATACATTATTGAATGTAAAATTCTAATTAACTTATAATTAGAATTAATAATATTAAAATACATAAATATAGATGAGTATTAATTGAATTAATATATGAATGTTAATTAATTGAGAATTAATAATAGGAAATTCATACATTAATGAAAGTACACGCGTGAAATGAATTTGTCAAAAGTACATATATATTAATAGTAACTAAATTGTTAAATAAATTAAATAAATATTAAAAAACGAAAAGTACGATATTATTAAAATAATTGAATTATAGTTGGATTACAATCATCAAAAAATGATTATCACTTGATTTGATATTTAATATAGTATAAGTTAAAAGAGAAATTTATTTTCAAGTTCAAATGGTGGGAATGGAAAAATTCCCTGCGTTGACACATCTCAACCCACATTCCTCCTCCTCAAAATGGAGGAGGAAATCATTCCCCCTTTAGCTAGAGTGGACAAGAAAGGAAAACATGATTCTCATTTCAAATCCTTCGAATCGAACCCGTTTTGGATCTTTTAATATTAATTTTACTTTTATATTTTTCAATTGAAATCATATTTATAAAAATAAATAAATTATTAAATAGGATAGAAAATGAAAATATTTTAATTTTCAATATGTCCCTTTCCCTGCCCACTTCTCGCCCCTATCAAACATGCAATATATGCCCTAGTTCGAGGATGTAGCCTATGCGTACGCATAGTACAATTGTGGAGACTTTTTTTTTTTTTTTTTTCAAATTTCACATAGACTTCTATTTTAGTTAAACTCTTTTTATGGTATCTTTTAGGTATAATTCCGTTTTAAGCTAGGTTTTATGGATTTCATATAAATAGAACTCGTTCCATTAATTGTAAAAACAGACAATTTGAGAGATATTATTGCAAGGCATATTGCTTTCTACTTGTTCTTCATCAAATTAATTCCAAACTTATTAAGAATTAAATGCTTGTAGCGTTCAACAATTAAGTAAGGTTCATAAATTTTGTGATTACGGGATCAGTATATTACTTCAATTGTCTTAGTTCTTTAGTACAATAATTTATTTGGTCGAACTTTCTTTCAAACGTTGATTCTTAACTTTCTTGGGCTAGATATAATTTGTCGTGGGCTTCATAGCTACAATTGTTACGTGGATTCACATATGTTAGGTTTTTAGTATTGGCGATTCTGTGAACAAAATGACTAATTTGTAACGCGTTGTAAAAGTCAAGGACCTAGTGTGCAATTTATACAAATTGGGTTATGAGTTCTAGGGTTCGAGCATGAAAAGAGGATAAACACGATGCCGCATTTTTGCTAGCTTCTCGTCGAGTTGGCGCTTGAGCGGTAAAAGCAGATTGCCTATCACCCGCCTATCGCTGAGCTCTCGATCGAGCGACAGTGCCTCGCTCGCCTGTCGCCAGCTTCTCGCTCGAGCAACAAGTCAATCCAAAAAACTCTAATTTGCTATTTTGAAGTATTTTTCCGGCCCAGTCAACCTAATTACCATCCCCTATGAATATCCAAGCCTATGCACGAATTGAGAAATGATTGTTCATTGTGCTTATTCTCTAAACACATTCATATTATCCTTTGAAGATCCAAGAGCCTATTTATACATTGATTCCATCTTTTCTTCTTGAGATCATACAACCACATATTTCGGAAAAACATCAAACCAATTTAATTCGAAACATCACCTACTTCCTATTGGTTATAGGAAGGTACTCTCTCAGTTGGATTTCTGAAGTTTCTGGAAGTTGAGAGATGTTGGACAACAATAGCAAGAAAAGCACAAGGCCTTAGAGAATATTCTTGAAATTCCAATGGGAAGAAACAATCGCAGAAGATCTTGGAGCATATGTTGGAGTAAGTCTTGGAGCAAACTTTGGAGTTAGCAGAAAATAGATCGAAAAGTCTAGTGGAGTTGACTAGATAGCGTCTGATTGTAACTCATCCCGTATTGTCTATAGTGGAGGTAACTAGCTTGGTCCCAGAGTTTTTACTCAGTTAGGGTTTTTTCATCATCATATCGGTGTATATTATTGCTTTTCTTATTACTGCAGTATTCAAATATAAGATAATTGGACTTGTATGCTTAATCATCTAAAAACAATTAAAAGTGACTTGTTGTTTTTTATTGATTAATTCCGCACATAGGATCAAAACTAAAAACAGATAAGTAACGATCATTCGAGAACTTAAAAGTCGTTAAATTAGCAATTCGTGAACTGTTAAGTGGTATCCAGTGCGACATCCGATTTTTTAGCTTCAAAATATTACTCATATCATTCATCCTATACATAAGAAGTGCAACGTACATGCTTACTAATTCGTCTATGATTGTGTCCCTTCATAATTTATTTGTTATATTTCTATATACACATATGTTGGAAAAGATATGTAGATGTAGGATTAAGGATATACAATAAGAGATTTTGTTGATTATGTAACCCAAATTTCGACGTTGGTTTGTGTTTCGATCCAAAAAAGAGTTAAAAAGAGATTAAAGTTGACAATTGGAAGTTAGGAACAGCAACTGGGAGCTGATTGCCCAAACAGGGTACCTAGTCACCAAGAAGCAAATTTTGGGACCGAAGCTAAGCACTTGAGCGCCGTTAGCAGCTCCAAGCTACTGCTCGCTTGGCACCGGCTACCGCTTGAGCAGCAGCTTTATTGGAAAATTTTTGTTTCCCTTTTTCTGGCTCGATTTTTATCCTCTTTTCATCTAAAACATTATTTTTTTTGGGTCATATGTACTCCATGAAATTCTTAGCTTTCATATGATTTTGTATGTCTTAGAAATTTAGACAATATTGTAAACACGATATTATTGTATTTTTCTCCATATTAATAAATTCTCCATCTGTCAATTGTTCTTGTGTTCATCTAGTGTCGTGATTGCTATTTCATATTGTATCATATAATATCGTCATTAATTTCCTAACAATTGATATCAGAACAAATATAATTCTGGCTAGTTTGCTAACAGATTTCATATATACATTCTCAATTTTTTTGTAAAAATCAAAATTCATATTTCACAGATTTTTTATTATTATTATCATTTGAGCTTTTGCAATCCGAATTAAGGCTTGACTATTTATGATATTGAACTGTTTATTTGGAGTCCTTAAAGCATATAAAATTCTTAGAGAGGGGCTAGTAACGTTTTATGACAGCGTTAATATGCGATTCAAGCTAGTCAAGATTATTTCTTCTTCATCATCATTCTTCTTCTTGTAGTGCTGTTTAATCAAGTTGGTGATTCATTCTTCATTATTCAACAATAACGAGGTAGAAGAAATGATTCTGGCATGAACATTAATTGATACTCAATATTGATAGCCAACAATGTAAGGCAAAATGGATGTGTGGATCAAGTCATCAACGGGATGCTTTCAGGATGTTGAAGAAGATCATTAAGCTGCTTTAGTTTTCGGAAGAACGACGCGAAGATTCTCTGTTTGACGGGAATGCTTACAAATGGAGTATTTGCATATGCAGATCCAAATTCTCCATGCACTTATCTCCTTCTTTGTGTGCGCTTTCGTGATAGAGACATAAACCCTACTCTGGTATTAGATAAGTTAGGCGGCAGCATATGGCTAAGATTTATAGAAAGCCCTCAATTTTTAAAATTTACATATTTTTGCATTTGTTTTATTTTTTTCATGAAAAACATGTTGGTAATTAATGACATTAAAAAATATAATTAAAGATTTCTAAAGTTTGTTGCTGGTAATATTGAAAGCATAAATAGTTTTACAAAATTAATTTATCAAAGAAAATTTCGTCAATAAATAAGTTAAAAAGCATATAGAAATTAAATATTAGATGAAAATTATATTGAGAACAAAATAAAAGTTAAAAACAACTTATAATTCAGTAATTTTATAAAGAAATGTTTAAAAGATATTTTATATTATATGTCAGTATCTTATAAAAAAAAAACTAAATTCTGTGAGTGACATCCATGGCTTGTCATTAGTGACTGAAGCATTGTCGGTGATTATCGATAGCACGACTGGTGACATTGCCTTTGCTATTTGCTGATTGATTGTGTGTCGATAATCGATGATTGTACCACTGTAGATAGTAGTACCCCCTGCATTATCAGTATATATTGATTTCCATCAAAATAGCAATAGTAATACCATCAACAGGCGAAATTGATCATGCAAAATAATAAAAATTATTATTAATCCGATAGTCTAAGTAGTCATACAAAAATAATAATTTTTTTCAAGAAATGTGACACCCTGATGTTTACTGAATATTTCCGTAGGGTCTTGTCGATCATGCTAAAGTTAAGAAATTAAAGTGATAAGTTTAAGCCACTTGCCAGTATAAAAGCCACTTGAAATTTTTTTTTTCATTAATAAATATTGACCCAATAACTTACACTTTAAAATTCAACCATACAAAAATTTTAGACCTAAATAAAAGATCCAATAGTTACTTAAATAAATTGAAAGAACTTTCTTAGAAAATGATATAATCAAGTTAAGTATTTAGAGAGTTAGGATAACACTTCAATAGATAGCAAATGATAAAGCTCAAGTGTTTGTGTTGTAAACTTTGATGAATAATGAATAATGAAATAATTTGTATCTTTGTATCAAAAAATTTCAACCTATGATCTCTCTTAACAAATAATATAAATTAAGTATGAAGAGAGATTTACACTTAAATGTAAGTATTGGTAAAGAAAACTTCTATCAAGAATGAAGAATAGATGAGATTGATAAGGTTTCTTTGCAAATGGAAATCTTGATGAGATAGATGAAAATTAGTTTGATCAATCAAGAAATTCTTTGTAATAAATGAAAAGAATTTTTATGCAAATGATGGATTATGAAAATAATTTGAGTTTTATGCACTTGTTAAGAATCGATGAGTTAATACATTTACATTTAAGTTCCAATAAACTACTTCTAAACTTTAATTTTCAAAGTTCTTGTTCTCTTCGAGTCTCATTTGATTGATTGTTCTTCAACGGATGATGATTTGAACATTTGAATGCTTAAGAAAATATATTCATGAAAAACTCAAGAAACAAAACTTGTTTGAAATATAAGTGTATTATTTGTTATAATCAAAACAAGTGAAACTATATTGAATCATAGGTTAACAATTTCCCCCTTTTTGATTATGACAAACAATATGTGAGTCGTAATGATTTGTAAAAATATACAAGATATTCCCCCTATCTTTTACATACCAATGAGAACCAAGTTTGTATCATATATAGCATGATGTTCTAGAGACATGTATTTCCACAATTCATTGACATATTAAATCACATCTAGAAGTCATCATACTTAATAATTGAACTCACAAATTCCATAATGATAGTTGAAGTCACAAATTATAATTGCAAGTCATAGTTCATATCAAAACAAGTCACAAGTACAATCACATTTTTTATCATTTTCCCCCTTTTGGCATCATAAAAAAGGAATGGGGACAATGAAGTTAGCAAATTCCCCCTTAATTAAGGCATAGGTGCAAGTTGGGAAAAAAAACAAGTGAAAGTAATCATAGGTCATAACATGAAAAATAAAGTATGAGTTCAGAAACGAAAATGGAACTGAGAGATAATGTTTTAATCTTCTGCCGGTGGAAGAGGCCCACGAGGGTAAATGGAATACATGTGGAAGAAGGCCTCTTAAGATAAACTCATTTGCTCCATTCGTTGATCAAGCGCATTGACGGTAGTAGTAAGAGAATGAATGCGGCCTTGTAGGATGTTGAAATGATCTTCGGTCATATATATATGCCGGGGGTTAGTGCAACTTGTGGAGCAGGACCCCTATGTTGTGCTCGAGGAGAATCATCACCTTCATCACCATCACAACCATGACCACCCATTTCTTCTTCCATCTCTTCTGAAGTGAATGTCCAAGTAGTAGGCCCCGAGTTATTGTTGAAGCCTTAAGTATGACACATCCATTGCCCATTGTCTTTAACGATTTTCATGCATTTAAGGGTGTTGAGATTAATGACATCGATGTGTTTGGGCTTAAGAAAAGGTTCATCGTCTAATGACACATTGAAATGTTGAAAGATTCTTGTAAGAAGCATGCCATAAGGTAAGCTTAGGGCTCTAGGAGACTTGTGGATTTGTCGAATGTACTTCAAAAAGAAGTAGGGAAAGTCCAATTGACGACCAAGCAGAAAGGAGTCAAGAATAAACAAGTCGAGGTGATGAACCTCTTCAAAATGTCCACTATGAGGGACTATTATATGAGCAATAGCACGATGAAGTATTTTGCATGGTATCGTAAGGTGATGTAGGTTTAGGGTCATTGTGGTAGATAGTGGTCGATCGGTGACTCAACAACAAGTTTCGAGTTCGTCATAGCCCTCAAACCTAACGGGATAATGATAAATATAAGCAAGGTTTTCACATTCCCCTAACCCAATGATTTTTCTAAAGGTATTCCTATCAAGTATAATTCGTTTCTCTTTAACAATGCAAGTGACATGGAGTGAGTAAAAAGAGAGATCTTGATAAAATTCACGAATTAAATTATGATATATATTTTTCGAGATAGTGACCACATTTGTCCACCCAATATTCTCAAAATAATCCTCTTTCCTAAGTTAATCAGCTTTGGTAAAGAATTCAAAGAATTCAATTGACTTACCGATTAGAATGGGACGATCGGTGAAATAGTCGGGCATGGGTGTGTCATCTTCAACATTTGATGAGCTTGCTTCCCCTTTTTTTGATTTCTTCCTAGGAGGCATGGTTATTTTCGGAATCTTCAATTTTTAGTGAGAGAAATTTTTTATTTTTCAAAATTTGTTGAGAGAAGTAGTGAAAAATGATGGAAAAATAGTGGGTAGCTAACTTTTGAAGTGGATTAATGCTTAAAAAAATTTGTAATGGGTTTTTGAAGATTAATCAAGATTTTTGAGTGATGAACTCAAAAAACCAAATCTTGAATTTTCTTGATGAAAAATAGAAGAAAAGCTTGAGATTTTATGAAAAAGTGTGATGAATTTGATAGATTTGATGAAAAGTTGAAGTGATTTTGATGTGGAGGATGAAAGTTGTGAGATTTGAAGAGAGAGAGAGAGAGAGAGAGATGAGAAAAATCGCACCTTAGGGTTGAAGAAATTGGGGATGAAGTTCTGGTTTGGAAAAGATAAGTTCTAGTGAAGACAAAACATCAAAAAAGAAAAAAAAAATGACCGAATCAAGAAATTTCGGTCGACCGAGAATTTTCGATCAATCGAAAAGAACCGGTCGACCGAAATTTCCAAGGAATTTTCGGCGGCTTATCTTTCGGTAGACCGAAATTAGCGAAATATTGACCAAAAATCTGACCAAAAAAAAAAAGATTTTCAGCCCCTTAGTTTGTTTCGGTAGATCAGGTTCGGTTGACTGAAGTTATCACATGGTCAACCGAAATATAATGAATGCAATTTTTCATTTTAAACACATTTAACCACAAATCTCAGATTCATCAATAATACCTAAGCCTCTACAAATGTAAGAAAATCCGTCGAGAGCTAGAGGTTTGGTAAGAATGTCGGCTAATTGTTTTTGGGTACTTACAAATTCCAAATAAATATCACATTTTTGCACATGATCTCTAAGAAAATGATGTCGAATTTCGATGTGTTTTATGCGAGAGTGCAAGATGGGATTCTTTGACAAATTTATAGCACTAGTGTTATCACACATAATAGGAGTATTTTCAGATGTTAAGTGATAATCGCTAAGGGTTTGTTTCATCAAAAAAACTTGCAAAACAACTAGCGGCCGATATGTATTCTGTTTCGGCGATTGATAGTGCAACAGAATTTTATTTTTTGCTAAACACACAAGGGCAAAGCCTAAAAAGTGACAAGTTCCGCCGTGCCTTTTCGATCAAACGTGCAACCCACCCAATTTGCATCCAAATAACTAATAAAGTCAATGTGCGTGCCTTTTAGATACCAAAGGCCCAATGTTCTAGTACCATATAAATATCTAAAGATTCATTTTAAGGCACTTAGATGAAATTCTTTAGGATTTAATTGAAATCTAGCACATAAGTAAACACTAAGCATTATATCGAGTCTACTAGCGGTTAAATAAAAAAGAGATCTGATCATACCTCGGTATTTTGTTACGTCAACTGAAGTGTCGTTCTCGTATTTATCCAATTTGATTGATGTACTCATTGGAGTATTCATCGGTTTCAAGTCTTCAAATTTGAATTTTTTGAGCACGTCTATGATGTATTTTGTTTGGCTAATGAATATGCTTTTGTTAGTTTGTTTGATTTGAAGTCCAAGAAAGAATTTTACTTCTCCCATCATGCTCATTTCAAATTCCTTACTCATGCATTTTGAAAACTCTTCACAAAGGGAAATATTGGTTGTACCAAAGATAATATCATCAACGTAAATTTGTGCAACAATCATGTCATCCTTTTTTGTTTTGATAAAGAGTGTATTATCCGCAATTCCCATTTGAAAACCATTTGAGATAAGAAATTTACTCAATCTTTCATACCAAGCTCTAGGGGCTTGTTTCAAACCGTATAGAGCTTTTCTAAGTTTAAACACTTTTTTCGGAAATTTGTGATTTTTGAAACCGGAAGGTTGCTCAACATAAACCTTTTCTTAAATGAAACCATTTAAAAATGCACTCTTTACATCTATTTGATAGAGAGTAAAATCTTTATAACAAGCAAAAGCGAGAAGCATGCGAATAGACTCTAATCTAACAACCGGTGCAAAGGTTTCTTTGAAGTCATACCTTCTTCTTGATTGTAACATTTGGCCACTAATCTAGCCTTGTTACGCACAACAATACCATTTTCATTTTGTTTATTTCGAAAAACCCATTTTGTACCAATAATGATTTGATTATTTGGCCTATCAACTAAATCTCAAATATGATTCCTCTCAAATTGATTTAATTCTTCTTGCATTGCAAGATCCAAAACTCATCAAATTCGGCTTCTTTAAAATTTTTTGGTTCAATTTGAGAAATAAAAGTACAATTATTTAGAAAGTTTTTGGTAGAATTTCTAGTACTTACGCCTTTGGAGGATCACCAATAATAAGCTCATTTGGATGTGAGGGAACAAACTTCCATTCAATTGGGAGTGTTGGATCATTTTGATTCTTGGAAGTTTCTTCTTCTCCTTGTTGATAAATTTGTTCTTCCAAGTCTTTGTCTTCAACTTCTTTAAGACCTTACTTGTTTTGATCATTTGCTCAAAAGTGGTTTCCAAACCTACATTGATACATTTCTCTTGATCAAGAGAATTAGTTTCATCAAAAGTAAAATGCATGGATTCTTCCACTACTATAGTTCTTTTGTTGAAAACTCTATAAGTTTTGCTAATAGGTGAATATCCAAGGAAGATTCCAATATCGGATTTTGAATCAAATTTTTCCAAATTTTCTTTTGTATTAAGAACAAAACATTGCAATTAAAAACTTTAAAATAACTAATATTGCGAACTCTATTTTTCCAAAACTCATATAGAGTTTTGTGTTCTTTCAACTTACCAAAACTCTATTCATAATATAGCAAGCGGTGTTAACGGCTTCGGTCCAAAAATATTTGGGTAAATTATTTTCATTTAACATTGTCTTAGCCATTTCTTGTAATGTACGATTCTTTCGTTCTACTACACTATTTTGTTGAGGAGTTTTAGGAGTCGAAAAATGATGTTCATATCCATTTTCTTTACAAAAATCATCAAAAACAATATTATCAAATTCTCCACCATGGTCACTTCTAATGTTTGTGATAGAATATCCTTTTTTCATTTTGAACATTTTTACAAAAGTGTTTAAATAGTTTTAAGTTTCATTTTTCAAGTTCAAAAACAAAACTCAAGTGAATTTTGAGAAGTCTTCAACGATAAGGAATGTATAATGTTTGCCACTTATATTTTCGGTTTTAGAAGGTCCAAAAATATCCATGTGAAGAAGTTGTAAAAGTTTTGTAGATGAAGATAATTGCTTGGTTTTGAAAGAGTTTTTTGTTTGTTTTCCAAATTGATAAGCATCACATATTTTGTCCTTTTCAAATTTTAAGTTCAGTAGACTTTTAACAAAATAATTTTTTGAGATTTTTGAAATTAGGTCCATACTAACATGACCTAATCTTCTATGTCATAACCAAGTATCATCTTCAAACTTGATAAACATTTTAATTCCTTTTTCAAATTCAATGTTGATAACATAAATATCTTTACATCGGCTACCCATGAACAACATGTATTTCGATGTAGCATCCTCAATAAGGCATTTCGAAGAATCAAATTTAATATGATAACCTTTATAACATAGTTGACTAATACTTAGCAAGTTATGTATGAGATTATCTACTAACAAAACATTTTCAATAGTTGGAGATGAAAGATTACCAATATTTTCAATGTCCATGATTTTTCCTTTGACATTATCTCCAAATGTGACAGACATTATCTCCAAATGTGACATGGCCTCCATCTTTCTTTTTGAAGCTTGACAATAATGTATTGTCTCCGATCATGTGTTTTGAGTAATCACTATCCAACAACCAATTGCTCTTTATTTTTGAAGGCACCTACAAGAATTGATTCAAATTTTTGATCTGGTACCCATTTAACTTTGGGTCTTTGAAAGTATAATTTCTTTTTGATTGAGCAATTAAAAGCTATATGTCCAAACTTGTTGCAAAAACTACATGTGGTGTTAAAAGTTTTGAAAAACATGTTTTTAAAAGATTTTTGTTTTAGAGAAGGTTTGTATCCAATGCCATCTCTATCAAAGACACATTTTTCTTTCCTTGTATGAATTTGTGCACAATGTTGGTTAAATCAAGAACTTTTTCTTTTTGGGAAATATTTTCTTCGATTAGGAATTCATGATCATCATTTTCCTTCTCAAAATCTTTTGAGTTTCTAAAATCTTTTTAGTCTCATTTTTCAATAAAATATGTTGCTTTTTGAGGGTAGAATGTTTGAGAGCAAGTTTTTCAAAATCACCAATAATTTCATCATATGAAGTAGATAATTCATCATAAGGAGTGTCATTTATGTTACATCATCCTCCATGGCCATGAAGCACATGTTTACAACTTCATCTTGACTTTCATCTTCTTCTTGCTTATCATCATTATCATCCCAAGTAGTTTGTAGAGCTTTTTTCTTGAAGAATTTTATCTTGTTTGGACACTCCGTTCTTTTGTGACCGGATTTGTCACAATTATAGCATACAACCTTCTTATTCTTTTCCTCACATTTGTCTTCTTTCTTTTGAAATCGATGGTTGTTGCGAAAACCTCTCCACTTTTTGACAAGGAAAACAAGATCATCAAATTCCTCATCACTCATGTTTGAGTTTGAGATTTCTTCATTATTTGATGATTTCAAAGCTATTTGCCTTCTACGAGAATACTTCTTTTCTTCATCTTTTGCTTTTCTTGATTTCTCCTTTATTTCGACATGATTTAGTTTATAGGTCATCAAGGTTCCATAGAACTCTTCCAAAGGATATGTGTTGACATCTTTAGTGTTTTCTATCAACATATTTAATGAATCACAATCTTACGAGAGAGACCTAAGAATTTTTCTCACAAGTTCACCATTAGTAAATTTTCAATCAAAGCATTTAAGGTCATTAACAATATCGATGAATAGAGTAATCATGCTCGCAATGGGTTCATCTTGTTTCATAAAGAAGTTTTCAAAGTTTTTAAATAAGAGATTTATCTCTTAGTTTCTTTTACTTTATTTATACCCATGTGTGTTTTTTCTAATGCATGTCAAATCTCATATGCGGAATCACATGTGCTGATATGATTAAATTCATTTATGTTTAAAGCACAATAAATAAGATTTTTGGCTTTTGCATTTAATGAAAATTTTCTTTCATCATCATCATCATCATCATATTCTTCTCTAGGCTTTGAAATAATTTGGTCCGGATTTCCATCAACTTTAATGACCTCAGTAAACTTATGAGGACCAAATTCAATAACCTCCCAAACATTATAATTAATTGATTGAATATAAATCATCATTCTAGTTTTTCAATAATTTTAATGCGTACCATCAAACAAAAGAGGACGATTTGTAGAATGCCCATCAATATTAAGATTAGCCATAACACAAGATAATGAAATCTTAAGAATGTGCACCTAGACTCTCTGATACCAATTGATAACCCAAAAATAACTAACCAAGAGGAGGGTGAATTGATTTTTAAAACTTTTTTGACACTTAGTCTCAAAACAATAAAATACACAAAATATGAATGCAAAATATAATACTAGAATTAAATATGCAAGTTCGATAACTTAATTCAAGTATGGATATGGCACAATATAAATGGTAATGTAAAGTAAAGTGCGATAATATAAAGATAACAAATCAATTTAATAGGGTTCAATACACAATGTGTTATGCGTCCCCGTTACCAAGCTCTCAGTCACAATAAATACAATAAATTTTTGGTTTTGGTGCACCAAAATATTCTCTTTCCCCTTGTAAAAAAAAAAATTGCATTTTTAATACAATAAATTATTATTATTATTATTATTATTATTATTATTATTATTATTATGTGCATTTGTAATAAATTTTAATAATATAATCAATAATAGTTAAGGAATTAAATAAAATAAGAATACTCACAAAAATTTAAAATGTGACAAACACGATTATTTAAAATTAACACAAAATATATCACAACAATCACATACATACATCACTATAACGTTTAAATTTACTAATGAATTTAATATTTTCGTTAAATTAATGTAATTATTTATTTAGTAATTTACGTTATTTGTAAAATAAATTAATTAATTAATTAAGTTTCAAATAAATAAATTGTTAAGAATAAAAAAATGATTAAACATTGTTCATTTGATGTAATGAATTGAAGATGATTTTCAGTTTGGTGCAAAAATGTGCAAAACTTACCTCAATTTTTTGTGCAAAGTTGGAGATGGCCTTACTAAGACAAGAAAAAGAAAGTGCTTAAAAAATGCAACAACGTCGTGTTTGAGAGGAAACAAAAGGGATAAAATTGGTATGAGAATATATGACATCAGCATTAGGTAATTGATGACATCTTATGAATAGTAAACATGGGAGAACAGTGAATATGCACTTTGCTCTTTTTATTACTGTGTTTATACATAGTGCAGAGTTGCAAATTTTTGTTTTCCTAGATATTTATATAATTATGGTATGAAATATTTTAAGGTCTTCGAGTCGATTTTTATGTAAATCTTTTGGGATAGACTGTTATGCCCAAATATGTAAATCATACGAAATATGAGAATTCTAAAGAAATTTCTTGAGTTATCTGATATCGCTATCAATTGCTCTAAATTTAAGAATGTCGGGTGCTTTATGTCGTTTTATATTTATATCATGTTAAATAAGAATTTGCACTTATTTTTACTGAGTGTTTTTAAAATGCTCACTCTTACAATAATTTCATATTAAAATAGTCGTGCTGGACGCGTAGAAGAATGGACGAGTGAATGCTTATGGATTGCCAAGTAAATTTTTATCAAGGATTTATGATTAAATTTATGAATATTTTCACGTTTAATTAGGTGCACCTCATTTTAGTAGTTTTGGCATTTGAGTCTTGTGACATCTCATGTTAAATTTGACACGTAAGTCGTGTTATTTTAAGATTTAAAGATATGTGAAAATTTCTAATTTAAATTGTTGAATTTAAATTAAATTTTCAATTTACCGCTCTAAAACAAAAGATTTGTACAATAATGTTGAATTCCACTTAAACTATATAAGGATTATTTTGGTAACACTTCAAGTCTATTTTTTTTAAAAAAATGTTGTGATAGATTTGGGGCGTTACAATTGCATGTTTGGTATTGATTTATGAGAATAGATTTAGTGAAAAAGCGATTTTTTTAGAATGTGTTTAAAAGTAGGAAAAATTATGGACATGTAAAAAAAAAGTTATTAAGAGAATGTGAATTTAAAAATGGGTCTGAGAATAAAAAACTGAGTATAAGAAAATGGGTACCAAATAAGGGCTAAACTTCTGCCTTTTGATTCAATATAATATTGGTATAGTACATATTAAAAGAAAATAAAAAAATATTGACTCTTCTAAATCATATTGATGTTAATTTTCATCATTCAATGGGAATGATGAAAATTAGTAGACTTCATTATTAATTAGGCTAGGCTACAAAGCTCACTGGTTAATACTCTAGGTCCTATTTGATACCAATTAAAATGAGATAGTTAGTAGATTTTGATGAAATGTATGTTTGAAAAATTGTGAATATCATCAAATATGTGATTAAAATTAATTGTTGATTTTGACTTAACTTAAATTCTAGATTTGACGTAATATCATCTTTCAAAATTGAATGCAAACCTTATATGAGCTAATATCAAAATAAAGTAGTAGGTCATACAAAAATATTAATCAAATATATTGTCGTCATGATCAAGAAATTAAAATAGCTAAATGAATTTGTTTTAACCATTCCACTTGAATCGAACCATTAAATCAATTCAAATATAGTTGGCTGAAGTGAAGATAACACTACATGATCGTGGATAATGTAGATGTGTATAAAGATGTAAATTCACTATTATAAGTTCTTCAAGAACTAAATGCGACCAACGCTTGATATTAAAATTGAAATCTTATTTTTTTCCACTATAAGATTTCATAAGATTTGAATATACACTCTTTGTTCGATATTGGGATGTTAAAATTATGCACCTTCTAAAGCATAAATATTGTGTTCTTATTAAACCCCTGTTTGATGGCTATTATTTTGAAAAAATGCGTTTTTGAATAGTAATTTTTGGAGAATGTGTGATTAGAAAGTAGGAAAAAATTTCGAGTTTATATGCAAAATATTTTATTGTGTAAATGTGATGTTAAAAATAATGAGTATGACAATTAAAGAATTTTGAAATAATAGTTGTCAAACACGGGCTAAATATTGATATACTACTGGATTTGTGCTTCTTGAAGAGGAATTAAAGAATAATCTGCTACAATATTGTATAGTATAAAGTTCTTTTGTTCAAGAACAACTACCTAATATTAATTCATTTAATACATGCGTTTTCAGACGGATGACATTATATTATTCTAGAATAGTAATAAATCTTGTGTTTCTTCATAAAGCACGCCATAATATTTTTCCTCAACATTGATATGTATAATTCTTATTGCTTCTTCATGAGCAACATAATACTTTTACAAATATAAATATTTAAAGTTATGCTCAACAACGCTATACTCTTTGAGACTATGGATTTGTAGAAATAACACAATATGTTCTGAAATATTGATTATAAAGTTATACTTCTTTAGGAGTAGTTATACAATATTTTTTGAAATATTTGTACGAAGTAATAAAATAACTTCAAGAAAATATATGTATGCCTATCACTAATTTGTATAGCAAAAAAAGATATAATCAAATCGCATAACATATACCGATTTGTTGATATGCAAATAAAGTTAAAAAGAATCTACTCAATTCTGTTTTGAACATAAAAGAATAATATATTGCTAAATTGACTAGGATTCATTTTTTGAACCATGCTTGATGTATACCAAGGGTGTACATCATGGATGACAGCCCCCTCACATAGGGGTGGGGTCGCGATTACAGACTCCACGTGGGCCCCAACCCTCACATGGGGCTGGGCTGGGCTGGGCGGGGCGGGGGCGGATCCTTTATAACATGTTATCAACACAAAGTTTTAGTCGATTGAGTTATCAAAAGTGATTCTCCTTTTATGTTTAAAGATAAAAAATGAAGGGTGTACATTCAGTTTGATAGCCCCCTCACATCCCATGTGAGGGGCAGCATTATTCTTCATTTTTTATCTTTAAACATAAAAGGAGAATCACTTTTGATAACTCAATCGACTAAAACTTTGTGTTGATAACATTTTATAAAAGTTTTGTATTTTCTTCAAGAAATTTGTACAATTAGGGTCCGTTTGATTGTAAAGTTGGAAAATGGGTGGAAAGAAAATGTTTTACAGGGAATTGATTTTCCTAAAAAATGTTTTACTGGGAATGGTAATTAATTGTGTTTGATTGGTAAAATTTTCTATGGAAAATGTAGAAAGTTTTGTGTCCATTTGACTTCATTTTTTATGGAATTTGTCCATTAAAGTGATAATTTTTTCTACCATTGGGTCTAAAATTTGTTCCAATTGTAAAAAAAAAATTGAAAAAAAAATATTTACCATACCGAATATCATTCGTTTGACTTTGTTTTGCATGGAAGTTGTCAATAAAAGTGAAAAATTTTTTTACCATTGTATCTAGAATTTGTTCACATTGCAACAAAAAAAAAATGGTAGAAAATGTTTTCCCACCAAATAGGTGAGAAAACAAAATCAAGTTTTTGTGCATCAAATGATTGTACCTAGAAAAAGGTGGAAAACCAATTCCAGAGAAAAAAAGTGCAATCAAACACGACAAAAGTAGGAAACGGAATTTCAATTCCAACTTCCATGGAAAATAAAGGGCTATCAAACAGGCCCTTAGTACTTGTGAGCTTTTCATTTTCTAGTTAACTTTAGCATAAATTGTTTTTTCTTTACCTAATTATCGTAAATGATGTTTTTTATATTTGTTTGCTTTATTTTCTTATTTATGTGGATGGGAAAACATGATTTTCATTTATTTTTTCAATCTTTCCAATTTTTCAAGTTTCACATAATGAAAACAAAAATGTTTTGAAAACGATGTTGATTTTCTTTTCTAGTTTCTTCAATAATTTTATTTGTTTATTTATTTACTAGTAACCAAAGGTCTATTACTTTTGTACTTTATTTTCCGCTGTCTGTCACCTATTGGCGCGTTCTAGTCCATCATTACATTGTCAACTATCGTGGAACCCAAAAGCCAAAAATCTTGGCTCTGCTATTGCCTTTGACGATGTTTTAATTCCAACACTCTTAAGGTTTGCATTCAATAGTAATTGAAAATATATATTATGGTCGATAGCATATGACACCAAAATATAATTTTGATTAAGATTAGAGTTATTGTATGACACACATAGAAGGGCATTCAGACCATTTGTCGTGCTCATTAAGCATTGAGGAGGGAGAATAAGAAAACCGCTTGTACTTATTATAGAATAATCTGAAGATTGAAGGATCGTTTGTTAATACTTTTTAGTAATGAATATGTTATTTAGTAAACTTTAATCTACTTAGATGGAAAAGAAAAATGTTTATTGTAAAAATGGCTTTCACGGGTTTTTTTTTTTTTATGCGCAATACAAGTTTAGGAGGGAGGCTCGGCCACAACTCCTGCTAAAGTTGAAAGCCAAAAATTAAACTTATCATGTCTAGAGATAAAAATGCAATGTGAAAGCTAAATAACTAAACTTCATGCACCTTAATCATATTCCTTTTAACTATGGAGTGTATTTTCGACACCTAGTCATTTCAAACTCGCTACTTGGAGGTAGCGTAAATTTTTTATTATACTCCAATTTTGAAAAATTCATAGCTTCATCATAGTCTCCATCTAAAAGCATCTCTACCAAATTCCCTCGAGTTCGAATTATCCAATTTCATATTATTCAAATCATTTTTTTATTAATTGTTGGATCGACTTTCATGTAATTTACTACATTTTTAGGCAGATAAAAAACTAGCTAGCTGGCCTTGGAGTTTGCAAAGTGAATTTTTTTTCCTATGGAAAGTAAGATTTTAATTTTTAATTCAATTGAATGAATACCATGTCAGTCAAACTGTAGTTCGTGGAGTTCCAGATCCGGCCATTTTCGCCAAATATTGTTGAAAACCCGTTTTTCATATGGATAAACAAAATAATATTTATTTCATTAATCTGATGATAAACCTTGTCAAATGAAACTTGTGTGATTTACATGGGCTGCTACAGAGTTTCTTACCGACCAATATAACGCATTTCACTATCATTGCAGCGATAAGAGTTTAGGACGGTAACCCTCGATTCTCTTCCATCAATATGAACGCATTTCACTATCATTGCAGCTATAAGAGTTTTAGGACGGTTACCCTCGATTCTCTTCCATCAATATCAACGCATTTCACTATCATAACAATCACCTATAAATAGAAAAGTTATCATCAATTCATCTCAAGAAACTGTACTAAAAATGCAGTTCATAGAAGCAATGGAGAAATACACAGACTCTTTTTACATTGCATGCATTATGCTAATAACCCTACTGCTTGCTGTAATAATAATCTTCAAATGGGCAGTCTATACGAAATGGAGGTCACTGCCTCCTGGGCCGATTGGCTTGCCCATCGTTGGGTGCCTAATCCAAATGATTATTAACAAGCCAACCTTCCGATGGATTCACAAAGTGATGGATGATATGCACACTGAAATTGCTTGTATCCTTCTTGGAGGGGTTCATGTCATCTCTGTCTCTTCTCCTGAACTTGCACGAGAGTTCTTGAAGAAACAGGATATTATTTTTGCATCAAGACCAGATTGCATGTCTGGAAGATTAAGTAGCAATGGGTATTTAACTGCAGCAATTTCACCGACGGGCGATCAATGGAAAAAAATGAGGGGAGTTCTTGCTTTACATGTGCTTTCACCAGCAAAGCACCGTTGGCTTCACGATAAAAGAATGGAAGAAGCTGATAATCTTGTTCGTTATGTCTATAACCAGTGCAAGAATTCTTCGGAAGGTGGTTGTTTGGTGAATGTTAGAGTCGCCGCACAACAGTACTGTGGCAACGTTATCAGGAGGTTGATATTCGGCAAAAGGTACTTTGGAAATGGAATGGAAGATGGAGGGCCAGGTTCTGAAGAGGAAGAACATGTTGCTGCACTCTTTAAAATTCTTTCCTCTCTCTTTGGGTTCAGCATTGCAGATTATGTTCCGTGGTTGGAGCTTTTTGATTTCGATGGTCATAAAGGGATCCTAAAGAAGTCTATTGGGAGTCTATCTAAATTCCATGACCCCGAAATATATGATAGGATTCAGACCTGGAAAAAAGGGAGGAGAGCAAATGAAGAGGACATTCTTGATGTTTTGATAAACCTCAAGGACTCGGAAGGTGCTCCGCTTTTGACTATTGAAGAGATCAAAGCACAAATTATTGTAAGAACCCTAATATGAATTTCTCATTCATATTTATAGAAAATTAATTGACCAAGTACAATGATATTAATGGAAAGATAAGTTGAACACTAACTAACACGTTACCATTCTTGAGAGTAATATAAAACTTCATTATAGTTTTTATTAATTTCTTTCATTGACTAAGAGCAACTCCAAAACCTTTTTTTTTTAAAGCATATTTTGCAATCTACAGATTATTTATAAATTTAAAGAGTAAAAAATTTTAAGTATACCATCAATCTTTATTTTAAAACTCATATTCCCAAAAAATATTTATTTTTCCATATCTTTTATTTGCACTACCTTCCCTTCAAATTATTATATTATTTTCCTCTATTAAAAATTGAAATATTTTGAATGCATTTAGAGAGTGGATAATTTTAAAAGCCAAACTCACTCTTTATTTTTTCTTTTAATTTGAAGGGTCTCTTGGAGCATAACTTTAAAGATTGATTCTTTAAAATAGCGAATATCTTATTTTTAAAGAATCTTTTGAAAATGGTCAATCCTATTAGAAATCTTATTTCTCCACTATATAATTGATATTTGCAGGAAATGATGTTAGCCGCAGTGGATAATCCATCAAATGCTATTGAGTGGGCTCTTGCAGAGATGATAAATCAACCTGAGATTTTGAAAAGGGCTTCTACAGAATTGGACTTGGTGGTTGGAAGGAACAGACTAGTTCAAGAATCAGATTTAAATAAACTGAACTATGTGAAGGCGTGTGCAAAAGAAGCATTTAGACTCCATCCAGTAGCACCCTTCAACGTTCCACACGTATCTATGGAAGACACAACTGTAGCAGGATACTCTATTCCAAAAGGTAGTCACGTATTATTGAGTCGTACAGGTCTTGGTCGAAATCCGAGAATATGGGAAGAGCCTCTGAAGTATAAGCCTGAGCGTCACCTCAAAGATGATGGCTCAGCAGTTGTTCTTGTTGATTCTGAATTGAACATGCTATCGTTTGGCACTGGAAAGCGAGGATGTGCAGGTGTTGTGCTTGGTTCTACCATGACCACAATGTTATTTGCTAGACTTATTCATGGATTCACTTGGAACGCCCCACCTGATGAGCCAATTATTGACTTAACTGAGTCTGAGTGTGATACCTTGCGTGCCGAGCCATTGTTTGCACTAACAAAACCCCGGTTGTCTTCAAACATTTATCAGCAACTTCAATATTAAAATTCCATGCAAGTCTGTTAGCAATGTTGGAAATCTAGACAATGCACTTAATGCAGTCAAAACCAAATTATAGTTTTATGTGTTTTGAGTCAAATATAAATAAAGCTAAAGTTTAATATGTATTGTTTGAATAAGTCCTATTCAGGAGTCAAATTCTAGATTAATGAGTTGTCAAATTAATGGTCGTTTCATATCCTGAATTCTTATGTACACCATTATGAAAGGTAACATGAATTGAAATAAAAGTTTTCCTTCGTTTAGAGCTCTGCATTAGTGATCGATAAAAAACTTGAAATCTTGTTTTGGGCTATGACTTAACAACTCGTAAATATTGTATTATCGAGCTCTAGGTACCAACTCGATTTTCTTTCATGTCCAGTGTGAATCTTAATAGATAGAAGTCAAAACATGAAAGAACAAATTCTGTGAGCAACCCACCATTGTACACAAACTATACGCGTGGCTTTTTGAAGTTCATTCGCTTGGTTAACATTTCTTTTTTAATGACCATTTCCTTTTTTTTACCATTTCTTTTTTTTTTTTTTTTTTTTTTTTGTCACTTTCTGAAATCTGGGCTCTTTCTCTCTCTTAAATAGTTAAAAACTTTCAAACTTCCCAGCATTGAAATTTTCTGTTTCTTATGATTTTCCCTGTATATAGGTAATGTGACTAAGCACTTGCACATATATACATACACCTGTTTATATTAGTGTTTGAATAATTTTATTTTTTTGACAGGTTCAAAAAGTTTGCGGCACTACTCAGAGTTCGGGTTGTTCTGAAAATAAGGATTTTGGGTAGATAATAATTGATTTGAAGAAGTGGGTTTTGCTGGGTTTGAAGAGAAAATGATTGAATCTTTGTATCTAAAATCTTGGTTTTGATTATAATTAAGTTCTTCAGGTCTGATTGTTGTCAAAATTGAGGTTTATTCTATTGATTGGGATTGTGCCATTTATTTAAGAAAGTTTTTTTAATTTTTAAGTTTAGTTAAGATCTAAAATGCTCTGAGTTTCAAGATTTTAAATGCTCTCATTAGATCTTTTTAGATATATTTGGGAATTAAACATCTTTTTCATTGTATGATTGCGAGTTCTAATGCTTTAAGATGGATCATAGTCCTAGAGGAACAAAACTAAAAAAATTCTTATTTTAAGTGCTTTATTCATATAATTTTCTCTGTTAGCTCTTGTAAAATTTAATCATGAGTTCTCTGCTTATGTAATACTACGTGGATATATTTGTTGGAATAATACTTTAGTATTGTTACTCTGTCTCATAATAACGTCATCGTTAAATCTTCTTCTTATTGATACTCTGTCTCAGAATAATGTTGCAGCTTATTGATTTCCAAAATTATGCTGTTCTTGATTTTCATATTACTCTTTTTCTCCCCGTGTAAGAGTTCGATTCGATTCTTTGTTGGTGTGGCACTGCAATGCTGCAACTTTCAACTCTTGCGACTTAAAAACTAAAAAGTACATGCTTTGTAAGTAGAGCTACTGTTTCATTGCTGTACCCGCAACTGCAAGTATTTTAAATGGTGTAAAAATAAGCCAAATGATAAATGTCCATTGCACGATCACCGTGAATCTAGTGGCATTACAAACGGAGGTGAGCCGGTCGATGATTTGTTGTGTATGTTGAAAACTCTTGCCAAGCTAACAGATGAGAAAGACTTGGAGATTTCATTCAACATAAAGATGTGTAAGGGGAAAAGAGTTTTGAATGATTTTATCTAAACTTCGATGTATTAGAATGGTACTTGAAAGGGTTGTATTTCGCTACCGTTTGGCCATTTCAATGTTAATTTGAACGTGACAATTAAGTTTGTAGTTGTTTGTAGTTTGGAAAATGAAGTTTGTAGTAGTTTGTAGTTTGTGAAAATGAAGTTTGCGAAAGTTTCAATGGCAAGTATCTAACTTTTTTTGACATTTTACAAACATAAAAGCCATTACAATCGCAAAACTTTCTTAAATAAATGGCACAATCCCAATCAATAGAATAAACCTCAATTTTGACTACAATCAGATCTGAAGAACTTACTTAATCAAAAGTTCAAAACCAAGATTTTAGATACAAAGATTCAATCATTTTCTCTTCAAACCCAGCAAAACCCACTTCTTCAAATCAATTATTATCTACCCAAAATCCTTATTTTCAAAACAACCCGAACTCTGAGTAGTGCCACAAACTTTTTGAACCTGTCAAAAAAATGAAAAACTATTCAAACACTAATATAAACAGGACTAATATAAACATGTGTATATATATATGTGCAAGTGTTTAGTCACATTACCTAAATACAGGGAAAATCATAAGAAAAAGAAATTTTCAATGTTGGGAAGTTTGAAAGTTTTTAACTATTTAAGAGAGAGAGAGAGAGAGAGCCCAGATTACAGAAAGTGAAAAAAAAATGGTAAAAAAAGGAAATAGTCAGTTTCCGTTTTCTACGACCGCGGCTGGAGAGGACGGTGACACCACCGGCGGGCACTACCGTGGCTGGAATCGACGGGAAGCTAAGGGACGGGGAGAGTTGGTGGGCTTACCAGTCGCGGATTGTGTCTCCAATTTGGGGGAGATTTGGGGATAAGGTGGGAAATGGGGACAAATTAAGTGTAGTGGGCCGGATTGTTTTTTCCTTGTTGGGTCGGGTCTTTGCCATGTCATCAAATTCAAAAAACTGTGTATCTTACTGTGATCCATGACTGTAAGACCAGCAAAATCCTTACTTAAATGCTGATGTCAGTTATTTTTTTATTTTTTTCATTCCCCCCGCCCCAAAAAAAAGAGTTGGCTGACTTAAATAAATATAATATTTTTTAAAGGGAATTATCATGAAGTAAGAATTGATTGTGAAGCAATTAGGTTTCTTGAGACGAAGGCTAACCAAAGAAAGCTTGTTAAAATTGAGGGAAAAAGAATTGGTAAATGAATGGAGAGAGAAAAAGGAATAAAATAAAAAACATTATTGCAACTCACCCAATTTGAGTTTGGACTGTGTTATAAATTAACGCACGTGATATAGAGAAGAATATACAAAAAAGAAAAAAAGGTAAATAAAAAGGCTGCCGAATGTAAAGAAGAGAGAAAGAATAGGAAAGGAAAACGAGCGTGACAAAGAAAGAGAATAGCATATGAAAGTGAGAATAAAGAGATTGTTTGGACAAAGAAAGAAAATGAGAAGAGAGAAACTAAAGAAAACGATCACTACAAAAAAATGGACTCCAACAATCAAAACTTCAGCTACCAAACAAAAGTGGTTGCTATAAGACACAATCACAGACCAAATATCTCATTGATAGCGCAAAAAGATAAGATTGACAAATGTTTGGTAGAGATTTTGATATGTTAAAATTGGATGAATTTTGTTATGCTCTTCAGCAACCATTCCGTGGTCACTTTTGTGATGATTCTGCAACCAACTTTCAACTGGTCGCTAGAACAAATGGTGAGATATGACCCCCTCTTTTTTATGCCCATTTTAGTAACCATGTACATCATGTGTTTGCTGGATATTATTTGCCTTCAATGACCATTAAGTGGTCGCTGTTAAGGGATATATATCCCATATCGATAAATGATATTGACACAGACCAATTAATAAAGATATTGGGCTACTCCTCTTAATAAAGTTGACCTTTTAAGATGGAACCCCAATTCTTAACATGGTATCAGAGCTCGTTATACTTCAAAGAGTAATTCGGTCCCGTTATGACTCTAAAATGAGTACGTGAATTTTAAGATTGGTCTGCTCAAATGAGCAACCATCTTGCGGGGGCGTGTTAAGAGATATATATCCCACATCGATAAATGATGTTGACACAGACCAATTAATAAAGATATTTGGCTACCCCTCTTAATAAGGTTGACCTTTTAAGATGGAACCATAATTCTTAACAGTCACTGGTGTGATCTTTCAGTAACCAATATTAAATTGTCGCTGGAACAAATGGCAGGATATGTCATGTGCATTTTTTGCCCGATTCAATAACCAATTCATGTGGTTGCTGGATATTTATCTGCCTTCAGCAACCATTCAATGGTTGCTTGTGTGAACCTTTAGCAACCAATATCAAATGAGTGCAAGAACACATGGCAGGATATGTCTCGCGCATTTTTTTTTTTTTTGCATATCTCAGCAATCACTTTGTAGCGACCTAGAAACTTTAAATATTATAAAATTATTTTTCTTGAAAAACGTATCGCTAAGTTTTAACCCCGAATTTTAAATTGAAAGAGTGTTCGTCTAGTCGTTATAAAACCAATTTAAACTATTCAAGTGAAATTCAATTCCGAATATCGAATTTCTTATCATTTTTAAATTCAAATTTAATAATTATAATGTACAATACTTTATTATTTAAAGTCCAAAATTCTGTTAGCCCAAGTCTTGATTATTTAGGTCCAAATTCACTTGGGCCCAATTAGGAAAACTCTCACGGCCCAACTTCTTGGCCCAATGGGTTACCTAGATATTTGTGCCCTAAATTACTATTTATGTATCAACTCCTCACCTCTCCTCCTTCACAATTCACACAGGCAAGCCATTTTTTTTGGTAAGGATCTTCCCCTTCCCCATTTTTTGGAGACCAATGTTGACGCTAGAACATCAATTTCCAGCATCAACACCACCATCTCCTTAGCTCAACACCACACTGCCTAAACCACCAACAACCACCATCTCCTCACCAACATCACTCCAAAATCGAGACCTCAACACCACACCATTCACACAAAATCGACACCATCCTCAACCCAAAACCACCATTTCGAATCACCACATCAACAGCCAACAGCCACAAAACCACCACACGAAACAGCCACTCTTCCACCCCATTCGAACCACCACCTCTGCCAAATCGAACCACCAAGTGCAACGCACCAACATCAGCTGCAACCCCACACGAACGTAGACACACCACCCCAAAATCGATAGCCCTACACCTCAAGATCAACACCCAACAGCCACAACAACCAAGAAAATAGAAAAAAAAAACCATAAACTTACCTCATACCCAAACCCTCCAAGCCTTATAGCCTTCGACTCGCCAAAACCACCCTGCCACCTCCACCTACGCACCGGCGCCACCACGTGACGGTGGCGCCTAGCTGACCGCCTTGCCGATGTGAACTTGACATTTCCTATACACGTTACTTATGTTGGCATATTGAGTTAGTGATGCAATTCATTATGTAGAGGATAGTTGAACATAGTAAATATACCCAAATAATGTCTAGTGTATTATTCCATAATCCAACTATAGGTTAGTTTGGAGATGATTGAACTGGTACAAGGGAACATTGAGATGAGTAGGGATTCCGTGCATGAAAATATTGTGTGGATTGTCTAAAACCTAATGAGATGGAAACGAGGTGAAAGCTTTAAATTAGAGGTTAGTTTTAGAAATTGGATGTCTAAAAGAAAATGGGCATTGCACTAATATTTGAGTACATTGATTACGCCTATGATGGTGATTTAAAATCTGGTGGCCTATGGTCGTCTGACTTGGGAGTCATTGGCCTAAAGTTCGCTACATGGGTTATATAGAAAGCAAATGAAAAGATACTTAAAAAAAATAAAATGAAGAAAACATGAAAATGAAAAGAAAAAAAATATATTCAAATACATTGATTACGCCCCAGACATCTAATTGACAAAACTACACATTTTATAAGAAGCAAGTAACTTAGTCAAGTTTTAAGGGTTAAAACAATAAAAAATATAAGAGAATCTTGACTTGCTGAAGTGTGAACTTGTAAGAGTAAGGTTTATCCAAGCTAAGAGGGGGTAATGATAGAATTGAGTAAATTCAACTTAAGATGCACCCCGAGAAAATTGAGTGAAAAGCATAAGTTTAGGGGTGTGTATCTCTCAAGCGAAGAAATGATATATTTGACTACTATGGGTCGGGTGTTGAACCAATCACAACTCTAACATGTCAATATGAGTTTTCACACACGCGTCGGGTTATACATGTAGCAGGTGAAGATTGATTTAATTATTGCACTATTGTAATTGTTCATCTGTTTGATTACCGAATTCCAAACCTGAGACACGGCATGTTGCACGTAGAGTTGGGTTATATTTTTGTTTGAGGACAAACAATAGTTCAAGTTTGGAGGAGTTTGACAAGTGCGTTTTTACAAACTTATTTTACTGTCAAAACATGGAAAATTGTTGATTAATATGTTAGAATATATCTTAATTCGGTGTAATTTATGTTTTGCAGGACAAAGTCATGAATGTAGTTGAAATAAGGAGAAATGAGTGAAAAATGACCAAAGTGAAAGAAAATAATAGTTCAGGGACCAAATTGCAAATATACAAAAGATGGCTCGGAAGGCAAAACGAAGATATGAAGATTTGACAGTGTTAGGCATAGATGAAATATAATCAAAGTATTATCACATATCAACTCTTAGCCAAAAACGTTATGCTTCGAATTTTCAGTTTTAGTTTGAGACCCATTTTTGGCATAGAAAACGTTCAAATTGCAAAATTTATATTTCTTGAAGATTTGTAGCCCTTTGAGTCATATTTCCAACGCATCTTAAATCCAGAGAGAAAATTATGATGCAAATACTAAAAACGGTTCGGTGGAAAAGTCCTAAAGCTATGCGGTCGCCACTACAACATAAACAACATACGGCAATGATAAGTGTATTTTATAACGTGTATTTAGCTACATTACATGACTAATTGTTGGTATAAATGCTTGAATGTGGCTTAATTTGACATAAATTGTGTTTGTAGGACTATAATGGTGAATGTGGTGAAAATTCGGAAAAACAAGCGAAAAAAGGCTTCAATGAAGCAAAAGTAAAGTTTGAGGACTCAATTGCAAATACTGAAAAGATGTGTCAATCCCACGATAAATATTTGAGAGTGTTGGGCATCAATTGGATGAGGAAAGAAGTCAAAGGGACGAAACCCGCGATAAGAGCAAGATTACCGTCGTTGCTAACGAGACCAGCTTTTCCAAGCGGTACTTGAAGTATTTGACGAAGAAGTATCTGAAGAAGAACAATGTGCGTGATTGGCTACGTGTGATTGCTTCGAACAAGGATAGAAATGTTTATGAATTGAGGTACTTCAACATTGCCGAGAATGAGGCTGAGGAAGAAGAGTAGTGGAAGAGAAGTCATTATTTATGTTTCCTGAGTGGATTTTAGTTTTGCCTAGTGTTGCATGTGTTGGACATCGGTTTCAATTTTGTTTTCGGATCAAAGGGTTTACATGTTTCCTATTATCGTTTGAGATGAAAACGGGACATATGCTATATAATGGAGTTTAACTATCAAAAAAAAAAACTTCCAGCCGAAAAAGTTATACTTCGAATTTTCAGTCTTAGTTTGAGACCCATTTTCGGAATCAAAGACATTCGAATTTGAAGATTTATATTTCAAGAAGATTTATATCCTTTTGAGTAAGATTTTCAATTCAATTTGAATCACCTCAATTGGATAATGGGAAAGAAAGATATGACCAAAATACTGAAAGCTATTCGATGGGAAAAATGTATAACTATGCGGCCGTATAGTTATAAATCCATACGACCGCATAGTGCATTACAGAGCCAAAATTGATTGTTGGACTTCCTTCTATGCGACCGTATAGTACAAACCTTTGGCGAGATTATGTTTCCATTTCCAACTGAAACTCTACTTTGGTAACAAGATTTTAAGCATCCCATATAACCCTAATCTCGTCCAGAATAAGGTTTTATGCATTCTTAGAGAGAAAAACAACATTGAAGAGCAAGGAGGAAGGAGGAAGGAAAAAAATGAGGGATTTCGCTCCAAAATTCAAGATTGCAAGATTTAAATTCAAGAATTGGGTGATGTCTTCTAGTAAATACTTTAATTGTTCTTTTATTTTATCCATGTTAGGCTAGACTTTTTATGTATTAGGTGAATGATGAACCTCGCAATATGATCTTTTAATTTTCTATTTTGCAATTTGATATTCAAACATGATTGATGAATGTTGAATGATTTATATACACTTTCTTGCCTCCATAGTTAAATGCATGTGATTATGTGAGTTTAGGCGATCTATTTTATGCATTCGAAAGAAGGAAAATAGATTTTACAAGGTATAAATCATCGTAGGGTTCAATAGGGGATAGAAATATACCGCTATGCTTTACTTGAATGTCTAAGTGTTTACAAAACATCATGCATTCTTGTATATTGCATTTTTCATAGAAATATAGTCAAATGTGATGTGAGAATATGTTCAATTCTACTCGAAAAAGATTATTGGATAAATTAGAAACAATGATTTTTCAACCAATTCATCGTGTTATCGGATTGTGAAATAGAGGTTAAAAGTGAGTTTGCTTGGTGATTCGGGATTCTAGTACGCTTTTCATTCATTAATTTCATCAAACTTTTGCATTCAACATAGTTTTGTATTCATTTAGTCACATTAGCTTAAATTACATTTTAGTCATATTTTAGTTATAGTTTAGTCATAAAATTCAAATAACCAACCATCTTGAGTTTAATAGATTCGGTTAAGGTCTTGATAATAAAAATCAAATCAAATCAATCTTCGTGGGACGATACTCGAAATTTTAAAATTTTCACTTTATTACTTGTCAACGAATCGTGCAATTGCGGTGATTTAAATCCGAAATATATTTTCGAGAACAATTTTTTGGCGTCGTTGTCGGGGATTGAGTTTAGTTTGATTTTTGTTATTTAGACACTAATTCGAACTTGTTCTTAATTTTAGTTTACATATTATTTTCTATTTAGTTTGTCTACTTAGGCTGAGCTACGTGCTACTATTTTCCACCTCTTCAGGTATTGCATGCGAAGATCAATCAGCTGTGAATTACTTCAAGCTGATTTGGAAATTGAACAAACTTTTCATCGCAGACAGAGGATAGCAAGAGCAGCACATCAGGTCAATCAAGGACAAATACAAATTGATGATCAACAACTAGAACTGAGAGTAAATCATGCAGCTCCAGCCAATGCAGAAGCACAATATGATGGGAATGCTTTACTTGGGGGTTTTTTTGTCAGCATTCGTCATTCAAAGCCAATCCAGCATTGTTTACCCAGCATTTAGACAGCCAAATTTTCAGCTGAAGACAAATATCATCCAACTCTTTCAGAATGGACATCAATTCTATGGAATGGCCAACGAAATCCACATACACATGTATCCCGTTTCTTGGATATGTGTCAACATTTCAAATACTAGGGGATATCAGAAGATGCAATCAGACTGAGGCTATTTCCGCACACTCTTCGGGATAAAGCACTTGAGTGGCTTTATCCACTCTCAGTGGCAAGTATAACTACTTGGGACGACTTGGCTCATAAATTCTGCACCAAATTCTTCTCATCGGCCAAAGTGGCAAGACTAAGGCACGAAATACCAATATTCAGCCAAACTGAAGCTGAATCCTTTGATGAGGCTTGGAACAGGTTCAAAAACATGTTACGGAAATGTCATCAACACTGGTTCGACAAGACAACACAAATCAGATTTTTCTACGTGGGACTACTTCCAGCTTTTAGAAGCATGGTAGACTCATCATCAAATGGCTCCTTGACCACAAGAATGATTGATGGAGCTTGGGAGTTGTTTGAGATAATGGCTAATACTTCAGCCATGTGGTCTTCAGATCGAGGGGGTCCAAAGAAATCAGCTGGAATCTACGAGGTAGATACATATTCGACATTATCTACAAATATTGACTCCTTATTTCAGAAGATAGAAGGCATAACACAGACTGTGAATTCAGCACAAGTCAGTGTGGACTGAATGTCCTATCGTTACACAAAGGATGGAACAGGTGGACTTTTCTCAATAGGGTCAACGTCAGCAAAACAATCCTCACTCTGAAACATATAATTCGGGATGGAGAAATCATCCAAACTTCTCTTGGGGTGGAAACCAGAATCACAATCAGAATCATAATCGGGCGCAAAGACAGTCCCAGCAAGAGAAGAAACCTCATTTGGAAGATATGTTTGCAAAGTTCATGGAAACCATGAATCAGTTCATCAAAAAGATTGAAACAAACTTTCAAAATCAGGGCGCGGCTATTAAGAATATGGAGACTCAAATAGGACAATTAGCTCTTTCTATGACAAGAAGAATACCTGGTGCACTATCGAGCAACACAGAAATAATTCATAGGGAGCATGTCTAAGCCACTACTACAAGAAGTGGAGTTCAGCTACCTGAGATACATGTCAAGAGGCCGGGTGCAAATAAAGAGCACGTGGAGTCTTCTGAAGAAGAGACTGAGAACCAGATTGACAACACTAAGAAGACACCAGTAAGAAAGAGTCCAGAACAATCACAAAAAGAGCCAGATAAGCAAGAATATTAAGAATTGAGCTAACCTCCTTTCAGAAATCTTCAGTGGCCAATTCCAGCCTTCCATGCGACCACAATACCTATAACTATGCGGTCGCATAGAGTATTTTCAAGGCGAAAATTTTGGTTTCCAAATTTAAGTCAACCATTTATGAAAACAACTATAAATACATGTTTTGAAACCCTAAAACAGGGAGGATTCGTCCAGAACGCCCTCATACCTCATTCTTCTATTTATTTTTGCTCAAGAAACTCGTGAAAAACTAAAAATCTTGGTGAAGCAAGTGAGGAACTCAGTTGGATATGATGATTTCACATCTATTATTTCATGTAATTGGTCTTTTCTTACTGAATAAACTTAGGATTTAAATTTTTCTTTTCATGAACTTATATTGAAATCGGTTTAATAATTACTAGATTTTTCACGGATTCAGTCATGCTTTTTTCATTGTTTAATCAAAATATTTATTGAGTTTCAATTTCAATTACTTCTTGTTGGGATTGGTTTAACAATTATTAAATCATTTATAGATCCAATCATGCTTCTTCTATCATTAGATTGAACTAGTTGTTGAATTTTAATCTCAATTTCACCTTATTGGGGATTGATTACTGCATTATGCTTGATGTATACGGTCGATCTTTGATCTTGTTCCAATAAAATTGTGCGAATATGTCATAAATCTAGATTCTAGGAGTACATTTATAAATTAAATTGATTTTCACGATATATCTTCCGATTAGAGTGTCGGGATGAAAGCATCTAATTGTGTTATAAAAATGGAATAATTGATATAAATGATTCAATCCAACTGAAGGAATTTCAACGCTTCACTACCTCAAATTATTGCTTTTTAATTTCACATTTTAAACATTGAATTTCACTACACGTTGAAAAGAATAATTCACTCTTCTTGATCCTTTAAGCATTTTCCATCTCCCTTTGGATACGACACCTCAAAGCTGCACTACAACTACCGCGTTACTCTTTGGGCGTAATCAAATACTTCCTGGGTGATCATGGGGGTTCTCAGAGGATGTACCTCTGGTGGTCACAGGAGGTCCACTTGACTATGATATTGTGATTATTGGCATTTCGGATTGGATACTTCTTGGGTGATCATGGAGGCAGTAAGGGATGTACCTCTAATACAGGAGGATGGTCCACTCAACTGTGCCCAATTGATTATTGATTACTGATGTTGATATTGCGTAGAGCTCTATTCGATGCTTAGTAGGTGTGCCAAAGGCTAATAAATGGAAGTTTCATATGGAAATATTTCGAGTTTTTATCATCATTACAGGAAGATATTTTTGAGTATTACGAGAATAATTCCTATCTTGATTGTTATTATTATTATCAGATGTTATATTGTGAATTGTCAAGTGATGTAAATTTGATCTTTGACAAATATGTAAAAATGATAAATTATAATTATTTTTGAATTTTTCCACTCACTTAGCTATCAACTCGTATATTTTTCTACAAGTTTCTGATCAGGTAGCAGTTGAGATTCAGGGCATCTTTTGGTGTTGAGCCTTAATTTTGGAGTCAGAGCCACACGATAGAGTTAGCTAGTATAACTCATTCCATAGAGCATGTAGTGAATATTTTGGACACATGATCATATCATTATCCACATCTTGTAGATAGTTGGATGGGCTTACTATGTATTTTGCATCTATATGTATTATTCATGTTATTTTCATTGCAAAAGTTTGAGAATTTGGCTTATCTTGTAATTCTATGGTTATTGAAGGGAATCATGATTTAGCATGGATATGATATTGTTGTTGGGAATTGTGTATTTTTGTTTACAGTTTGGTTAGTCTAATTTACAGGGGAAATAATGTCGAAATTTTAAACAAAATAATTCATAATAGGTTGCACATGGTCAGTGTCTTGATGATGAATTCGACATTTAGTTGAGATCTATCATCGACGCACGTCACGTACTGAGTCCACTAGTGATATTCGGGATGGGGCTTGTTAGAATCCCACAAAATATTTAGATAAAAAAAATATTGTTTCACCAATTATAAATAATTTATAAATGATAGCCAAATAAGGACCGATTATTTTCAAAGTCCATACAAACAATTTATGCTTTATTTTTCATATTATGAGACAAATAAGTTAATTGATTTAGGTTACTTGCATTGGGAATGGACCATAGAAATTCAAAACCAAACTGATTTATCCTAAGTTTCATTGTTGGTTCTTTTGATTTCAATTCCAATTTTGGCTTTGCTCAAATCAATTTTCAATCAAAAAGTTACTAGATAAATCTCATTTTTAACGGCAATAAACATCTTGATTAAAAAAAGAAAAGGAAAAAAGTAATACAACATTGAGTGACAACAACAGGGGCGAGATATGACAGCATACTCTATTTTGAGGGCTATGGTTGTTCTTTATTTTCCTTTGGGAGAGAGGATGAGAATTCGATTTCGATTTTTTATTTTTAATGTTGTAATCATGTTTATTTATTTAAGTTAAATATTAAAGTTTAAAACATCAATGAGAAAATAAATTTAAAAAATCTGCCAAGTCAGTTCGGGGTAAGTCTTGCACAATATTTCTTCACATGCATCGACCATTGGGGCCAATAAATCGTGCCTACAAGAAGTAAATCTATATTAACTTATCTATAAAGCAAGTCAAAACACTAGAATATAAAAACGTCATAGGAGTTAGTATTTTTATAGTTGTAACGATCCCAATCCATTGACTGCATAAGAAGGGGTTTTTGGATGAGTAGTTCTCTTAGTCTTCACACACACACACAAGTTTTTGGAAATCGATCAGATTACATTATAACAAAAATGACATTTTGCTACATACAAAATGTAACGTTCATGAATAGTTTAAAGATAACAACATAAATTAGACTCTTTAATATATATGAATAATGCTATTCGTAGTCAACGACTACAGTAGCCGTCCTATATGACATCCTACATGTGATGATTTCATTATTAATATGAAAATCCATTGTGTTCAAGATTGCTGTATCTTCAAATTTGTATAATAACCAACACTAAAGATATTGAATAAATATGTCCCTCGGACCTTCATCTCGTGTTTTCCCAATTTTAATTTTAATTTTAATTTTTTTTTCTGCATAAGATTTTTATATACATTTCGCTAACTTTTCTCTGAAATTGATTTTAATGGGTGTTTTTGTGAAGACCAGGGCATCATTGGCTGATTGGGAGTTTACGGAATTCTCCTCGTAAGCTAGGACAACACTCAAATCAATCACACATTCCTATTTCGACACCAAATGTGGATATCAGTGACATGTAAGCAAGAATGTGAGCCTTTTTGTTAACAACTTGGATTTCTAATTTGCTTGGAAAAATAGGTTTTCATCTAACTACGGGTTCATTAAAATGAGATCCTTCTTCCATGAGCTTTTTAGTTCCCTCAGCTTGGTTTGAATCCACAGTTGGGAATTTACTTAACGTGCACAGCGAAAAATAAGTAAGTTTTCAATTCCCACCAAGAATCTATTTTGTGTTTACTTAGAAACTGTGATAGGAATTATACCTTTGATAGAAATAGGTTTTCATCTAATTACGGGCTCATTAAGATCAGATCCTTCTTCCATGAGCTTTTTAGTTTCCTCGGCTTGGTTTGAATCCACATCAGTAAAGCTTTCAAATTTTCTTTGCTTTACACCTTTTCCTTATCTGCAGGTTTAAAGTCATGTTGGCATCCAGATCACTGCTCATTTCATCATCATAGCCTCTTCATACTGCTATGTGGGAGTGGGAATAGACTCTTCATGCAAACTATCTTTAAGTACTCTGCGATGTGGGAATAGATTCTGCTGCTGATGAATTAATTACCCTATTTTGATTGAGAACTTCTCTATCAGTTTAATATTTGTTAATGCATCAAAATTACCTTTCTTGTCAATAAGTAAACATTGAATGAGGTTGACACATGACTGATTTCAGAAGCTATGACCAGGTTATTCGTATACATTCATTTTCTTTTTTCCAAGATGTTTGTTTATTTTCTCTTCTGATATTTGAATGTCGGAACCTCTATAGGAGGATAGTTATTGCTTTCCTTCTACTAGACGACCCGTGAAAACCAATTTGGAGTATTCCCAATATTTTGCAATTTATTTGATTTTTTCTTACTAGTACCTCTTGTATCGATTACTTCGAGTTTTTCTTCTTCATCAACGTCATTCAAATCAATTGGATTACTATTTCATGCAAATCTTTGACTTCAATCAGTGAAATTATTATTGAATATAAGAGATGTGGATTGTGGTTCAATGTATGTTACAACCATCCAACATAGCCTCAACATAGTTATTGGGATCCATTTGTATAAAGCGAAATTGAAAATTATAATAGAAAATAATAGATGAAGAATTGAGTTGAAATTGAAATTGAAATTAGAAAATATGAAATAAAAAAATTAATAATTGCGCAACTTTTATTTTATGAGTAATATTGAATTGAAAATCAAGGACTTGAATTGAGAATTGAAAATTTTAGATTGTAAGATGTAGATAGATTGTAGAGAATTGATATGAAACAAATGGGTTAAAAGGGTAGGAATTTATAGAGTTTAAGAAAAAAATAATCCAAGTGACTGTTAGGGATTAAAAGTTCAAAATGTGAACTAAACCATTTTTTTTTTCAACATGGGCTCGGTCCACGAGCCGCTCGGCTCACCCAAATTTTTTTGGGACTTGACTCGAGCTCGAGCTCATCTCTAGAAGAGCCCGAGCAACCCATGAATTTAGCCTAGACGTGTCAATTGGACGAGCCGCTAGACCCAATTATCACCCCGAGAGTCATGATAAATTTCAAGAAAATATTTCAATGTACGATAGATAACCATAATATGATAGAATAATTATTCTCTATTTCACTTTTCTCATATGTTTCGATTGAATGTAATAGAGAATTTTGTGCAGTTATCACATTCCCATAATTAACAAATGACCAACTAATTACATTCGCATAACATAAATGATTAATGAATAATTTAATGACATGTGAAAATTTAATGTAAATCATGTGAAACGTGATGTTCAATAAAAAAACTTTGGTTTCCGGCCATCGAAAATATGCACACGGAACCGGCCTATATCTCGTACAAAGCTAGACCTAAAACAAATATTTAATAACCTATCACATCAAACTTCTATGAAAAGTTTTCCTCTGGTGATTAACAATTGTTAATGAATTCCAATATTCCATGATCAATTTCTTACCTACCGTTAAATAAAAATCTCTGTCCTTCCTTGGTCTCAAGGTAAGGTTCTCTCTCTAGATCTTCCCAGAAGATTCAGCTTTCTCTCCTCTCGGTCTTTGATTGTAGAGGTGTGGCGATGGAGTGGGATATTGCGAGTTTGTATGCTCGACTTAGGTTAACGGCGAAGGAATCTCAGGTGCTAGAGGCTGAAGACGAGGATAATGGGCTCTCTCTGGAAAAACGTGCAAAGTGTATCGCGTTTAGGGCTCTGGCCGATCGGGAAGTCAACAAGGGGGCTTTGAAGAAGACTTTGATCCAGCTTTGGCATCTTGAAGGTAAGGGGGTTATTAAGGAGGTAGGGCGTAACACGTTTCTACTCGAGCTGCTTAGGGTTTCGGATAAAATGAGGATTTTGGAGGATAGACCTTGGTTTTTTGATAAATCATTGATGTGTCTGTACGATTGTGAAAATGTTCACAACCTAAAGGATATAGCGTTCAATGAAGAGGTTTTTTGGGTCCAATGCCATGACCTACCCTTTGCCGGTATGACGTATAAAACGGGGAGTGCAATAGGAGAGCGTCTTAGGAAGGTCTTGACAGTTGATACGGATAGTAGTGGGGTTTACATAGGAGCATTCCTGCGCATAAAGGTCCTTATTGATATATCAAAACCACTGATGCGGGGGTGCTTATTCAAATATGGCAGGGACCAGTGTTGGGTCCCATTTAAATATGAAAGATTGCAGAATTTTTGTTATCATTGTGGGTTGATCTTTCATTCCTCTGGTCGGTGTGCTCAGAAGGAACTAGGGGCTGCGATTGGGGAAGGGATTGAACAGCAGTATGATCCATGGTTGAGAGCTAATTGGAAGCTTTCAGCAGGTGTATCATTGTCGGAGGGGGCTGCCAAATCTCAGCTGCATTGCCCAGCTTCAAATCCTGATCCTCAGCAGACTGGAGATGAAAGTAATTCTGGGCAGATGGAGGTGGAGGACAATGGGATAGTAGCAGGTGTGGATATCCAGGTGAAGGATAGTAGTGGGGAAGCTCGCCCTAATAGGAGTGTCCTAATGGATTTGGGTCAGAGAAAAAACTGGAAAAAGAGGGCTCGTTCAAGTTCAGATTCGGCTAGGCACCAGGTTATGGACGTGGATGGATGCGAGCCCAATGATTGGAGCTCAAGAGGGCAAGAGACTGAGGGTACTGAGGAGTCACCTCCCAAGCGAGTTAAACGTGTGCAGGGAGAAGCGGAGGGCCCTGTTTTGCCAGTGGCTGCTGAGCAGCCTTGGCAACCTCCGTAAGGCCGGGAATGTTACGGGTTAGGGCTTGGGATCCCTGGGGCTGATTGAGTAATCCTCTTGCTTGATTGTTAGGGCCAAGTTCCCAGTTTTTGGTGGTCTGGTGGTGTATATGTGTTTCACCAGTTAGTTTTGGTTAGTTTCATGTCTCCGGTTGATCAGGTGGATTCGGTTTGGGAGTGTACATATATGTCTGACCCTGTTGGTGGTGGATGGGCTGTTGGTTGATGTTGGTAGGGTTGCTTCGGGGGTTTTTGGATTTCCGCTCACCTTTTGGGTGAAGGGCTGATAAGCTTGAAGGATGATGGTTTTCCGGCTCCTGGAAGTTTGCCTTTGATGATGGCCTCGTTTTGCTGGATTCTATTCTTGACTGGGTATAGTCTTGTGCGGGTCGGTTCTTTTGCCTCGTGTGGGCGCTGGTTGGTTCCCGGTGGTCGTACATGACCATTGTAATAGCTTCAGCTTCGGCTTAGGTTGCACTTTAATCCCTCGTGTCAGGGCATTGTGTAGGAGGTTATTCCTCCGTGTACCGTTGGCTATTGCGTTATTTAATGAAATTTGTTTCATTTTCAAAAAAAAAAAAAATTAATGGGACTGGTCCATGTAGGCCAAGTGGTCGACCAAAAATTAGTAATAAATACATTAATCATATGTAAAAACAAAATAAATATGTATTTCACTAATCTGATGTAACTCACGTTGTTTACATGGGCTGCTCTAGGACAAATTATGCAAGAATTTCTAGTTTCTCTCCGATATATAAACGCATTTCACTTCATTACAGATTAGGCAAGAAACCCTCGTTTATAATCATTGCAGATTAGGCAACACATTTCACTATCATTACAATCACATAGGTTTTCATCAATTCATCACAAGAAACTGAAAAAAACAGTGCAGTTTACAGAAGCAATGGAGAAATACCCAGTTTCTTTTTACATTGCATGCATTATACTAAACCTACTGCTTGCTGTAATAATCATCTTCAAATGGGCAGTCTACAGGAAAAGGAGCTCACTCCCTCCTGGGCCGATTGGCTTGCCCATTTTTGGGTGCCTAATCCAAATGATTATTAACAAGCCAACCTTCCAATGGATTCACAAAGTAATGGATGATATGCACACTGAAATTGCGTGTATCATTCTTGGTCGGGTTCATGTCATTTCTGTTACTTCTCCTGAACTTGCACGAGAGTTCTTGAAGAAACAGGATATTATTTTTTCATCAAGACCTCATTGCATGTCTTCAAGATTAAGTACCAATGGGTACTTAACTGCAATATTTTCACCTATGGGTGATCAATGGAAAAAAATGAGGGGAGTTCTTGCTTTACACGTGCTTTCACCTGCAAAGCACCGTTGGCTTCACGATAAAAGAATGGAAGAAGCTGAGAATCTTGTTCGTTATGTCTATAACCAGTGCAAGAATTCTTCGGAAAGTGGTAGTTTGGTAAATGTTAGAGTCGCAGCACGACAGTACTGTGGCAACGTTATCAGGAAGTTGATATTCGGCAAAAGGTACTTTGGAAATGGTATGGAAGATGGAGGATCAGGTACTGAAGAGGAAGAACATGTTGCTGCACTCTTTAAAATTCTTTCCTCTCTCTTTGCGTTCAGCATTGCAGATTATGTTCCGTGGTTGGAGCTTTTTGATTTCGATGGTCATAAAGGGATCCTAAAGAAGGCTATTGGGAGTGTATCTAAATTCCATGACCCTGAAATACATGGTAGGATTCAGACCTGGAAAAAGGGGATGAGAGCAAATGAAGAGGATATTCTTGATGTTTTGATAAACCTCAAGGACTCGGAAGGTGCTCCGCTTTTGACGATTGAAGAGATCAAAGGACAAATTATTGTAAGAATGCCTTCAACCTACTCAAATCTTTAGCTCTCACATTTTCACGTAGTAAACCTCAAGAACCCTAAAATGAATCTCATTCGTATTTATAGGAAAGTAATTGATCACGTCACTATGATATTAATGAAAAGACGAGTTGATATGTTACCAATGATTCAAATAAAAACATAATGAAAAGACGAGTTGATCACGTCACTCTTAAAATTGATTCTCGAGAAGTTCAATAAAAAAAATTTATTGTATTTTTATTAATTACTTCCATTGACTAAACTTGTTAAAAATCTTATTTCTCCACTATATAATTGATATTTACAGGAAATGATGATAGCCACAGTGGATAATCCATCAAATGCTATTGAGTGGGCTCTTGCAGAGATGATAAATCAACCTGAGATTTTGAAAAGGGCTTCTGCAGAATTGGACTTAGTGGTTGGAAGGAACATACTAGTTCAAGAATCAGATTTAAATAAACTGAAATATGTGAAGGCGTGTGCAAAAGAGGCATTTAGACTCCATCCAATAGCACCTTTCAACGTTCCACATGTATCTATGGAAGACACAACTGTAGCTGGATACTCTATTCCAAAAGGTAGTCACGTATTATTGAGTCGTACAGGTCTTGGTCGAAATCCGAGAATATGGGAAGAGCCTTTGAAGTATAAGCCTGAGCGTCACCTCAAAGATGATGCCTCTGAAGTTGTTCTTGTTGATTCTGAATTGAACATGTTATCGTTTAGCACTGGAAAGCGAGGATGTGCAGGTGTTGTGCTTGGTTCTACCATGACCACAATGTTATTTGCTAGACTTCTTCATGGCTTCACTTGGAATGCCCCACCTGATGAGCCAATTATTGACTTAACTGAGTCTAAGTATGATACCTTGCGTGCCAAGCCATTGTTTGCAGTAGCAAAACCCCGGTTGTCTTCAAACGTTTATCAGCAACTTCAAAATTAAAATTCCATGCAAGTCTGTTAGCATTGTTGGAAATCTAGACAATGCACTTAATTCAGTCAAAACCAAATTATAGTTTTATACGTTTTGAGTCAAATTTAAATAAAGCTAAAGTTTAATATGTATTGTTTGAATAAGTCCTATTGAGGAGTCAAATTCTAGATTAGTGAGTTGTCAAATCAATGATCTGTTATGAACATATTTGGCAAGGTAACATGAATTGAAATAAATATTTTCCTTCGTTTAGAGCTTCACATTGGTAACTAATACAAAATTGTAATCTTGTTTCGAGTTATGACATAACAACTCGTAAATATTGTAACCTCAAGCTGTTGGTACCAACTTAATTTTCCTTCATGTACAAATGTGAATCTTTATAGATGGAAGTCAAAACATGATAGAACGAATTTTGTGAGCAACCAACCATTGCAACTTATCAAATTTGAGTTTGGGCTGTGTTATAAATTAACTCACATGATATAGAGAAAAATATACAAAGAAAATTGTTAAAAAAAAAAAAGCTGCCGAACGTAAAGAAGGAAGAATGAAAGAATAGGATAGGAAAATGAGTGCTTCCATTGTGTAGAAAGAGAATAGCAAATGAAAGTGACAACAAAGATGTCGGGACAAATAAAGAAAATTGAGAAGTGAGAAGCAAAAGAAAACGATTGTTATGTTAATTATGCTCAGAAGCTTTGATACCACTTGTTGTGAAACAACCAAAATATCTCTTGTTAAAATAAATATTAATATGCTCGGATCGCTATTAACAATGTTGAAAATACAAGAATTATGTATTGTTTGAATACCACTTGATGAAACCAACCATCGGAATGAATTATTGAAATTATATGGCAAATAATGAAGTATTAAATCAATCAAAAGAGACTCAAAAATAATGGAAAAGAGAGAAAATTATAATGGATCTTATAATTTTAGTAATCTATTTTCTCACGCTATAAAATTATATAGAAGAACTTAATATTTATACGAAACATGTAGGGGATGTCCAAACCCTCTTAATAGAGTTGTTGATGAAGTAGAATACCAAAAAATCGAGTTCAAAACAAATTCAAATTTCCAAAGAGATTCTAAATAGAACTTCAACTTGACATAGGACTCTAATAGTATTTCAAATTGAATTTTTCTTGACGAACATTTCAATTAGAATTCTTCAATTACTTTAACAAGGAAATTCGGGGTCACACTCAAATTCTAACAACGATCATGTGTGAAACGTTCTTTGACTGTTCTAATTTATGTAGGGATAAGTTGATAGCTAGAAAACTCTTTTATTATGAGGTTCATTGAATTAATTGAATGCTAAATCATTTCTTTAACAATGCATGATAATTTTTTTAATCAAAACTAATTATTGAATTGGCACTTAAAAATTACTACTTTTATCCCAATTTAATTTTATTAATTTCGAGTTAAACCTACAACCACAATTAAGCATATTTGAATTATTGGGTGAAATGGAGACAAATTATTGTCTATCAGTGAGATAGAGATGGTTTAGAAAGTCGTGATACACGTTGAATTGAAGGAACATGAACCAGAGAGACAAACCAGCCATTTAAGTTCCAAAATCGTTAGTTTCTGTTTGAGGAATTTGAGGATGTCCTTTCTGATTAATGGAGATCCATACTTCTGGAATTTTGATGCAGAAACATGCAGGCAGGAAGTTGGAATTCGCATTGTGCAGTATGAGAATGATAGCGGGTTGCTAACCGTAAATTTCCCCCCAAAATGGTGCCTAAAATTCCCTTTATTTCAATTAATCCGTAGGACCTTTTCTTATTCCAAAAGAATATTGGAAAACAAGAAAAAATAAATAATATAAACCACAAATTAAACGAACCGTCAAAACTTTTCACTATATGAAAAATTGTTAAAATCATATAGAATTTTTCACCCACCAACCCAATCCCAAAATAAACAAAAGAAAACAAAAAATCAGCAGCCAAATCTCCTTCTTTTCTTCTCTGCTGTCCACGTGTCTCTACGTGTATATATATATTAATTCTAGCAAAGCACCAATCCTTCTTTTTGGCCAGCCGCAATCTGCCTACTTTTCTTGCTTCAATGCGTGAATCTATATATATATCAACCACTAGAGCCACAATGTTTGAAGAATTGAATATATATATATATATATATATATATATATATATATATATATATATATATATATATATATATACAATCAGAAATGATCTAATGAGCACCGGTGCTCATCTTATCCTAAGCACCGATGAGTTGGTACATTAATTCATTGGTGGATAAAGATTTTGTGAGTTCCAATCCACCAATGAATTAATGTACCAACTCATCGGTGCTTAGAATAAGATGAGCACCGGTGCTCATTAGATCATTTCTGTATATACAATACTCCAGCAACTGTCCAGCCGTTCCAACTCCCAAGGCAGCCGCCACGTTTTTTTTTCTTTTTCACACAGGCCACAACCCTAAAATATGGAATAAATAAATGTGGAAATTACACCAAACCATACTTTAAGTATTCAACATTCTAAAATCAGATTGAAAGTTTGATATTTCAAAAATCAGAAGTTTTTTTATATTAATATATTTATTAAATATATATTATCCAATACACCATTTCACAAACCCTAATTACCCACTCTCCTCCCTCCCTCCCCCTCTCTCTCTCCATTTCGAATCCACCGGCCTTCCCGTCGCCCCTCTCTTTACATTTCTCCCACAACGGCACAGCCCTTGTGCCTTCCCGTTGCCGCATGTCGTCTTCGCCAGACCATCACCCGCCCTCTATTCATTTTAGGAGCGAATCGTCGAAGAGCGCAGAAGCAGTTGCGAAGCAGATCTACGCCCGACGTGCGCGAAGTGGTGTTTTGTGTGGTGGTTGGCGATGGCAGATCTAGCGATTGTGGTGATGGTGGTGGATCTGTGGATTTCAGTGCGGTGCTGGTAGTAGTTTTCATGTTTTGGTGGGGTTCCAGTTTCGGCCAGTTGGGTTTTCTAGTTGCTGGACTTCTTTGGTTTGGTCTTCATCCATACTTGGTGTTGAGAGGTTGGATTTCTGGCTTAATATTAGGGAATCTGCACAGCTACTTGGTTGAAATTCTAGATTTTCAGGTTGAAGATTTGGTGTTCATCTTCATATTTTGAAGGTTGTATGTATATTGTATGTATAGTTGCTGTTTTCATAGTTAAATTTGAATTGTTGGTCAAATGTTTCCTGCAACCTACTATCTGTTGGCCGGTTTCAGTGCGGTGGTGGATTTGTGGATTTCAGTGCGGTGGTGGTGCGGTGCAGGCGATCGTCTGGTAGTTGCGGTGGTGCGGTGCGACTGTGTTGGCGACGTTAGTGATGGTGGTTGTGGTGAGTTGTCGGCGGTGGTGGCAGCGGCGGAGTAGGGTTAGGGCATGTGAGACGGTGGTGGTGGTGAGGTAGTGCTATATAGTCTATGTGACCAATTATGTGACCAGAGCCATGTGCCGTGACCTATGCTGTGACTATCAACAAAAATCTGAGCGTTTAAAAATAACATTGGACTATGAACAAAATCGTAACCTGTACTGTGACCATTTGAAAATAACATGAGACTATGAACAAAATCGTGAGCCACGTGCAATATATTCCGTGACCTGTGCTGTGATCATTTGAAAATAATCTGTGACTTGTGACATGGGTTGTGACTTGTGATTTGTGACTTGTGACCATAAAAAAAAACATGTCAAACGTACAAAAAAATATAGCGGAGTTGTCGCCGGAATATTCACCGGAGTTGGAACAACTGCCGGAATCAGAGCAGTCGCCGGAAAAATCGATGTCTGAACGATCGGCGGAACGGTCGCCGGAATAGTTGTCGGAACGGTCACCGGAATCGGAGTAGTCGTCGGAACGGTAGTCGGAAGTTCGCTGGAGTAGGGCGGTGATCAGAACAGTCGCCGGAGAGTTAGGGGTGGTGAAGGTGGGATGAGTTAATTATATTATATTAGAATTAAATATTTAATAATAAATTAATTTAATAATTTATTATTCATAAATAAAAATTTAAATTTTTTTAATAAAAATCTGATTTTGGAAATTTCAAACTTGTTTTCTTATTTTTGAAATAGGCTAAACTTATTTTCTTGAATAGGTAATCTTCCCTAAATAAATTGGATCCATAATAACCTTTTATTATTTGCTGTAGAAGTCCTCCAACTTTGACTGTTGAGACAATTACCTAACATTCAATAGAAATCCACAACATAATATATTACATACACGGTAGAGAGGATAGAGGGAGTGAAAATAATTTCAAAAAGCAGAAAGCAGTTCCATTTTTATTATTTTGACGCGGTCGAGAAATTTGAAGTTTTTGAATGTGCAACCTTTTGATTTCTTTCAAAAATTCGTTTCATCTAACGTTGTAGGATAACGAGGTGCAGGTAGTATTGTCCCATTTACTTTTATTAGTTCATGCTGATAAATGTTATGTTAATGAAAGATATAATATGATATGATAATGAATAATGCTAAGTGTAAACAATTTTTTACACAATCTTTTACACCTCTCTCACATGGAAGGGGGCCCACACATAATAAAATAATCGTGGACCCCCCTCCATGTGAGAGAGGTGTAAAAGATTGTGTAAAAGTGTGTGTGTACATGTAGCATTACCCTATGATAATAGTCATTCGGTACTAAAAATATGATATGTTATGAGCTATTATCGGTTTCTAAAAATATGATATGACGGTATGATTATTTTGATATATGAATGGATATTTTTATTCGGGATGCACAACACTCGTGTTCTACTGAGTATTTACATATAACTCACCATTTGCCCTACCTGTCACAGGTTAGAACGGATCGTTGGCTAGCTGGCAATGAAGTGGTATCATTGTGTCTGAATTCATTAGACTTAATAAAATAAATTCGATGTAACGTTGACTAAAGATTTTATTTCCAACATTTACTTTAATTTTATTATTATATCGACTTTTTGTCTAGAAATTTGAAAACATGATTTATTTGATTATGAACTACGTTATGTATTATTTTTCTTTGTGAATCCAATACTATATTTGTTGACTATCATGTCAAGTAAATTGGCATTGTGTGTGATCATTCAAGAAATTGGACTTTACTACAAATACAAATTATTTTAGATTTGAACAAATTTAGATGGATTCGCCACATACTTGAAGAAAAGGAATCATACAACTTTTTCCACTGCATGATTAGACAAACATTTGAAAAATGGGATTTGAGGAAATAAACCATTGAATAACGTCCACTTCTTTAGCCTTAAACTCAATTTAATATTATTAAATGCACATAATCTTATCATTTGGGCTACTACGTATATTGTTTAATTGTTCACTGTTTCTGAAATAAAAAAGAAAAAAAAAAGGATATATTACGGAGTATATCATTTTATCATATATATGTTTTAGACTATGCTTGCTAAGTTGCCCAAACGTAATGAATTTGGTAACGGTTTAAATTTTAAAATTTTGGACGTTACAGTTTTCTTCCGCTTCTTAAAATTCGTGTAGGGGGGTTTTCGTCAATTTGAAAAGGTATGTGTACTTTACAATAAGTCCATATGTTGGGAGTATTTGTTTTGAGTTAGATTGGTCGTTGTCCGTCGACCATCAACAACTGCAATGTTTAACAACTCGTATGCTCGACTGAAGTAATGGCGGACTAGATGCAACACTAGAAGAATTAGGTTGGGACTTTCGTCTCGATTGAAAAACCTGTTTCATAATCTATATGAAAATTGAGCGTAAATCACATATTAAACTTACTTTTATACTATCAATAATTTTCAATTTCCAATTTCAAACACCAACAAGACAATAATTCGAATTTTCAAACCACAAAGCATTAATACAATTTGAATAAATCATATAATATCATTTATCAAAAATCACAAATTATAATTTTCATAAATAATCATTCATCACAATTACTAAATCACCAAGCAAATGATCAATATATATAAAATATCACTTCAAGTTCTAAAAGAAAATGGCATAAAATTGATTTAAGAAAAAAAAAGGGGGGGGGGGGGGGGGGGGGGGGGCGGGAGAGAAGATATGGCTCACAGTCGTAGTCATGAATAAAATAGAAATTTAGGGATTTAATTTTCAATTTCGAGAAGTTCATGACTAAATATTATATAAAACAAACTATGAATTGACCTATTTCTTATTTATACAAACAGAAAGCTGAGCGAGAGCAGAAGCAGAAGCAGAAAACGGGAAAGAGAGGAAGAAAAGAAAAATAAAGGAGAAAAAAGGGAAAAAGAGATGGATCCAACTATTAAAGCTTGAGTTTCATTCTTCCATCTCTCTACTTTCTTCTAAGGTAAAGAAGTAAAAATTAAAGGAATTATTACGTAAATTTCGGTTGAACCTGCACGGACGACCATGCTGGCTCCATTGATAAGCTTGCGAAGTTCCAAGTATATTTCCTGTATCCCCATTTTAGTGTTTACCTTAGTCCATCGCCGACACGGTGCAATAATCATATTATGTAATTCATTACGTACAATTTTATGTACGAGTAGCAAAATTTTTAATATTGACTCATAGAAAGCAAACTCACCTGACCACTGGCGGAGGGAAGGGTGGACCTTGTGGGGTAGGACCCCTCTGAATTCTAGGATATATCATTTTTCATTTTAAGCGCTTATTTGAGCCCAATTTTTGAATAATGTTTGTTCATAGAAAATGTGAGGTTAAAAAATAAGAAAATTGTAGTTAAAACGCAATTCAAAAATGCATTTTTAAAAAAGAAAAAAATGGGACTCAAACAAGGGATAAAATTATAAATTCGGCTATTACATTTAGAATTATATTGAATCTTTGCCCAAGTGGTAAACGCTCATCTTTGTATACCAGGGTCAATTCTCAACAGACAACTAATATTTTTGCGTATTTCTTTGATAAATTTGCACATTTTGTCTTTAATTTCAGAAATTTCATCCCCAACCTTTAAAGTATGAGGTTTTAACCCTCAACTTTTCCTGCTTTTTTAAACTTCACAGTTAACCTTACTTGAGATATTTCTTATCTTACAAGAATGTGGTGTTTATGAAGAAACATGCGATAGATACATAAATATTCTTAGACGAAGTGTTTATACTCTCGAAGAACCATGAGATTTGATTGATATGATATTTTATGAGAAAGGTAGTTTTTGTAGAGTTGATATCTGCTGTCCATTTATGTTGTTCACCCAATTATAAATTGACATATCATAAAAAATTAAAATCGATGTTGAGGTTGAAAAATTAAAATTGACGACAACTTAAATTTTTCATGATGTGTCAATTTGCAATTGGGTGGTATCTTTTTATTTTGCAATTTTTAATTGCAATGCTATCTTTGGGATTTCTTGCAATTTCACAATAAATTCAGTGATGTAGATTTCATTAAACGGTCAAACACTTAAAAACCTAATGGCTTTCAGAAATTAGCAAGCAATATAACTATATAAGTAAGGAAAATTAGTTTCAGAAATTAACTTACATTTTGGAGTATGAAAATTTGTTGGAAAATGAATGAGATGAAAGTTGAGTGCTAATAATTTAATGACTTGCTTTCCGATATTGTAGGCTAATTTGCTACGATTTAACACCAATCTCATCCGGGGGTAAACCGATGGATGTGTTCATTATGGATAGACTACGGCGAAAACAAATGAGTAAAAGTTATCGCGAATGTGCAACCTCTTTTTCGAGGACATCAATATTACATGCTAAAATGAATTGACTATTTATATATGTTAGACTCAAAAATAATTAAAGATTAATTAGATATGCTTACTCTAAATTCAAATATTAAGTCGATTGATCATTATGTGAATCTCGATGGATATATCTGAACTCTTGACTTGATTTTGTATCAATTTGGTAGAAATCTTGGCTTGACTATCTCAGTATCTCCTTCAAACCGTTAATTCTAAAGTTCATGGATAATCTTCGTCAAGAATGATATATCCAAGTGTTGAATGTCTCATAGGTGACTCGGATTAAATGCTCTCTACTTGCATTGGAAGTTTGGCTTGTTCAAATGCATTTGGATTAGGCACGAATAATAGGCAAGCTTGCCGTCCCCGGAAGCTTGTTCAAATGAAAAATGTCCATCCACATTTATAAATTAGAAGTATTATGGTTACTTTAAATGGGAAATTAGGTCAAATGCGGCATCAAAAATAGATTGATCACTCATTTAATATAGTAATGTTATTTGGCATTACGACACCAATTTAGGTGGCACTATGTGTCATTAAATACAAAACGTAATTAAATTACTCGTATAATTTTACATTTAATTGAACATATTACATATCATATAGACTGGTGATAGCAGTATTCTATTTAATACGGTGGAGCATTATAATTGCTTCCTTAATTATTATTATCTTGATTAATGTGGATTTATGAAGGTCAAATTCATCCACAATACAGGAATTGCCCTTGTTTTCCGAATTTTTTTCACGTTATTTTAATAAAAAATTATATGGCTCACTATATAACAGTCTCAAAATATCATCATATTTTTATATTTAATTATATGAGATAATCCAAATTGGCTTAAACAAAATTTTAATAATATTGACATTTTAAAACAAAATTGACATTGGATTGTTAAATTCAATTTTAAGAGTCATATTTGACTAGTTATTTTTTCATCGTTTAAGGTTTTTCAATCGAAAGATGTATTACAAATTTTACAATGAATACTTCGAAAAAATTCTCGTTAGTCCACAACGTAAACGAAAAGTGACATGTTGTGTCACTTTTTTATTCAAATTTGTCATTTTTTTTTTTAATTTTTGTCACGTTTTAAAATTTCTATCACTTTCAACTTATAGATAACAGTGTTCCTAAAATTAAATTATATTCTATGTTTAGTTAATATAGAAGCATAATCACATTGTACGATGGATTTCGCGTATTAAAATACAGAAAACGTCACAAATTGTATTTTAAGAAATACAAATAAATGAGAATCTTCTTGTAATTGCAAAATTGCAAAACCTTCTGATTAATGATCTGAACGTTTGAAGACAGGAGCCACGTGGTTTGAATCCAAGACTTCTAGAATTGTTGAGAATTTGATTTGCCGAGCACTTGACTTATTGACACTTGAATTTCAGAACTTGGATTTGGACTTCGAAACTTGGTCTTGGTCTTGATCTTGATTTAATTCGAAGAAGATTTTGATCTTCTTGGATTTGTTTGGTTTGAAGGAAATTTTGATCTTCTTCGTGTTTGCCGAAGTTGGAGTTGAGATGATTTCTTCTCTTCCTTCGGTTTTGGGATTTCTTCAGCACTTCGTGATTTTCTTCTTCACTTTTTGCTCTCTCTCTTCAATGAACGTTTGACCCTATTTATAGGAGAAATTCGTGGCCAATTTTGGTAATCACATAATTAATTCAACTAAATTGATTATAATTGAATAATTATGGATTTAGAAAAAAAGTAGGGTGGGCCTTTAAAATTTTATGGGCTCATTAAGTTTTAATTTAATTGGGTTGATTATTTAAATTGACCCCACCCATTATTTATTTATTTTATTATTTCTTTTTTTTATGTCTACAAATGCCCCCTCAAGATTTATCAATTTATTATGAAATAAATAAATTAGTAAATCTTGATTTTCGATTTTCTTTTTTTTTGACGTAATTGTTGTTTGATTTATTTATTTTACGCAATTCTTGATTCACTTGATTTATTTATATATTTTAACAGCCATTTTTATGTTTTATGGTAAGTTGGGCTCAAGCAAAGCCCGATATTTAGCTATTTATATGAATCAATTATTAGGTTTTGAAACAAAAGATCAAGTTTAAAATAGAGGTAAAAAAGATTAGGGTTTTCTCTGTCTCATCTTCTTCTTTTTTAAAAAAAAAAACGTAATATTCACGTAAACAGAAAAATTTTTTTTTTTTTTAAAACGTACTGTTCACGTGAACAGTACCAAAAAAAAAAAAAATTCTTAACATGTGAACAGTGTACGACACTGTTCACGTGAATAGTGTCGTACACTGTTCACGTGAACAGTACTTTTTTTTTTTCAGGATTCAGATTCAACTTTTGGAACAAGTCAAAGATCTTGAGGTTTGAGATTTTTTTGGTGTAGAGTAAAATTTTGCATTGCGATATTTTATGGGTTCAGAAAATATTTGTTCATGAACCAATTCGAGACCAAAGGCTGCCACGTTTCGCCATTCGAGTCACTTTGTGTTTGGGACCAAGGACCGACTCCTTCGACCGTCCTGGGCACTTCGTGTTTGGGACCAAGGACCGACTCCTTTGACCGTCCTGGGCACTTCGTGTTTGGGACCAAGGACCGACTCCTTCGACCGTCCTGGGCACTTCGTGTTCGGGACCAAGGACCGACTCCTTCGACCGTTCTGGGCACTTCGTGTTGGGGACCAAGGACTCACTCCTTCGACCGTCCTGGGCACTTCGTGTTTGGGACCAAGGACCGACTCCTTCGACCGTCCTGGGCACTTCGTGTTTGGGACCAAGGACCGACTCCTTCGACCGTCCTGGGCACTTCGTGTTTGGGATCAAGGACCGACTTCTTCGACCGTCCTGGGCACTTCGTGTTTGGGACCAAGGATCGACTCCTTCGACCGTCCTGGGCACTTTATGTTCGGGACCAAGGACCAACTCCTTCGACCGTCCTTGGGCACTTTGTGTTTGGGACCAAGGACCGACTCCTTCGACCGTCCTAGGCACTTCATGTTTGGGACCAAGGACCGACTCCTTCGACCGTCCTGGGCACTTTGTGTTCGGGACCAAGGACCAACTCCTTTGACCGTCCTGGGCACTTTGTGTTCCGGACCAAGGACCGACTCCTTCGACCGTCTTGGGCACTTTGTTTTGGAGGCCATTTACATATCAGAGAAGCTTATGATTTAGATAATAAATGAACTTAAAAGATTTATTGTCCATTGAATTTATTTATTTACTTTTTTTTTTTTTTGCTAACTATCTTTCTCTCCCCCTTTTTTTTAGGAATGGCCGAGACGAACTCTAATGATAGAGTATATTCTGATATACACGAAATTGTCGAGCTAAAAAGTCGAGGCAAAGGTTATCTCCGTTTCAAAGATACTGATGTGAAGTACCATGCCCAACCTAGCGTACGAGGTGAGCTTAAACTTAGCATCCACAAGCCGACTACATATCCTTCTCCTGAGCTCTTGGAACCCTTTTCGGAGTTGCACGTGCCCATTATTAGTGAATGTCACGAGAATCCAGAAGATGTCATGTCCAGGCGATCTAGCAATCTTCCCTTTTTGCGTCTTCCGCCTCATCATTCCCAAAGCATGGAGTGCGTCCCAAAGGCCGTAATTTGTGAGAGAGTTGATAGCAAAGAAATACGATGGGGAAGCGCGCTTGTCAGTCGTGGAGAAATTTCTTTTCTTCCAAAATTTTGGGAATGGTCTTCATGGGTCCAGAAACTTCTGCTCAAGAGGAATCTCCGCCAGTTAGCTTCTGCAGTGAGTTCCGCCACGAAGGATTATCATCGTCCAAATTCTATCTACAGAGTTCTTTGTGAGGTTTGGTGTCCAGAAACCAACACTTTTGTGACCTCCTGTGGTAAAGTTGGTATTTCTCTTTGGGATATCCGCGAGATAAGTGGACTTTCGATCGAGGGTCATTACTATGAAGAAGTTGTCCCAGGCCTTTCAGAGCTGACAGATCAACACTCTAAGTCTTGTTTGTATCTCTTTAATGTTTTCGCACTGATCGCGAATGCGATTGAATCTGATTGCGTCAGTCATGAGGAATGGATCAATTTCTGGTTTCGCGAGAATGGTTGTGCCCAGCATCCTCGACAACACAAAAATTATAAGACTGCTATGAGTCTGAATCCATTTAAAAGGCGTCATCAAAGAGTTTCAAAGGAAGTACGGAGACCCGTGGTTATAGACAAGCCGAGAGATATTTTCCGTAGAGACCGGAGTCATTGGAGTGATTTGCCAATATCTTTGTCTATAGAAGAGGAAGAGGAATTAGAAATAGCAGCTTATCTCTCCCTATGGCTTTGTCGCTTCGTTCTTCCATCTGGGGACGAATGTATGAGAGTTGGAACTTTTAAAGCGTCTTCTAAAATGGCAGGTGGGTACACTTATAGCCTGGTTCCTCCCATATTAGCGAGCATTTATAGAGGACTTACACGGACATCGAATCATCAATCAAACCCGGACCTTGGCTCGATTTCACATTCATTTCCTGGACATTTTCTTTATGCTTGGGCTGCTACTTATTTTGTCCGAGGTGTTTATGTTCATGTGGACAAGAGTTATACTCGTCCTATAATTCGGAGATATGCTGGCACACTAAATGATTTCCAGTCTTGGGAGAAAAATGTTGTTGATTATCGTGACCTTATCCGTGGGAGGATGGATGCGAACGACTTTTGCTGGAATCCATTTCCCTCATCGTCCCGTCCTCACGTATGAGTGGACGATCAACAAAGGTCTATAGATACTTCAGAATTCATGATGAGTATTCGGTCCGGATTCGTCTCTTACCGTCGAGGGAACTCTCCTTTCATTTTTGAGGCATATAATCCTCATAGGTTCGCAAGACAATTTGGCTTTAGACAAAAACTTCCCGATTCACCAAGAAAGTTGGATATTGCTTTCAATCCAGGCGATATGTATCGCGTTTGGTTGTCTCTGACTCAAACAATGAGTGGATCTATATTTCATATTCCAGAGTATGTGAAGGATACTCATCAAAGTGTTGATGCGGAGTATCAAATTTTGTGGAATAATCGAGTGTTACCGATCTTGACCAAGGTTCAAGTGCATGTTTTATTTTCTAGTGAGAGCCGCGACTTTGATCTTAATCCAGTCCCGAACAGGGTTATAGCCAAAGGGCTAAGTTCTCCACACATCATCCCCGAAGAGATTTCTCGAATGAGGGAATTGGACTTTCGAAACGAAAGAGTGATTAAGAAGAATAAAATTAAAGTTCCCTCAACAAAGTTTGCTCCCACCTCTGAGCCTGCTGATAAGATGCCCGAGGTAGTTTTGATTCCAGACCACAGTAGTCCTGAAGATCGAGCGTCCCACGCACCTGAAAAGACTCTAACTCTAGGAGTTGAAAGTTCTGGAGATCATGTATTTTTTTTTAATGCTTCCTGTATTTGGTCTTATGCAACGAACTTTGATTTCAGACTCCTCTTTCCCGAATATATAATGTTAAACGATCGATAAAACCGATGTCGCTTCAAGCTGTCCCGAATCCTTCAAAAGGTGACATTGGGGTTTCTCACATTAACATTAGTCTTCCGAATACACCATCAGATGGCGAATTTTTAGCTATGTCACCTAGAACACGGAACGCGGGTAGGCTTTTCTGCTTTTTTTTTTTTTAAAGATCTCTTCTTCTATTTTTTTTTTATATCTCTACCATTTTGTAGGTTTTCCAAGCATTCCTGAAGGATTGGATTTTTATGTGAATCCGAACGCTTTGCAAGATCAGACTGGCGAGAATGATGGTAGGATCGGTGCACTTCAAGTAATAGATGGTACTCATGATTTTCGCGACCCACCTTGCAAATACCCGAGTATGATTAACGAAGGCATTTCGGCACTCAACATTGATGGTTTCCATGATGAAGATGAGGTGAATTCTGAGACTGCGAAAGCTAACATTTCGGAGATTGATCAAGAAATTCCAGCTGCTCCACCTTCATCGGCTTTAGCTATCATTTCGCCTTTAGAAACAAATACTCGTCGAGTAACTCCAATTTGCTCTTCTATGGCTGGTCCCCCTCCTGGGATAACTCAAGAGTCCCCTTATTTGAAGGCTGCTTTGCAAGATGTCATGACTAATTATATTCAAAAGTGTTTTAGAGACGTCCTGAAGCATGTGTTTTCTAACATCCGATCTTGGTGGGATGAAAATAATGTAATTCTTCAAAACGTGATTACCAGCTCATTCCGCACAGATCCATCACCTTTGATGAAACGTATGGACGTACTTCTTAAAGAAATTGACATTTATTTATCTGAAAGAAAGGAACACTTGGAGTGTCCAACCTCTGAAGAAAAGGCCGAGCGGTTGAAGTTTTTGAATATTCAGCTCGAAGTGAAAGATTCTACACGTTCTTCATTGGAAGATAAAATTAGTCAGCTAACTTCAGAGCTGGACAGACTCCGTGATGAACTTCAAACCTGTCGGGAACAGGAGAGCATTCTTGGAACTGAAAAGGCCGCGTTGGAAGAATTACAGACTAGAGATGTTTCTAGCGCAGCATCCATTAACCAGAGAAAGAAGACCCTTGAAGATAGTTTCCTGCAAGTGATCAATGGCGAGTGATAAAATCGAGCCTTTATGATTTTCTTTAAAAAAACATTGTATGGATTTTGATGTTCCATCGTTCTTTTTCTTTTCACGATAAACTTTTCTTTTTCTTGTTTCTTGGATATTTTTCTTTTGTTGCTGTGAAAAATGGTAAACAAATTGAATGAATTTATTAGTTGTGATTGAACTTGAATTTATAATTTATCCAAGCTGCCTACGTACCCAAACGGGATCAAGTCGAACGTAGTTCGTTACAAGAACGAAAAATTCATTTTTTTTAATTGTGAGGGCCGTTCACAGTTTATCCTCTTGCGGGCCAGGAGTATTACAATGAAAATTTTACAAAATAAAGTGTTTCAAGCGTAAAAATGCTTTAGAAATTTCCCGTTGATAGACCCGATTTGTAATCCATCTTTGTCGACGATCTTGTATGCTCCGTTTGTGAATGCATGGGTCACGACAAATGGACCATCCCATTTAGGTTGGAACTTGCCCCCTATTTTTCTTGTGATTATGATTGGTCTGCGTACGCAAAATACCAAGTCTCCAACTTGAAACGATCTTGGTCTCACTTTCTTGTTGAAGGACTTTGCCATCCGAGCTTGATAATATTCTAGATGCATTTGTGCTTCCAATCTCTTCTCATCCAAAGCTTCTAATTCCTCCAATCGAAGACGGGCATTTTCTTCTGTCGTCAAACCTTCTTGGATGGCAATCCGAAGTGACGGGATCTGACACTCTAGTGGAAGTACAGCTTCCACTCCATACACTAAGGCATAAGGAGTGGCTTGTGTTGGAGTCCGATAAGTAGTTCGATAAGCCCATAAGACTTCACCAATTCTTTCATGCCAATCTCTTTTTGATTTGGAGACAACTTTTTTCAATAGGCTGCATAAAGTTTTGTTGAATGCCTCTGCTAGACCATTAGCTGTTGCATTATACATGGACGAGTTGTATTGTTTAAATTCAAATTTTGTGCATAAGTTGTTTATGTGGCTATTGCGGAAGGGCTTTCCATTGTCAGTGATGATGTATCGTGGGACTCCATATCGATAAATGATTTGGATACGGATGAAATCCGCAACATTTTCTTTCTTCACTTCTTTCAATGGTATGGCTTCAGCCCACTTAGAGAAGTAGTCGGTTCCAGCGAGGATATATGAATGTCCTGCTGAAGACTTTGGAGTTATGGGTCCAATTACATCAAGACCCCATGCATCGAATGGCCATGAAGCTACTGTCGGATGTAATGGTTCCGGAGGTTGATGGATGAAATTTGCATGAACTTGGCAGGCTTCACATTTCTTTGCATGATCTATGGAGTCTTGTACCATAGTCGGCCAGTAGTATCCCATTCTCTTTATTCGAAAATGGAGCTTGGGTCCGGACTGATGAGCACCACAGATTCCAGAGTGGGCTTCTTCCATGACACATGTTGCTTCATCATTACTTAAATATCGAAGGAAGACTCCATCAAATGATCGTCGATAAAGCGTTCCTTTATAAAAGACAAAGCGGGATGCACGTCTCTTAATTTCAGCTTTTCGCCGTGGATTGTCTGGTAGCTTTTGATGTTGAAGGAAATCGATTATCGGTTGTCTCCAATCTTCTTTTTCCTCATCTTTGATTACTTCAACACTATTATTTTCTTCCATATCACTGGGCAGTAATGATGGAAGCACCCATATCTGAGGAATTGAAATGGAGTGAGAGAAATCTTCGTCCGTCCTGGCTAGAACAGCGGCCAAATTAGCTAAGGCATCGGCTTCCCTGTTTTCATTCCTAGGTATGAATTTGATTTTCAACGAATCAAATCTTTTCATAAGAGTCGATGCATATTGATGATATGGCTTCAAGTCTGAATTACGGACTTCATACTTGGCTAGAAGTTGGTTGACTATTAATTTAGAATCCCCAAAGACTTCCAGCTGATGGATGTCCATATCTGATGCTGTCTCCAAGCCAATGATAAGGGCTTGATATTCCGCCACGTTGTTTGAACATTTCTCCGTTAAGGCAAAAGAGTACGGCATAACAAGATCATGAGGAGTAACAAAGATAACTCCCGCTCCAGCACCATAACTTCGGGCTGCCCCATCGAAGTACAGCCTCCATGATGGTATGATTTCAGTAAATAGAACTTCCTCATCCGGAAGGTCTTCCTGTAGTTCCCATTCCACTGGGACTGGATGGTCGGCAAGAAAATCTACCAAAGCTTGTCCTTTGATGGCTTTTTATGGAATGAACTTGATGTCGAATTCGGACAATAACAGCGCCCATTTTCCAATCATTCCAGAAAGAATCGGTCTAGACATTATGTACTTTAAAGGATCAACCTTTGAAACAAGATCGATTGTGTATGATAGCATATAATGACTTAATTTTTAGCCGCGAAGATTAGAGCAAGGCATATTTTTTCAATAGGTGAATATTTCATCTCGGCGCTTACCAGTGTCCGGCTCAAGTAGTAGAGTGCATTCTCCTTTCCTTCATCATTTGTTTGGACAAGAAGTACTCCTAGAGAATATTCTTGTGCTGCAACATAAAGAGTTAGTAGCTTCCCTGGGACTGGAGCTATGAGTACTGGTGGATGAGATAAATATTGTTTGATGCTTTGAAAAACATTTCGACATGCATCATCCCATTCGAACGGTACATCTTTCTTTACCAATTTGTTGAATGGATGGCAACGTCCAGCAAGGTTAGAGATAAATCTTTGAATGTATGCGAGTTTTCCTTGAAGACTCTTGAACTCATGCACATTTCTTGGTTCTGGCATGCTGATTATGGCGTCAATTTTTGATTGATCTATTTCAATGCCTCTATGTCGAACAATGAAGCCAAGAAATTTTCCAGATGTGACACCAAATGCGCACTTCAGTGGATTCATCTTTAATTGATGACGTCGAAGTCTTTCGAAAACATCCCGTAAGTCTTGTAGGTGATTGTCACGTTCCTTTGTTTTTACGACAAGATCATCTACATAGCATTCTACATTCTTATGCAACATGTCATCGCAGATCTTCTGCATTGCTCGTTGGTAGGTTGCCTCCGCATTTTTTAATCCAAACGGCATAACTTTATAACAAAATATGCCTTTAGGGGTACGGAATGCTGTAAGTTCCTCGTCTTTCGGATTCATACGTATTTGGTTGTATCCGGAAAATCCGTCCATGAAAGATAAGACTTCATACCCGGTTGTTGCATCCACCATCAACTCTATTATTGGAAGTGGAAAGTTATCTTTTGGACAAGCTTGATTTAGGTCACGAAAGTCAACACATATTCGTAATTGTCCATTTTTCTTTTTGACAGGAACAATATTCGCGATCCAAGTTGGGTACTTGACTTTACGTATAAATCTAGCCTTGATAAGTTTGTTAACTTCCACCTCGATTTGAGGAACGAGTTTCGGTCGAAATCTTCTTTAAAGTTGTTTGATCGGCCGAACTCCATGTCTAACTGCAAGGTGATGTACTGCAACCCTCGGATCTAACCCTGACATTTCTTTGTAAGACCAAGCAAATACGTCTTTATATTCTTGAAACAAATGGGTGTACTCTGATTCTTCTTTTTGACTGAGGAGAGCACTTACAAACACTGGTCTTGGGTCTTCTTCAGTCCCCAAGTTTATTTGTTTCAAGTCATCCACAGTAGCTTGTCCCCCTTCTTCAAACGTAAGTGGGGCCGATTCAGGTTCATCTGTTGTGGCAGAGTTTTCAGGCTCAGGTTTTGAGTTGGGAGTTTCTTCAAAAGCTATATGATTAACGGAGACCTCTTCTTCGTCCTCATCATTCTTTAGAGAAGAGTAAACCTTTTGACGTTGTAATCTTCTCTTTGATCGTTGAGGCTTTGGACTTGGATCAGAAGTCTTAGTTCCAAGTCGAGAAAATGCAGATTGTCTTCGAGATGACTTTTGGGGAGCTTGTGCGTTAGTATCAATTTGAGTAGAAGGAGAAGGATCCTTACTTAACCTTTGGAAGACAGAATCTTTGCCTTGTATGTCAACCATTTGGGAGGGTTCCCCTTTTAACCTTTTAAACACTGAAGCTCTGACATTCTCACTCTCAATTCGATCGAACACTGAAGGTTTCGGCTATTCAGGTTTCTCTCCTGTGACATCGTAGATTTGAATCATGATTGGGTTCGAAGAAACCTTCTTGACCTTAATCTTTCTTGGTGGATTTGGATCATATCCCAAACCATACCTAGGTTGCGACATGAGGGTCCCGTCAGAATGAGAAGGGATAAGCCCACCCGAAAGGATAGCGTCGAGATCACCCAATATGCGAGGCTCCCCTTTCCCAAATCCGGCATTCTCAAACAGCTTTTTGATTTGGGGATTATAACACCCTTTGAAGGTCTGTTTTGGCCCATCGGCTCGAGGCTTATTTTGTTTAGATGAGCTAGAAATACTGAGTTTTGATATGTCCGAAATAGACATCGAAGCTCCCACTGTTGATTCGTGGTCTCCCGGGATTGCCATGAGTTGATGGGGCAGAAACAATTTTGGAATGCTAGGTATTGGAAGAGTTAACTCTTTCCTCAATACTTCAACATTGGTTGATTCTATTTGAGGTGTTTTACCTTTAGAGAACCCTTCAAATGTAAGTCTTGATTTACCTTTGATGATTTGAGGAGGTTGAACAACGCCGGATGTATTATCATCATCTGCATCTCCTTTAACTTTGAATCCGGCCATGGTTAACCACGTAGAATTACATTCTTCATCCTTCACGTAAAATTTGGCGTCAGCAAAATAAGATTCTTCTTCGAGGAATGGTTTAGACTCAGCTACCACACATTTGACTTCTCCATCTCGACTGTATTTGAAACATTGGTGCCAAGTCGAAGGTACAACTCCAGTTTCATGTAAGCAAACATGTTCTATGAGTAATTCATATGATGTTTTGGCATTAACGACGTGGAAGAGAGCTGAGGAAATTAACTCCTCTATTTGTAACTTCAAACGAATCATGCCAATAGCTCGTTGAGCCTTTTGGTTGAATCCTTGGATCATAATTTTGCTCTTGGATAGATCACCGACATTAATTCCAATTCTCTTCATCGTTTTGACTGGCATAATGTTGACGGCAGATCCGCAATCGATCATTATGCGATTTATCTTGCATTCTCGAATACGACCACTAACATAGAGTGGTCTATTATGCAAACGAGAGCCCAGTTGCAAATCTTCATCGTCAAATGTGATAGTGGCCATACAGTCTTATCGGGTTGTGGATCCAATATGTTCTAGGACTTTGCCTTCGTATTCTTCCGGATCTATCAACGCTGCGATTAGAGCCATTTGATCATCAAAAGGAAGTTTAAGAGACTCTGCTAAGCTTGTATCGGAAGGAATATTATTGAGTCGCGAGATAGTTTTCTTCTGTTTTGAACTCTTTCTCAATTCCTTCCTTGCTTCATCTTTCTCCTCTACATTGACAACATTGGAGGTAAAACATTCGTTGTCAAAGAAACCTTTAGGAAGGTAATCACCCAGGGTCGACAGTCTAGGAGGAATGCGTGAAGTAACTTCTACTCCTGTTGATTTAGTTGGCACTTTTGACTTGGTTTTAGACCTCCTCCTTTGGTTGTTTCTTGTTCTTAGTTTCTCGTCACAAACACTAGAACAGGAGAAATGTGGGGCCTTTCGATGACGTCCTTTTACAAGGGTCCATCATTCCTGGCCTTCTTCTAGTGTTACCTTTTCATTAGGTTGAGCTTCCATACCTGATGCCCCCAACTTTGGTCCTACAAGAGGCGTAGAATGTGGTATCTTACTCGTTTTGTCTAATATTTGGTATATCTCCTTCTTACTTACGATGGTAGACCAGCCATCACCAACCTCGTCTTCGGACTCTGAATCAGAATCCCAGACATCCAAATCGTCTGTCATAATTTCGTAAAAGGTTGGACGATTGGGTGCACTTGGTCCCTCCATTCCCGGGTAGACGTAACTGATAGTGATTTCCCTGTCGACTTCAAACTTCAATGGGATGGCTCCTTCTGGAAGTTGTGGTCCAAACTCCTCAGCCAAAGATTTATTGGCATCACATAAATGAGAAAATGTATGTTCCCATTTTGCAATGGGGGTTGGATCAAACGACCCAAATGAAACCATCGAGCAGTCAGCAGTTAGGCTTTCTCCCGTTTCAAGTTTGATCTTATTTTCTTTGTCCAAGCGAACAATAAGATCTTTCAGCACAAAACATTTTTCCACCGGGTGACTAATGATCCTGTGAAATCTACAATATTTAGGATGATTGACCCTACCTACTTCCTCAGGTCTCTTTGGGGCTGGTAGTTCGATAATCTTCTGTTCAAGAAGTTGATCCAAGATTCCAGGAACTTCAGAATTTGAAAATGGGTACTCCTTCTCTTCAAGTTCTTTCAGAGTCACTTGGCCTCTGCCTTGGACTAAACCTTTGGTAGGTCTGAACTCTGGTTTTGGTTTTGGTTTTGGGTTTGATCTCGTCCCTTGGAAGGCTACCTTTGCAGGGATAGTGGAAATTGTCATTACCTCTTTGGGCTTACCTATCTTGAAGTCCTTCTTTATTTCTTTCTTGGGATCTTTCTTGTCACGTGGATCATTTGGCAAGTAACTCCCATGCCTTGTAATTTGGAGCTCCAGGTCATGAGCACGTGTTGCCAACTCTTCAAAGGAGTGAGGCATATTTGCTTGCAGATTGTAGAGTAGTCCCCAATGCATACCTTGTACGCACATGTCGATGGAGGAGGCTTCGCTTATTCGTTCTTTGCAATTGAGCATGAGGTTTCTCCAGCGTTCAGTGTACTCTACAACTGGCTCTTCCTTGCTCTGCTTTGTTCGAACAAGTTCTGGAAGGCTAATGGATCCGCTCGGGTCTTTGTAGAAACGTGTTAGGAATTCTCTTTCAAGTTGATCCCAACTATCAATTGACCCAGCCTTTAAATCGTTGTACCATTCGAACGCAGCACCTTTGAGGGAGTGTACAAACTGATTCACCATGGTGTCATTGTAAGTGCCTGCATTGTTACATGTCTCAATAAAATGAGCAACGTGTTGCTTTGGGTTGCCCTTCCCATCAAAACATTGGAATTTTGGAGGTTGGTAACCAAGTGGCATCTTTATCTCGTCGATTCGACGGCTATATGGCTTGGCATACACCAATGAAGATTGCATTGAACCACCATACTGGGCACGAATGGTGTCCGCAATCATATGCTGAAGTTGGTGGACGGATAGAGAGCCAACAGAAAGTTGAATAGTATCACGCAAAATGTTTTGGACAACTATTCGATCATGTATATCTTGTTTCTGTTGGCGTTCTTGGACTTCCAGATCCTTACTTTTGGAAGATTCTGGATTTTCTTGATCTTCTTTTGCCAGATTTTGCAGTTCTAGCTTGTGCATGAGTGCAGCAACCTGCGCGTCTTTCTCTTCTAGTGACTTCGTTAGTTTTTCAATGGCTAAAGCCATTTGTTGGATTCGATCATCCGAGCCTAAGGTTGCCTCCGTGACCATCACTGGCTCAAGTGATTCTTCAGACGAACTATAGTCTCCCCACCTTTGCAGAGAAGTGGTATGAGGGGATCCGGACAAGGATTTGCCACTGGAGACGGAGCCCGAACGAGAATTTTTTCGCTGAACTCTTGGTCTTTTCTGTTGAACGAGTAGTTGGCTTTGTGAAAGCAATTTTCATTCTGCCTTTGTTGGAGAACTTTTTTAGTGGTGGAACCAGTTGAGTTTTTCCACTTTTTGTTTGGGCTCTGATCGTACGGAACAGTTCAGCAAGTGTCTCTTCGAGATGAGTCATGGTTTGCTTCGCTTGTCCGTTTGCCATTGTTGATGTAGTGGTTGAAAGTTGAAAATTCTGAGATCAAAAGATGAGAGGACAAGAAGGTCCCACCGGGCTTGCCAAGAAATTTGTACGACAGATTTCGCGTATTAAAATACAGAAAACGTCACAAATTGTATTTTAAGAAATACAAATAAATGAGAATCTTCTTGTAATTGCAAAATTGCAAACCCTCTGATTAATGATCTGAACGTTTGAAGACAGGAGCCACGTGGCTTGAATCCAAGACTTCTAGAATTGTTGAGAATTTGATTTGCCGAACACTTGACTTATTGACACTTGAATTTCAGAACTTGGATTTGGACTTCGAAACTTGGTCTTGATCTTGATTTAATTCGAAGAAGATTTTGATCTTCTTGGATTTGTTTGGTTTGAAGGAGATTTTGATCTTCTTCGTGTTTGCCGAAGTTGGAGTTGAGATGATTTCTTCTCTTCCTTCGATTTTGGGATTTCTTCAGCACTTCGTGATTTTCTTCTTCACTTTTTGCTCTCTCTCTTCAATGAACGTTTGACCCTATTTATAGGAGAAATTCGTGGCCAATTTTGATAATCACATAATTAATTCAACTAAATTGATTATAATTGAATAATTATGGATTTAGAAAAAAAGTAGGGTGGGCCTTTAAAATTTTATGGGCTCATTAAGTTTTAGTTTAATTGGGTTGATTATTTAAATTGACCCAATCCATTATTTATTTATTTTATTCTTTCTTTTTTTTATGTCTACACACATATAGACAACATTTAAAAGAAAATCAACCATCTTTTGAATCTATTCTAAGGTTTTGATAGGTGTTTTTATTTCTTTCATTTTAGAGGAAATTGTGTTCCTAAAATGAGATTATGCTCAACATTTAGTTAATAGAAGTGAAATATAATAAAAAAAGAGACAACTTATAAAAGAAAATCAACATATAATTAAAAAGTGACATAGCTTGTTGTGTCAATTTTTAATTAAAATGCCACACAATCAATTTTTAATAGAACAACACATTTTGGCTTAACTTTCAATTTCTTATAAAAATTTATGTTAGATGTTTATTTGTATTATATTAAATGTGAATTAAGTTTTCATGATATAAAAATTGACATTGATAAAAAAAAAAAAAAAAAAAGTGACATCAAAAATACTTTATATATGATTTATCAAAATACAATTGATTTTAGGGATATTTCTATGAGTTGCCCTACTTTGAATAACTCAAGTTTGATAGTTGGGTTTGGGCCAAAGTCCACGTGGGCTATCTTGGTTTAGTGTGTGTATGGATCTACTCTTGCAATATAAAATGAAAAAATTACACCAAACCCTAATTTTCATATTCATATTCAAAAATCAGGCGGGAAGTTTAATCTTTCAAAAATCAAGTATTTTAATTAATATATTATTAAATTCAATTAATTTAGAAATCAACCTGACCTCCCTCGACCCATCTCATTTCCCCCAAACTCGTTCTCTCTCTACCTCTCACCTCTCTCTCTCTTTCGCTGCTCGCATATCCTCTCTACATCTCTCCAATTTACTCGAGGAGTGCATCATTGCCTAGAGCTAGGTTACCCAGAGTGTGGGGGGGCTAACCCAGGTGGTCCGCCACCTTTACCTTTCTTGGTTGAATGGAACTTGAATTTCATATTTTTTGTAAGTTACTCTCCCTCCACTTGTGTGTGTGTGTGTTTTTTTTTTTTTTCATATTAAAGATTTTTATTAGGGTATAAGGTTTTATTAAAAATAACTTCTTATCCTTCTGATAAAACTAAGCCGCAACATCTTTTGTTACAGATTTTTTGTTTGTTGTTTAAAGTTGTGGATAAATTTTTGGAAGCTTATTGTAGTAATCTGAGTAAAAATTGAGTGGATCATGTTTTGGTGCTGCAGTATAAGCATTTTCTCATCCTTCTGAATAAACTAAAACTCCAGAGCTGCGACATCTTATGTTATGGATTTGGTGTTCGTTGTTTAAAATTGTGGATAAATTTTTATTTGGTAGAAGTAATTGCTGAGTTATTCTCTAATAACTTGTTTGCCTTCTTTTGAATATTAAAGAGTTGAATTCGCATGCAGCTCTCAAAAAACAGTAATCTCCTCACAGAGTTGCTACTTTCCAATTCATAGAGCTTCTTGTTATTTAATTACTGTGTCAACTGTCCTTTTTTTTCAATTTCTCTTTGACTTAATTTGGTCATTTTATATTTTTGTGTTGCTCCCACATAAGAAGAAATTATGTTTCTAAAAGTTCAAAATCAATCACGAAATATATATTCTTATTAATACACCATATTGTTGTTGCTTTATCATGGCTCTTGAATTATTTTATTTTCTGCCACAATATATCGACGTCCTTGTATTTTGTTTATCTCCATCTTAACTAGTTAAAGCCTTCTTTGCATATGGGAACTTCTAGTTTTCATATATTTTGATGATATATTAGTGATCGAATTTTAGGTTAATGATATTGGTTGTATCTGAAATACTGTCCACCGATAAGATTATGACGTTCATGGCACTTAAATGTATGGTTATGCATTTGAACAGTCTTATTCCAAACTTATTGCCCTTTCCCGTGCCCATATATTTTATTTCTATTTTTCTAAAGTGAATTGCTAACTTAAATTGAGCCGAATTGGGTTAATGTCAAGTAGGTTCATACAGTTCTCTAATTGTTCATAAGTAGGATATGCCATTCAATGAAAGAATCAATAAAAAACATTATTTTGTTTTTAGTAGGTTCTTATATTATTTGTCTTGTTCATTTTTGTTATTTGTAGATGACTTCCTCACACCGATACAAAATTTCTGAAGGAGAGCACGTTTCGGCCCAGATTTCACAGGTTAGCAACACCAAATATATAACAACTGTCCTCAACAAATTCGATGAACAACAAAAGACTATTCGAGGAAAGTTGCATATGACATGTTGCGAAGTTGTCGGAGCTCAAACTATATGCGCAATTAGTTCATGAAATGGTGAATAGATCAGTCATTTGCCAAAACGTTTCGAGGCTTGGTTCAAGGTGAACCAAAGGTTTGCAAGATTTGGAATGCCGAAGTTCGCATTAATCACCTGCTTGGAGTGTGGTGAATTACCTAAAGGGTCGGCTTCCGAGAAAATCCTAGAGAAAACTCGGCTACATGACAAAATGTTTACCAATAGAGACTGGATAACTTGCAGCGACATGGAGAAGGTTTATTGAAGAGGTATTCAATTCCAGAGATCGAAATGTGGGGATATATCATAAAACTCTTTCCATTGTGGACGACTTGGATTCATTCAATGCCTGCCCATTGAGGATAGTATGCTTTAAACATCTTGTCAAATCACTACTCCGTAGGTGGAGGAGAAATGTGGTCTTGACAAAGATCAACGATTGTGACATGATGTCTTACATATTGTACGGATTCCGGCTTGCTATTAAGGTATAAATGTGTCTATTTATTTCATTTCTATTCATTGCACATTTTTATGTATTTTCATATACGGTAACCACTGTTATAAATGTCTTGCAGTTGTAGGTGTACAAGGCAATCTCGGAGTTGGGAGCTTGATTCTTGAGAAAGATTGGTGACGACCTTTCGAGAATGTTGCAGTGGTCTGGCATAAGACAACCTCAATCAAGAACATATTCAGATTTTTTTTACAAGACACGTAAACAATTTACACACATAATTGTACTTACACTTTCGGCATATATAATCATTGATTTTGATTACTTTTCCTCCCTTCGCAAGTGTACTTGTGGGTGACATTGCGCGTTACTACCGAAGAAGAATTGCAGTCATACTTTGCTGATTTAGTTCCATTGGAAGATGCAGCAGACCTCGTTTTGGACAGTCTCATTGTTCAATCAACTGAAATATAAGATTGCCCACCAGAAAGTGAAATAATACGAAATGATGAGAATAACAATCGAGGCAAAAAATCCAGGAGAGGTAACACGAGTGGACTTCATCTGAAGGATTTTAGTGATGTTGAAGGTGGATAAGAAGGGAATTGCAAATACAGTCCATGACTTGCCATCATCTTCTAGCTTGGAAATCGTCCACCAATAAGGCATATTTCTTTGGATGAGATAAGAGCTCTATTGACTGAACAGAGAAAGGAGATTGAGATCAGGCTGGGCAAACTGAGAGAAAATGAACTTGAGATTCACTGGTATCGAAAAGGAAATGGGGGATCATGTGGCTATATGAAGGATCATGTGACCAATCAGACAAGTATGATAAAATATAGGTTTGAGGATATAGCTACAAAAATTGGGGGACACAAGGTGAGTGATGAGTACGGTGGATTTGGTTGTGATTTGGGAGATGGAGATATGCATATACGTGATGATTATGATGAATTTCCTTATCCAACACAGTGACTGATGAACAGCATGTCGAGGCATCAAAAATAGATGTTTGCAACGTCAATTACTTGTCGAGAAAGCCCTCAAATGTGGTTGCCACCATCGCAGATCCTTCTAAGGTCAATGATCCAACTCCATCTCGACCTCGATCCCTCGGGGTCAAGGTGCCCAGTGCTAACATACAGACTCCTTTCACACTGTCTGGTCGTAGAAATGGTAAGAGGGATGCGTAGTTAGTTTACAATGTTGGTATAGCATAACATTGTGTTTGGAAAAAACATTTGCAACGACGTTTTGTGTACCATAATTAGGCAAATTCTTTTATTGATGGTATAGTTCTCAATGTAGAATTGAAATGGAGATAAAAATATTTTGTTTCAATATTTGCATGTTGTTCAAGTCTTATATTGTGTACACATTTACGAACTATCGTTCCTGATAATTGAAATATCAATTGTTGAGATATACATGTATTTAATGTCTAGAACAACATTTAAAATGTCGAGAAATGTTAGAAATGTATAGAACTGACGGAAACGGAATAAAACCTCGTTCTAGATACATGAACTGTCAGTTGTTGAGATAAACAAGGTCCAAATGTCAATAATAATTTTTAAAATGACGAGAACATTATGAAATGTCAATGACTAAGTCGAACTAATTGACAGAGCGATAAGATGACAATTAGATTTAAAAAAAAAATACTTACAACAAACCGATTAGACGTTAAAGTTCTTCAATAAGATTTCAATCAAATATGTGTTATAAATCTATCATCATTAACAAAAAAAACCCTCATTATGAGTACAATATGGTATTATCTTGACTTTAATAAAAGCATGTTGGTAATAAACACAAATTCACTATTCACATGACAAGCACAAGGTCTGAAACCTATGATGTCAAACAAATGTCAATCAATTGTAATTACATAGAGTAGAAGTTGATTTGTAGTCTTGTAATTTATTTACAACATCATTTACTCTTCTATATAAGCATATATATAACTTCAAAAACAATGTTCAAACACGATTCCTCACAAGAAATTCCTAGCAATAAGAACTTATTCCTTCAAGTATGTCTTCTTCAAGCAAAGAAACTCCTTATATTAATGTTGCTATGCACCTCTCCCGCCCGGGTCTTCGGCGGGCAATTCGATCATCATCAACTCAAACGACAATGAACAAATGAATGTCGTTGTTCCCTACATTCCGTAACTTAGGAACTGTCGTCATCGAATGAGTGTTTATCCAATTCCATTTCCTGATTTTGGAAATTAAGGTGAGCCAAGCGAACCTGGAGTTGGTGATCGTGTTGTCAATCGTGAGATCATCTCGGTTGAAATCTCACCGAACGAACACCATCTTTTGTTTGGCATTCAATATGTGAATGAGTTGGTTGACAATGTGGGATCGAATTCGGTTGTCATGGGAGATGTCATCATCATAAGCTCCGACGACGATGATTTTATTGAGATATCTTCTCTGTTTGTTGTTGAGGACGTGTAGATGTCTTCGTACATCATCATTTTTGTGACCACTTCAAATAGGAAACTCATTGTCATTGTCATTGTCATTGTCATAGTTTATGTTGACCATTCAAGACCCTTCTCTTTACCCTTTCGATCTTTGTTGTAGCTAATTTGTACGCTGAACTCACGTTCGATATCCTCGATAATACCCATGGGAACGTACAGCTGGTTTGCATCATCCAATCGCTGCATTATGTGTTACCCAATTAGGGCACTGGTTGCATACATGTGTGTATTCTTCCGAACATCTAAAGAACATATGTGCTCAAGTATGTACCTCCGAATCTTAAATATATCCGAATTTTTTATCTTAGAAGCTCATAATAGCCAATGACAGTTGGTATCTATGCAACATATGGTGAGAGATCCAATATTCGACTTTTTAACTTTGAAATGAAACTTTTCGGTCGAAGCCTCTTGTATAGTTGTTTATTGCTGAAGAATATTGATTTTCTTCAATTTTTCGTTCAACTTCCGATTTCTTTTCATTTCCAATATGTGGATTTCCTTCAACTAAGCCGACATTCGTATCTAAAATCATTCGTGGCTCTTCTAGTTTGAACACACCGACTTCTTCATGTCTATACAATGCTTCTTCTATTGGTGAGAAAGGATCAACTCCGACATCTACATCTTGTTTTCGACATCATATTGATCTGCAATTACATATAGGGCTACTTGCATGTAAACAGAAATGTACCATTGCAAATTCTCGTCATCAAATACATCAGTGAGGGGCACATTCATGTTCGGAACTTTAAATTTTAGGTGGATTCGAAATTTCATTCTATCAAGATGAAACTTTTCGAATAATTTATTGACAAGCTTAATATGTGAATTAGAAAAGTCTCCAATAAGTGCTTCAATTGGACACAACTCTTCAATGAGTAATTAAAGAAAATAAGTTGATAATAATACAAATTCTTTCATAATTAGTTTTTAAAGTTTACGAAACACTTAATATAATTATAATTGTTCAATAATTTAAAAAGGCAGAGTGCTAATAGTTTAAATCGGTATTACTAATAATTTTAAGAGTCAAATTGATTCATTCTCAATCTCAATCTCAATCTCAACTCCCTCATATTGAGTTGACGCAACATTTATGGATGTAAATTTATCAAATTTTGCTAGATTTGATGTCTGACATTTGGAATTAAGAAACAAAGGCCAACAGAAAAAGGAAAGTGCTATACATACAGAGTAAAGCACCGTCAAACTATTTACAGATATGCAGTTTTTCATTCGACAAAGGGAAAAAAAAAAAAAAGAAGAAGAAGAAATGTAACCAACCATAGAGTACCTATAAAACATCTTGTAGGATTTCTTCTGTACAAGCAACAAAATTGACAAAAAAAAAAAACTGTTTGGGTAGGCTGCGTGGTGAAATACATTTCATCTGATTTCCCAATTTTATCCTCTAAAATCCAGTTCGAAGGATTGAAATGCCCCTTTCAAATGAATGCACCAAAGCAACCCCTTTTTCACTTACACTAGTCCAAATTGAACATGATGATGAAATATTACAAATGAGTAACTTTTTTATATTACAATTTTTTGGGCGACTTTAATTCTACTACAATTCAATTATTTAAATAATATCTTACTTTTCGTTTTTCATTATATAATAAATATTATAAAATCTTTGTCATGTATGAATTTCTTGTTATTAATTCTCAATTAATTAACATTCATATTACTCCAGATTCAATGAATCTCAACTTGATGAATTTTGATCTACGTGAATCTAGATAAATAAATTTATTTCTATTAATATATCTAGGAATTTTAATAAGTGTTTAAATTTATGTATTAATAATTAATTTTTATGTATCAAATGTAGTATAAAAATGATTGTTCATTTGTAATATTTCATCATCACAAAAAATTTGAATTATAGAAGTTGAGCTTTGAGACTACAATTATCTTCCCTTAAATTCCTGTCAAAAATTTTATTTTTTTTAATTTGTTTGAAACCCATCAAATCTTATAGAAGTTGAGCTTTGAGACTACAATTATCTTCCCTTAAATTCCTATCAAAAATTTTATTTTTTTTTAGTTGTTTGAAACCATCAAATCTTATAGAAGTTGAGCTATGAGACTACAATTATCTTCCCTTAAATTCCTATCAAAAATTTTATTTTTTTTAGTTTGTTTGAAACCCATCAAATCTTTCCGACAAATTAATATCAAATATTACTTTTACAACACTAATAAAATATTTTGGAACGATGACTTAAACTCTAACAAGTTAATTATAATTGTTCGACAATTTTAAAAAGGCAAAGTATTAATAGTTTATTTGCTACACAAAATGGAAAAACACTCTTTTTATGATTTGTTATTAATTTAAAACAATATTTAGCTTTCATTCACAACTTTTCTTTGTACAGATGAACCGTGGCCTCAACCTGAAACGACACACCATAGCCAAATTCTTGACTTTTCCCCTCCGTTTTTCTTTTCACGAATCCATTCGTTTTTTGTTCTCCTCCCTTCGACATTTACTTTCAGAATCCCTACGTTTCATGGACTCTCTACTCTTTCCCTCTCCATCCGAAGATGACGACGACGTTTTTACCCTCTTCGATAACCCCTTCTCCCCCCTCCAGCAACCATCTTTGTCCAACTCCACTGACCCCCTCTTCTTAGTCCCTTTCAGGTAAACTTTTTGACCTTTGTACCCGGAAAATTAATTTGGGGATACTTGTTGATTTGGTTTTTTTTTTATGTTTGGGTAGGTGGTGGAAGGAGGCTAGAGAGACTGTGTGCAGTGGTCGTGGCGGCGTTTTGTATAATGGGACGGCACGATTGACTGGTGCTGGTGACGATGAGGAGAAAGAGGAGGTTATGGCGGTGGGCCGTAGGGATTCGGAGATTCTGGTGAGTATGAAGAGAGAGGGGGAAGCGAAGATTAGTCAAGAAGAAAGGGTTTCAAGCGAGGGTGATTTTGCATTGGTGTCGGAGTGGATGTTTTTGACAGCTCTTAAATGGTGAGCGCCAGTTATCATTCAAATTAGTTCATTTTTTCGAATCATTTTCTGCGTGTGCTTGTGTAGTTATGTAGTGATTGGTTATTAATTGTGCATGTATCTTGTGTTAGTTTAACAATTTTTGAAAAAATATTATTGATCAGTTGATGAAGTTATAATCTGTATATCTAACCAGCACCTGTAGTTATAGTTAGTTTTTTACGGTTGCAATCGAACTTCTCTTATATGCAATTGATGGAAGAGTTGAAATGACCCAAGCTTGGTTCTAGTGTTAAATTTTAAGCCTGAAATTGTCTTCTGTTGAGTTGATCTGTTAAGCTCTTGATGATTAAGTGCTCGTCAGTTGTCAAGTTGTTCGTGGCTCTAAGAACAATAACCGATTTTGAGCAATTCTTACACGTGCCTGAACAACCAAAACCCCACTTCACAATTTGGGTAGGATTATTTACAATCCTATAATCCTATTGCTATAGACGTTAGGAACTGAAAAAAATCGGATTCAACTATTTGAATGAATACTATGATGAAGCTCCTTTTTAGCATGAGTCTGTATTGAAATTTTGTTGTTGAATGTAAGATAAGCAAGAAATTATTAGGAAGGATATGTTTGTTTTATTTACTGATTCTGCTTTACTAAGATACTTCTGCTAAACTTGTGAATTTTGTTTTATAAATAAAATCATTGGTTGGCGCTGAATCTGAGGGAAATGAAGTTCAAACTGAAAGTATTACTTTCACAGCTATGATTTTCTTCAAAATTGACTCTATTCCTGTGGGTATTATTGCCTATGCAGACATGCTTCACCAGCCATTTTTTAACTTGAATCCTGTATGTAGTATTGCCTACACAGACTTGCTTCTCCTGCCACATTTTAACTCCATTACATAAATCACTGAAATATGAAGATTGCTGGCCATATTCCATTCCGCCTTTGGTTATGTTACCTATAAAGTCAGTGCCATTTCCTGAGTCAGTCATTAGACAACTGAACATGGTTCCTGTGCAGTTGTGGATGCTGCATTTAAGGAGCCCATGACCTGATATTTGATTTACTTTGCTCTTCCTTGTAGGCATAATGACTTGACGGGTGTGGAAAGTTTTTTACCTGAAGAAGATAGCATGCACGACCTGTTCTCTTTACAGATCAGACTTTTGTGTGTGTTGGAAACAAATTCATTGGTTATAAAGATTAACCAAAAGGTTCATTACGAATTGATGCCCTTTTTCATTAACTATTCTAAATATTAGCAATGGTGTGGATCTTGTTGATTCATTGATTATGGATTGGTGTTACCAAGAGTTGGTAAAAGTAACTCTTTTTTAAAGCAACCGATCCTCGAATTAAATTTGGTAAGCTAATGATTTTTGAAATTTTGAATTTCAAACTACAATATTTACAAAATTCAGAAAACAGATTTCTAGTAAGATAGCCCAATAGGGAAGAGAAGTTACTAAATTTTTAATAACAATACAATTAGATATCCAGTGATTTCCATTCTGTTAATAGAAGTTGATATGGCTTGAATAGTAGAATATGTATATTTATCCTTGGTTGTAGCTGGGGACCTGGGGTAAAAGGTGAAAAGTTGGTAGGGGTGTGTGCCCTGAACTCTCTTAAATATAATAAAGATAGACTAAATTAGTGATAGTTGCTGACTTGCTGTTATGTATGTAACTCACACAGAATGCACGTGGTATTTGTACATGTGACATATCTAGTGAACTAACCTCCTTTACTGGAAAAAAAATTGTTTGCTTATATTGTTTATTTACTTGTTAAATGTCACATCTGCAAATTCTTCCTTGCATTGGAGGGGGCTTCTGTAATAGTTTGATTGCATCTCAGTCATCAGGAAAGGATACAACAGCTCCCTTTTGGTCACTGAAAAGGCAAATACAGATTCAGGCTCCAAAAGTCGGTAGTGTAAAAAGAAACAAGAAAAAAAAAGTTCATTTAGCCTAGTCTTTAGTTTTACGTTTATTTTGTTGATTGAGCACAGCTGGAAAATGTGTCTATTATACAAACAAACTCATAAAACCTCTATGCTAAAAAAAGGTTGGAGGATTGACCGGTTATGATGGTTGGAAAAAAGATGGTTTTACATTTTTATTAAGCGGAATGCCACTTTTTCATATAACGTCCAGATAATAAGCTACTTGATAGAGTGATATGATGCACCGATATGTACATGTATGTCTGACGTGCAATTTTTCAAAAAAGTACCTAAACAACATGTTGATTAAATATCTTAAAACATTATTCATTTATATAGTATAACTTCAATTTAATACTTATTATTATTATTTTTTGTTGAAATAGAGTACTTATTTCATATTTTATACTGATGAGTTGAAATTAAATACTACTTTTTCTATGTCCCATAAAGATAGGTTTGCTTTCTATTTTCATTTGTCTCAAATTATAGGTCGTTTTCCTATTGAGAGTATAGTTAATTTTTAAATTTTCTAATATGTTCCTACTTAATGTGCTTTGTCATTAACAAATATGAACTAGGGGTATATGAAATAAAATTTATAGTTCCAATTATATTAACTAATTTTTTTACTCTGTGTGAAATGGAAGCAAGACTATCTTGTGGGTCGGAGGGAGTACTGTAATTTTAAAAATGACTATCGTAGAGTGTTTGAGGAGTATCGATAATTCGGTATCCAACATGATATGATACGTGTCGTACACTACACGTCATCCTAGATAAAGTGTCTATAAGGTTAAATAGTTGGTTTGAGATGATTGTTGGCTTTTTAGAGTTTATTTTATGAGTGATCTGACAATCTCTGTATGTGTTTCGAAGGACAATCAATTTGGAGCTTTCAACGCAGCCTACAATATATTTTGTAATGAGACTCGCTTGGTGAGCTAGTAATTCATTACTAAATGTTTTATCATGGATGCTTTTCCTTGAAGGTTGGTCACTCTTAATTTTTGACAGTTGCGAATCTGGGACTTCTCAGAGCAGACAAACCAGTTATTCACAAACAAAAGGAAGTTATTTAGAGATTCAGGCCCATCAGATGAAGAGGTAATTAAGCCCCTGTTTGGTACAAATTAAAATCTGATTTTAATCTCAAGTCAAAGTCAACAATTAATTTTAATCACACAAATTTTATGAGATCCACAATTTTTCAACCACACATTTTATCAACTTTTATTAAAATTTATTAAAAATCTGACTTTAATCTACAACAAACAAGGGGTAAATATGTTTCTGATTGTTGAATATTTATGTTTGTATGATCAAAGATTGTTCAGAATATGTGAGGAAGTTTGGAGACCCGTGAAAAATATAAAGCTTGCCAAATCTATCTGATTTGGTTAAAATAAATGTCTTGTTTGAGTCAAAGTCAAAGTAGGATTTGTAACCAAAAATTATACAGAAGGAAAAAAAGAATTGGTTTTACAAGTTACAACTATGAATTATGTGTCTAGAGCTGTTGATTGCAATAGAGCAGAAATGGTGTCTGGTAAGCAGCTATCTGCTTGAAAAAAATAATGCTTGCTAAGTACAAGCTGTTTTCCTTTTTCTTAGTGACTACATTTGGCTCATTTCTTCTCTCTTAGTGATTTCATGCGCGAGTACACCTCAGCATTTTTCTTCCTTAGTAATTGACCTGTGATTTTCCTGTATGTGATGTTGTATTATAATCGGACCTTGGGACTTATGTGCTGTTAGCATAAATCATTCATGGTTATGACCTAGGAAATCTGACACTTGATGCATTTTTTGTTTTAGAAAATAAATTATTATTGATGAACTGGTTTTAGTCTTGCTAACACCTCTGCAATCGCACACTCTTCTAATTTAGGTTTGAATACTTTTACGATATGTCTGCAATCAATGTTCTCATTTTGATTTAAGTAATAACTTTTAGGACATGATGCCCTTTCAATTTTTATGCTTTGGCTTTGAATATATTTTGCCTCATGTTGTTTGGATTATCTAATTGCCCTTTATGTTCTTATTTTGGCATTTTTATATGCAGATTAGTTTGGAGTTGCAAGTCTATGGCTTCTCTTATTCTATCAAGAATAGAGAAACGGGAAAAGAGGATATGATGGCAGAACAGTCGATGATTGATGTGGCCTCTTTTAGCGATTCACTTAAGATGAATGGGAGTGTGCATAAAGTGAATTTGTATTCTAGAGAGAAGCAATCTTCACCACTAGGTAGAGGCTATGGCAGCATTCCGCCTTTGGGTTTGACTGGATTGTATAATCTTGGAAACACTTGTTTTATGAACAGTGCTATTCAATGCTTAGTGCATACTCCCAAGCTTGTTGATTATTTCCTTGGAGACTACAGAAAAGATCTGAACTTTGAAAATTCACTGGGCATGCATGTATGTTTATCACCATCCTTTCTTTTACTTTCTTACACTTGTTTCTGTTGACATTCAGACAATGGAGAGTATTTAACTACCTAGCATCTCTCCGCCCTCCACTGCCTCCCCATCCAAAATAAATGAAAGGCAAGATCTCTCTCCTTCTAACAAACTAACATTTTGGCCAGGGCAAGCTTGCTATAGCGTTTGGAGACTTATTAAGAATGTTATGGGCTCCAAGAACTACACCAGTGTCTCCAAGGATGTTCAAGTTGACTCTTGCTAGTTTTGCTCCTCAATTTGGCGGTTATAACCAACATGATTCCCAAGTAAGTACAGAATTTATATCTTTTTGAGCGTTTGCAGCATGAAAATATTTTGCATGTAATCAGAATATGAAATTTTTTAATGTAGGAATTTCTTGCTTTCTTGTTGGATGGACTCCATGAAGATCTAAACCGTGTGAAGCACAAACCTTATGCAGAACCGAAGGATGAAGATGATCGTCCAGATGTAGTAGTAGCAGATGAATACTGGAGAAACCATATATCTCGCAATGATTCTGTCATAGTTGATTTATGTCAAGTATTCTTTCTTATGTGAACCTTGTGTTATGATATGACGCTAGACCGTCGACTGACTTATTTACCGCATGGGGTTGGTTTATTAATTGTCTCTCTAACTTGCATCTTTTCAAATGTAGGGTCAATATCGATCATCATTGGCTTGTCCTGCTTGCAAGAAACTGTCCATAACATTTGATCCTTTTATGTACTTGTCATTGCCTCTCCCTTCCACAACTTTGCGGAAGATGACTTTGACAGTTGTGAGCACCGATGGTCATACATTACCATATCCTGTCACAGTAAGTGTCCCAAATAATGGGTCACTTGAGGATCTTGTTGAGGCCTTGGGTACAGCTTGTTCATTGAGAGAGGATGAAATGCTATTAATTGCTGAGGTATGTATCTTAGCGAACTCATTGCAGGAATCAAGATGTTTAATTGGGACATTGACTATTCCTTCTTATACTTTGTGCTAGATGATTTTCCTAAAGATGTTCTTTTAAGTAGCATATTGAACATGTGAGCTATTTGGTATACAATTTGTTTACTAATCAAACATGCCCATTATATTTGTTTTATCCTACAGTACAAACTATGTGCACACTGAATAATATTTGATCCTTTTGAACTCTTGATCTACTTGCATTCAGTTCAAACAAATTCATGCATATAGAAACATCTAAATGTGCATGCTTGAGCTTAAAGACATTATTACTTCATCCCTGAACTGAAGAGGTTGTTTGCAGATATATAATCATTCCATCCTTCACATACTGGGTGATCCACATGATTCAGTGGACTTAATCAGAGATAATGATCGACTTGTTGCTTATAGATTGGCTAAGGATACTGATAGAACTCCTTTGGTAGAATTTTTGCATCAACGCAAGGAGAAGTAAGTACGATTGATTCTTGTGATACTTAAAATTTTAAGTGCAAACAATATGTTAAACATCTTTTATAGTCATTGTCACAGTATTTTACTATTTTTATGTATACCGTGTAGTTTCCTCTTTACTATGAGGTTTCATGGATGTGTTCTGTACCTGAATTATAACCTGAACACTATCTTGAATGACGGGAGGACATTAACTAATGTAATATGATTGTCTATTTAACAGTGTTCAACACATCGTTGCCTAATATAATTAGTGATTGTAGCTTGAGATAACAACAGATTTGAGAAATGTCTGAGAATTAGTTGATGTTGATCTAGTGCTAATAAACAGGGAAGATAGGTTTTCGTTGGTTTGACAGTGAACTTGAAGACCGTTTGTATCATATCTTCTTGATAAAATTAATTTACATTTCACTTGAAGGTTGTCTAAGTTCTTGTTACTTTATATCCTGTTCTAATTATTATATGTTTGGTCAGGTTATACATTCATGCATTTCCTTCTTTCGAGAAGTTTGGCATTCCTCTTGTGGCTAGAATGACTGATTTTTCTAAAGGATCCGAGATATATAAACAGTTCCTTAAGTTAATTGATCCCTTCTTAATGCAAGCTGATGACTCCTCGATTGACTCTGATACTACACAAAACATTTCCTGCGAGGATGAGGAAATGGAGGATGTAGTTTTGGATAGGGATGCAAAGTTGGATAATGAGTCAGCGAACGACTTGGATTCAATTAGCGATTTCGAGTTCTATTTGGATAGTGGGAACTTTTTAGCAAGTCGCATAAAAATACAAATGGATGAGCCGGTGCCAATATCAAAGTCTAACAGGCACATAAAAGTGCTCGTAACTTGGCCAGAGAAAATGATTGAAGACTATGAT